>CM031959.1:30273770-30561270 GCA_018749465.1 Paracanthobrama guichenoti
TCGATTCCAAAAAAGTTGGGACACTGTACAAATTGTGAAAAAAAAGGAATGCAATAATTTACAAATCTCATAAACTTATATTTTATTCACAATAGAATATAGATAACATATCAAATGTTGAAAGTGAGACATTTTGAAATGTCATGCCAAATATTGGCTCATTTTGGATTTCACGAGAGCTACAGATGGGCAGAGGATCACCAGTTCCCCCAATGCTGCGGCCAAAAATAGTGGAGCAATATCAGAAAGGAGTTTCTGAGAGAAAAAAAGAGTTTGAAGTTATCATCATCTACAGTGCATAATATCATCCAAAGATTCAGAGAATCTGGAACAATCTCTGTACGCAAGGGTCAAGGCCGGAAAACCATACTGAATGCCCGTGATCTTCGGGCCCTTAGACGGCACTGCATCACATACAGGAATGCTACTGTAATGGAAATCACAACATGGGCTCAGGAATACTTCCAGAAAACATTGTTGGTGAATCCACCGTGCCATTCGCCGTTGCCGGCTAAAACTCTATAGGTCAAAAAAGAAGCCATATAT
Organism: Paracanthobrama guichenoti; assembly: GCA_018749465.1. Taxonomy (NCBI): domain Eukaryota; kingdom Metazoa; phylum Chordata; class Actinopteri; order Cypriniformes; family Gobionidae; genus Paracanthobrama; species Paracanthobrama guichenoti. The sequence goes on from CM031959.1 coordinate 30,274,317, forward strand.
AAACATGACCCAGAAGCGCAGGCATTTTCTCTGGGCCAAGGCTCATTTAAAATGGACTGTGGCAAAGTGGAAAAATGTTCTGTGGTCAGACCAATCAAAATTTGAAGTTCTTTTAGGAAAACTGGGACGCCATGTCATCCGGACTAAAGAGGACAAGGACAACCCAAGTTGTTCTCAGCGCTCAGTTCAGAAGCCTGCATCTCTGATGGTATGGGGTTGCATGAGTGCGTGTGGCATGGGCAGCTTACACATCTGGAAAGGCACCATCAATGCTGAAAGGTATATCCAAGTTCTAGAACAACATATGCTCCCATCCAGACGTCGTCTCTTTCAGGGAAGACCTTGTATTTTCCAACATGACAATGCCAGACCACATACTGCATCAATTACAACATCATGGCTGCGTAGAAGAAGGATCCGGGTACTGAAATGGCCAGCCTGCAGTCCAGATCTTTCACCCATAGAAAACATTTGAAAATTTAAAATCAACTTATTTTTTCCCTTAAAATGATACATTTTCTCAGTTTAAACATTTGATATGTCATCTATGTTGTATTCTGAATAAAATATTGAAATTTGAAACTTCCACATCATTGCATTCTGTTTTTATTCACAATTTATACAGTGTCCCAACTTTTTTGGAATCGGGTTTGTAGATAGAGAGAGAGAGAGTATCTAGTATCCAGTTCATTGTATCTAGAGCTGAATTGTCTCTTTAGACAAAAAAGGGAAACAGACCACCTACACTATATGCATATGCTTTGTCTTGCATGTCTGGCAACTTGCGTGAGAGAGAAAACTGTTAGGTAAATATGCAGGGAATGCACTGGCCCTTTAAAATCAATACAGTCCATACCCTCCTGCTTAAAGGTTAAACTACTCATAACCATTACGTAACACACAGGACTACTGCACCCTTTCACATGAGGATGGTGTAGAGTCACATTCCATTCATACTGATTTACCTGTGTGATTCAGTCTCAGGATTCCCCACTGCATGGAATGTCCGCTGCTTTAAACTGGGAAAACTGTGATGACTTGTTTAAAAGTCCTGTGCAGCCAGTGACACACACTGCAGAATCCCCACTGACACCTCTGCGACTTTAAACAGTGTGTCTGTTGAGGGAAAGATTGGGAAACCTAAAGAGAATGTATAAACATGTTTCGTGATTTACCCTTGTTTTCAGTTTTGAAAAGTCATAGCCTATATCTCCAGTGTATACAAGACATGTAAGTGAGGGTTAAGAAAATGGAAATTCCAGTGGTGTGTGGAGAGGGCGGGTCACACATGCCTCCCTGTATCTAAACATTCAGTGTCATTCACTGTGAGTCAGCAGATGGTGTCTCAGAACATGCCGTTTCATGTGAAAAATGTCCATATAAAATGACACTGTGCTTACACATGAGTGAACTTTTTTTTTTTTTTTTTGCCTGACAAGCTATTGGGAAAGTCACTTTCATACACCATGTGCCTTGTTTAACCAGTTTCAGAGACCAGTATCTCAAATGAGTCTGACATGAATTTACACACAGGCCTACTGTAGAAAGGTTTGGGGTTGGCTGTTGTAATACTGTGAACTTACTGTGTCACATGATCCTTCAGAAATCATTCTAATATGCTGATTTGCTTCTTAAAACCTGTATTATTTTCATCTGCTTCACACAGAAGAATGTCGGTAACCAGACAGTTGACGGAAGCCATTTTTTTCCCCATATTATAGAAGTCAATGAGGTCCATAAACTGTCTGGTTACCGACATTCTTCAAAATATCTTCTTTTGTGTTCAGCAGAAGAAAGAAACTCACACAGGTTTGGAACAACAGGTAAGTAAATCATGACAGAATTTTTAGTTTTAGTTGAACTATCCATGTATCCATATTCTTCTTTTTCATCTATTACATTTTCCATTCTAAAAAAAAAACCCCTATTGATTATATATGTTCAGAAAGTCCTGTAAGTTTATGGAATCACACACACAGACCTCTAGACTTTATGTAGCCCCGCCCCCTTTCAGCGCTGCGCTGGTCATTCTGTCTTCCGGTTTGTATTTCCACAGCATGCAGGTAAATTCTTACGGATTAAGGAATGAACTGCTCATTTTAAAATCTTCCCGGTCTACTGACATTTGTTATGACATCAGCTTCAAACATTACAGTGCTCATGATAACTTTCGTTAAAATCCTCATGAAATTGACCCTATTTACTTTGATAGCACATATTAAAGGTCTTAGGATGAACAATTAATCTGTGCAAGTAATACACAGAAACAAATTGTTTGTTGCAGTAATCTTTAATCAAAGTCTGAAAAGTAACTTCCGGTCTGGAAACGGCGTTCCTTCTCAGATGATGTCAGTTTGACGGCTCAGGTTTGAAAATGCGTAACCACTCCTCTCCAACCGTTAGTCTGCTATGAGCGCGAGATGGAGAGGAGGAGCGCTGAAGTAAAACCCTACCCTCTATTCAATATTCCGTTTCACTTGGAAATACGTCACAGCACTGAAGAAAACTCACTTTCTACTTCTGGTTCACTGGGACTTTAACTCTACAATAAGTAAATCCACTTCACCAGCTAATCACTACACGACAGCGATGCCATAGAAATACACAGGGCTACACAAAAGCTCAAACACAAAATTCTGAAGATGCGCGCTTGTTTATCTTCTTCTTCTTCCTTTGAGGTTTTAAGGCAGTCCCTCATTAAGTCTACTCATGGCAAAGTTATTTTTCGTTCTTTGTTTAGGAGTAAAACGAAGCTCGAAATACATGAACAGCGATATACTGTTAGTGAACATCTAACGCTGTCCACGCTGATGAGAGCAGCGGTTAGATGAATATGTAAATATGTGCTGTGCGCTTTCCTCTCAATAATAAAATAAACACAACCAAATTTAGATTTTTTTAATAAAGCAAAAGCATCGAAACAACGTGGATATGTTTGCACAAGTTCTGCACTCTAAAATAAGTCACTTATATAGCACTTTATACAATAGATTGTTTAAAATCAAGCAGCTTTACCATATTAAACATGTCATTTAATTGGAAGTATAACTTCATTTTCTACTATAAAGCAGCTCTCCAGTGTGTTCATGTTGAACCGGAAAATATTTCCACTTGAAAGAAGGAGCCTCCGCACACACCTATTACACAATCGCCACAAACCAATGGTAGTACAAAGGTGTTTACCAGATGGAACAAACTTTTCCAGAAAGTTCGCTTTGGCTAGCTGTTTCGAACTCCCAAAATTAACTACAAATTAAGTTTGTTTTGGCCTGATTTTCTTTGAAATTATGTCACATCATTCTCTTGAAGTACATCGGGGCCTTTAGTCCCTCAGCTAAAATTAAATGATACTATAACTGCCAGTAGGTGGCGGTAAATTATTGTCTTAACAAGCGAGTCATTGAATCATTCAGTCAAATGATTCGTTCAAAACAGTTGATTCATTCAGGGACAAAGCAGAAGTGAGCGGTGCTGCGTTCCAGTTTGTTTTTATTATGCCCTTCACTCGCTAACTTTCCTCTGTCTTGTTCACTCAGATGTGCACCATTGCTTGCGTTGCATGAGTGCCCACTACTGGCGGAACTATGGACTGAACTGGAACGTCCTAAGCCCTTGATCACTTGGAATCCACTATGTCAAATCCAGTCAAAATCGAGGGAGCGAGGGTCTGTCCATATAAACTTCCCTTGTCCACTTCACAAAGTGGAACGCACTTCAAAATGGCGGCAGGGATTCCCCAGAGGGGAAGTGCTTAGGGAAGTTTGCATGTGTGTGTCTAAAAGTGGAGTGGAACGCAGCCTGAGTTGTCAAGTCATTCATTAGAGCGATTTGTTAAAAAAACTGTGTTGCTCAGAGACAATGGCTTCACTGAAAAACAGACAATATTGTGTCTAAAATGCAAGTCACCTAAGAGCCTATTCACATATTGTTTTTTATCGTTGTATAAAGTCAATATCACATCTGCAAACGTGCTGATATTTGGAAAAACAGCACTTTTGCTCATGTGATGTTGCTTATATTAAGAACTTAACGGAGACTTTTTTGCACAATATCTTGGTTTTGGAAGCATTTTTTATTAATTCTGGTGTCACATTTGCCCACTTTTGGTTAATTTCCACCCCTGTGTGTGTGTGTGTGTGTGTGTGTGTGTGTGTGTCTCTCTTTTTAGACCACAAGCGGAGGCCCCTTCTGTTCCAGCCAAGGCCGGTGCGGGGGGGAGACAAAAACTCCATAAAATAGTTTTGAAATTTGTGAGTTATGAAAATGATGTGATTTAGGATCTTTATTCAGTGCGTACCAATATAAAGACTAGGTCTGTCCCTCACAGCTTCGTTATTCATCTGTGTTAACTTCAATATGGCTTTCTAACCTGGCCTGACTAATGTCTGTTCCTTTAGCATCACATCCATATATCAACTTCAATATTTTCAGTTTGAACAATATAAAGTATATGGCATTCGGTAAACGATGAGTCATTGATCAGGTTTAAATGTGATCTTGTCATGTTTGGCCTGTGCACTCACTTGAGGAAGTGTCTGTTTATGCTGGTCTAAGATCTGCCTCAGCAAAAGAGGTTTAGTAATGGCCAGCCCACTGTTCTACCCGCTCTCTGTTATTCCCGCTGATAAACATGCTGATGAGAACTCTCGTCACCTATCTATGTAAGAGCTGGACAGGACGTCCTATCCACACTGATCACATGATACCGGAAAGGAACATTTTCAGAGTTTCCAGAATTTGATCAGATGAAATGACTTGGACTTCCTTATACAGAACTGCAAAGCAAATTCATTGTTGTGATTTGTAGGTCACTTGGTAATTATCCACTCGTAATCTTATCTTGCTTGAATTAATTAGATTGTATCAGAGACAAAACACTTCAGCAAGTTACTGAGCCTCTTTATAGGTCACTGATATAAGTTTACAATAGTAAAAGCGTTCCCTCAAGCTTTCTGTTGTGCATGTGCACAATGTGCATTGCAAATTCAGTTGCATTTTAGTGGAACACCCTCTGCCCTCAGGGTTTTACCACGCATAGTTACTGTTACTATGGTAGTGGTGTTTGAGAACAGGCTGTCTTGGAGTTTACACAGTTTTGCGTCTTGAGTAAAAAAGACACATTCTTTGCTTCCTTTGAGTAAATGCCTTTGTGGGCAAACTCTCACAACAGAACTACACATAGAGGAGTTTCCCATTCTTCAGATTATGAGGAAGTGCTAAGATGTTGGCCCCATACAGTCTGCTTCCTTGACTTTACATTAATGTATAAGAACTTCTATTACATAGAGATTTTCTTTCCTGATTCCACTAAAACACTTCTAGTTTTTGTCTGTCTATGCATCTTCTTGACTGCTGCTGTATATATATATATATATATATATATATATATATATATATATATATATATATATATATATATATATATATATATATATATATATACTAAAGCTGTTCATTTATAATTAAAACAATTACAAAATTGTAATTCCACTTTTTGACCCCTCTATATATATATACATGTTGCAATGTCAAAATGATTTAAACCATCTAAAGTCTATATGCATAATTTAGAGATTATTCCAAGATTATTAAAAATTATAAGTATAAAATTATTAATATTACTATATCATTTAATTACACAATTTGTTAAAAATATTTTTAATATATATATATATATATTTATATATATATATATATATATATATATATATATATATATATATATATATATATATATATATATATATATGTGTGTGTGTGTTTTTTTGTTTTTTTTTTTTTTTTATATGTATGTATTATTTTTTATTTTGTTCACACGCAGTGTCAGAATTATAGGACCCATCTGAAATGCATGATTCAATATCTTTCTGCAAAAATTTTGAGATGTTTGAAAATGGGACTTTTGGCAAACCACCAGAGTACACTTTGTAGTGTTGTGCACTACAAATATTTTCTTTTCTGACATAAAATGTTTAGGGTTTTTTATTTTATTTTAGCCAGCCCCAACTGGATTCTGGAATATTTTGCAACTGGAAAAGTCGAGCTTTCAGTATTACTGATCTGATAGTGTGTGTTTAACGAAGCAGAGAAAATTTCCCCAAACTCCTGGCGCAGTTAATTCCCTCTAGACGAGAGACACAATTCAGACGTCAATCACACTTGGAAATCCCCCACCCTCCGCTTAGCTCCGCCCCTTTCTTAGTCTCTTTTAACACTCCTGAAACTCTCACAATCCAGAAGAGCTACACAGACTTCCGACACAAACATGGAGCTTTACCGAGGCAGCAACACCAACCAAATGGATTATAATGACGATGGCCGCGAACCCAAATCTGGGAAAATGCTTGCGAGCAACGATGACCGTTTAGACAGCGGTTTGGATTCGCTAAAAGAGGATGAATACCCGGACGTGTTGTCTGATTTCGAGCGGATGAATGTGGCCGAGCGGCAGGACGAGCCCTGGAGGAAAGAGCTCACCGAAGACGGAGACACGTAAGTGTTTTAAAATAATCTTATGCAGCTCATGCAAAAGCAATTATGTGCATCTGATTTTTAGAAATAGTACACATAATGCATGACGCATGGAAAATACATAACTTTTGGGTTGCAGATAACTGTTTATTTATTTATTTATTTATTTCTTAAGACCCCATTGTTTTTTTGGTTTTTTTTTTTGTTGTTTTTTTTAACTAGTTATCAGTATAACACAAAACGTCTTAAAGTTTATGATTGTTTTTGAGCACATTTAAAGCATTTTCAATCATAAAATGACTAAAATAATAACTTATAGTTTGCAAAGAAATGTATTAGGATTATAAATGTATTTATATATATGTATGTGTGTGGATATATATGTATATATGTGTGTATATATATATATGTATATGTCTCATAGTATTTATTGTAATGCAAAAACAAATCTTCAGAGTTGACTGTTCTTGAGCACAGTTAAAGTCCTTCTCATTCCATTCACACACCGTAGTGCGCATGCGCAGGCACCCTGCAGTCAGAATGGGCTTTATGTAAACAGAAACGCTGCATAGACTGTAAAGATCAGTACGGACTGTTCTCTGGCACTGCGTCGCTGTGGGCGGGGCTTCTGGCCTGGCGTCAATGAGGGCGGGGCTGCGCGAACTCGGAAAGTCCCGGGCAGCGTGCCAGACAGTCAGACGCGCGCGTGCTGCGCATGTCCCTACTAGGAAAAATACAGTTATCAGCACACCAAAATGAGTTGATGTTTTATAAATAAAAATTTTCTTACAGTTGCATAACAGTGTTTATTTTTATATATTTTTAAAGGTATTTACATCTTGCCATTATTCACGAGGCCGATGATGCTGCATTAAAAATGATTGATTTATCCTATGGTGACCCCTTCCTCAACATACAGAACAACCAGAGACAGGTACATCAGGATATTAATTTTATTACTATTATTATGTGTGTATGATATCAAACCTTAGCTCTATTTATGACTTCTATTCCACACTAAACCACTCTCTTCTCATTTCAGACTGCCTTGCATTTGGCCGTCATCACAGAGCAGCCTCGTATAGTAGAGCAGTTACTGAAGGCCGGCTGTGATGCGTCCCTGGTGGATGACTGTGGGAACACCGCGCTCCATATCGCCTGCAGGAAAGGGTCTATGGCCTGTTTTGGCCTCCTAACGCAGGGCTGCCCGCAGCACCTCCCAGCTATCCTCCAGACACCAAACTATAACGGTAAGAGGGTGTTTTCTATGCACGTTTTGCTTCTCTGACCTTCATTTGGACATTTCTGATCTCAATCTCGCTTTACTCTTCAGGTCAGAAATGCATACACGTGGCCGCCATCCAGGGCTACCTGTCGTTGTTGGAAAACCTCATCCAGCTTGGCGCAGACATCAACGCACAGGTAAAAATGAGATTTTCTCTTTCAGTACGAATCTGTTTGTCTCTTGAATGACCGCATTGCAATGGCTAAAAATACTTGCGTTTGTCTTTAGGAGCAGTGTAATGGCCGAACCGCTCTACACTTAGCGGTGGACCTTCAGAACTTTGAGCTGGTTAAGCTTCTAATCAGCAAAGGCGCTGATGTTCACAGCTTCACGTACGGCGGTCACACGCCTTATCACCTGACCTATGGCCGGACGAACGCGGACATCCAAAAAGTCCTGTATGAGCTCACGGCGCCACACCTAAGGGAACTACCAGAGAGTGAGTCAGAAGATAGCGACGAGGATTATGAAGATCAATGTACATCTGATGATGATGTAAGTGTTACGTATCTGATGTTCGTGTTTTGCTTTGGTACAGATAGTCAACATGCTTATGTTTTCCTAATTTGCTCATTTCACAGATATATGATGATATTAAAATGATGGGGCAGTAGGAAAGAAGGAGTAGTAGAAGGACTTCTGTTGAATGGAGAAAGAGAGAGATGTTCTCACTCGAGGTGCCCTGGAACGAGTCCGCCGTGGAGCTCGCATGGGTCCCAGGCGGCACACGGCTCATTGGCGGCGCAAGTACAAGACCGATGTAGGCCTGGAAACAGAGGGTGTATTAGAGCAACACTGGAGAGAGGCCGACAAAACCGTACCGTTGGCTCTCTATGATGGACTGTACTGTCAGCTGAAATCAACGGCTGTTTCTGTTGTACTGTGATGTAAAATATTGTGTATACAGACAGATTTATTTTTATATTAACATGTAAATGTGTATATAGAAGACTGAATTTTTTTTTTTTTTGTGGAAAGGCATAACACATTTTAAATTAAAACTTTAAACTTCAACATTGTGTCGTTCCTTGGAAACTCAAAAGAGAAATGAGGAAGTTGAAATATCCTTTTGTGTCACTGAGGAGAAGTGCTTGTAAACTGAAGAACTTGTACTCTGCTTTCCGTCAGCTGAGTTCACTGGAATTTCCTGAGCAGGAAGGGCCATTCAGACAGAATTGACAAGGCTGAGTTCCCCCGACTTCCTGAATTCCCAAAATAAGGAATTGCACAATGCTGCCTTATGCAAGAATAGTGTTTAGGGTGTGAAATTAGTCAACAATTTACTTACAGGGAGCATTTTAGTTTGATATATTATTAGAAAGTTCCCTTGACGTTCTTGGAAAAGTGTCCTGTTCATTTAGTAACATTGTTCATGCCTCTGATCTAAAGATCATAATGCAGAACTTATATTCATCTGTTAGCATCGTTTAAATATTCCATGTGTTTGCCATTTCAACTTACAATCAAACTTCAGCCGACAGTGTGAAGTGAAACTCCTTGAAAATTTCCTCAAACTTTCATATTCACAACCAGTCATGCAGTTCAACTCAGTGTCACACTTTGCTTTTCGTCTTGCGTTTTACAGTAAAGGAAAGTCAAGAAGTGTGTGTGTGGTTTTCTTGATTTGAATACAAACCTGAGATCTTTAAAGGGAATCCACCTTCAGTTTAACCCTGCTTATTTCCGAACGTGAATCCGGACTGCACGCCTTTTTGATTTTGAGATACAGTTGAGCCTCTTCAGTCCCTAAGACACCTTTTAAATAGTTCCATGCAAATGATTTAGTCATAGTGCTCGATTTCAGGGCCCTGTGGAGTCTGGTTAGGAGACAGCTCCTGTGACTGCAGGAGAATACTCAAATGATTCAGCCAGATCCGAGAAATGACAGCAGGCCGGCACTTGGAAAATCCGGCTCTTGTTTGCAGTCTCTTTAAAGCAAGCATGTTACGTTTATGCAAATGCCATGTCTGGAGGGGATTCTGTAGTGAGAGTTTAGGAAATGTTAATTACATTTTTACAAGAGAGTGAGAAAACCAGACAGGTGCAAACTCACATCACTTACCATAAATGAAGGGGACTGTGAGACCCCAGGAGACTTCCTATTGATTTTGTACAGTAAATTCATTACTGGCTTCAAATAAAATGCATTTTAAAAAGCAGGAAATTGATTGAGGCAGCAGCACATTTCCTCAAAAGTGACAGTTTGAAGTGTAATATGGTGAGCACAAGTTCAAGTTAGAGATGAATAATTAATTGCATATTAAATGGCATGCATGCATACACACACACACATGGATATATATATATATATATATATATATATATACACACACACACACACACAGGTGCTGGTCATATAATTAGAATATCATCAAAAGTTGATTTATTTCACTAATTCCATTCAAAAAGTGAAACTTGTATATTATATTCATTCATTACACACAGACTGATATATTTCAAATGTTTATTTCTTTTAATTTTGATGATTATAACTGACAACTAAGGAAAATCCCAAATTCAGTATCTTATCCCTGATACTGATCCCTGATACTACTCTAATCCCAAATTCAGTATCTTATCCTGATACTGAGCCCTGATACTACTCTAATCCCAAATTCAGTATTTTATCCCTGATACTGATCCCTGATACTACTCTAATCCCAAATTCAGTATTTTATCCCTGATACTACTCTAATCCCAAATTCAGTATTTTATCCCTGATACTGATCCCTGATACTACTCTAATCCCAAATTCAGTATCTTATCCCTGATACTGAGCCCTGATACTACTCTAATCCCAAATTCAGTATTTTATCCTGATACTGATCCCCTGATACTACTCTAATCCCAAATTCAGTATTTTATCCCTGATACTACTCTAATCCCAAATTCAGTATTTTATCCTGATACTGAGCCCTGATACTACTCTAATCCCAAATTCAGTATTTTATCCCATATACTGATCCCTGATACTACTCTAATCCCAAATTCAGTATCTTATCCTGATACTGAGCCCTGATACTACTCTAATCCCAAATTCAGTATTTTATCCCTGATACTGATCCTGATACTACTCTAATCCCAAATTCAGTATTTTATCCTGATACTACTCTAATCCCAAATTCAGTATTTTATCCTGATACTACTCTAATCCCAAATTCAGTATCTTATCCCTGATACTGAGCCCTGATACTACTCTAATCCCAAATTCAGTATTTTATCCCATATACTGATCCCTGATACTACTCTAATCCCAAATTCAGTATCTTATCCTGATACTGAGCCCTGATACTACTCTAATCCCAAATTCAGTATTTTATCCCTGATACTGATCCCTGATACTACTCTAATCCCAAATTCAGTATTTTATCCTGATACTACTACTCTAATCCCAAATTCAGTATACTCTAATCCCAAATTCAGATTTTATCCCTGATACTGATCCTGATACTACTCTAATCCCAAATTCAGTATCTTATCCTGATACTGAGCCCTGATACTACTCTAATCCCAAATTCAGTATTTTATCCCTGATACTGATCCCTGATACTACTCTAATCCCAAATTCAGTATTTTATCCCTGATACTACTCTAATCCCAAATTCAGTATTTTATCCCTGATACTGATCCCTGATACTACTCTAATCCCAAATTCAGTATTTTATCCCTGATACTGATCCCTGATACTACTCTAATCCCAAATTCAGTATTTTATCCCTGATACTGATCCCTGATACTACTCTAATCCCAAATTCAGTATTTTATCCCTGATACTGATCCCTGATACTACTCTAATCCCAAATTTCAGTATCTTGATCATCAAAATCAACTTTTTGATATTCTAATTATATGACCAGCACCTGTATATTAGGACTGTCAAATGATTAATGGCATCTAAAATAAAAGTTTGTTTACATAATATATGTGTATATTATATAATATTTACTTTGTATAATTACTATGTTGAATTGAATACACACACATGCATGTATGTATATATTAGTGCTGTGCAAATTATCGCGTTAACGCAGGCCTTTTTTTTCTTTCAGTTTAACGCATTAAAAATAATTAACAGCGTTCGTTTTTATATTCATTTTTGCCTAGCGTTACATTATATGATCACGCTCTTATTCATGTAAATGCTTTTAAACCATCTAAGCGCGACAAGACAGAAGAGAACGCGCTGTACGTCAGTGTCCTGTGTGTGTGGCTGCGTCTCAATCAGATCCCTAGTCACTGAGCAGGGAGTCGGCCACATTCATGTACGTTACACGATACACTGATACACCACCTAGGAAGATAGGGAGCTGACACACACACACACACACACACTAGACGCACAGACAGATTTGCGCCTCGTGCACACATCGAGTTCTCTTTCGCGCTTGAACAAACGATAGCACCACAGAGAATGTTGCCAAAACGCCAGTTTTGTCGAGTATTCTCATAATAGGAGTCTTAAATGAGTTAAATAACGTCTTAAATGAGATCCGCGTCATGTCTTAAAGTCACAGCAGCACTAATGATGTCTGTCATTAATGTTCATCACAGAACAAAGGGAACAGAGAAAAGTGTAGCTTTAGTGACGATTCATCTAGATTTAATTTATTATTTATGCAGTTAAGAAAGGTGTTTGATAACCATTACATTTCTGTATATGTCTAACAGGGAAGGCCACAGGTAAATATAACATTTATTATACTGGGTTTATGTAAAGATTGTTTTAAGTTCACTTAAATTAAAAGTTGTTTTTAAAGCCTAATAAATGTTGAAATTGGTAGCTTTTCGTTTATACTGTAATGTCATTGATGTTTCATAGAGACATTAGTATCAGTGATACGGGCCTTCATTCATAAAAAGATGCCATTACAACATTAACATTACATTTAAAATATGCTGTCTTTTGAATTGTTTCTACATTAATTTGGAGAGTAACTGAAATTAATACAATATCAAAATATTGATGCAATTAATTAAATTAAAAAAATTTGATTTTTCACATCAATTCCCAACACTAGTATACATTTAAGAAATATTTCCATGTATATACTGTATATGTATATATATAAATTCATTATATTATATTAGGGCTGTCAAATGATTAATCACATCCAAAATAAAAGTTTGTGTTTACACAATATATGCGTGTATAACTATACATAATATGTGTGCATATATATTTACTGTGTATAACTATACATGTGTGCATATATAATATTTACTGTGTATAACTATACATGTGTGCATATATAATATTTACTGTGTATAACTATACATGTGTGCATATATAATATTTACTGTGTATAACTATACATAAGATGTGTGCATATATAATATTTACTGTGTATAACTATACATGTGTGCATATATAATATTTACTGTGTATAACTATGCATAATATGTGTGCATATATAATATTTACTGTGTATAACTATACATAATATGTGTGCATATATAATATTTACTGTGTATAACTATACATAATATGTGTGCATATATAATATTTACTGTGTATAACTATACATGTGTGCATATATAATATTTACTGTGTATAACTATACATAATATGTGTGCATATATAATATTTACTGTGTATAACTATACATGTGTGCATATATAATATTTACTGTGTATAACTATACATAAGATGTGTGCATATATAATATTTACTGTGTATAACTATACATAAGATGTGTGCATATATAATATTTACTGTGTATAACTATACATGTGTGCATATATAATATTTACTGTGTATAACTATACATTGTGCATATATAATATTTACTGTGTATAACTATACATGTGTGCATATATAATATTTACTGTGTATAACTACATAAGATGTGTGCATATATAATATTTACTGTGTATAACTATACATGTGTGCATATATAATATTTACTGTGTATAACTATACATAATATGTGTGCATATATAATATTTACTGTGTATAACTATACATAATGTGTGCATATATAATATTTACTGTGTATAACTATACATAATATGTGTGCATATATAATATTTACTGTGTATAACTATACATGTGTGCATATATAATATTTACTGTGTATAACTACATAAGATGTGTGCATATATAATATTTACTGTGTATAACTATACATGTGTGCATATATAATATTTACTGTGTATAACTATACATAATATGTGTGCATATATAATATTTACTGTGTATAACTATACATAATGTGTGCATATATAATATTTACTGTGTATAACTATACATAATATGTGTGCATATATAATATTTACTGTGTATAACTATACATGTGTGCATATATAATATTTACTGTGTATAACAATACATAATATGTGTGCATATATAATATTTACTGTGTATAACTATACATAAGATGTGTGCATATATAATATTTACTGTGTATAACTATACATAATGTGTGCATATATGATATTTACTGTGTATAACTATACATAATGTGTGTGCATATATGATATTTACTGTGTATAACTATACATAATGTGTGTGCATATATGATATTTACTGTGTATAACTATACATAATGTGTGCATATATGATATTTACTGTGTATAACTATACATAATGTGTGCATATATGATATTTACTGTGTATAACTATACATAATGTGTGCATATATGATATTTACTGTGTATAACTATACATAATATGTGTGCATATATGATATTTACTGTGTATAACTATACATAATATGTGTGCATATATGATATTTACTGTGTATAACTATACATAAGATGTGTGCATATATAATATTTACTGTGTATAACTATACATAATATGTGTGCATATATAATATTTACTGTGTATAACTATACATAATATGTGTGCATATATAATATTTACTGTGTATAACTATAATGTGTGCATATATGATATTTACTGTGTATAACTATACATAATATGTGTGCATATATAATATTTACTGTGTATAACTATACATAATATGTGTGCATATATAATATTTACTGTGTATAACTATACATAATATGTGTGCATATATAATATTTACTGTGTATAACTATAATGTGTGCATATATGATATTTACTGTGTATAACTATACATAATATGTGTGCATATATAATATTTACTGTGTATAACTATACATAATGTGTGTGCATATATAATATTTACTGTGTATAACTATACATAAGATGTGTGCATATATAATATTTACTGTGTATAACTATACATAATATGTGTGCATATATAATATTTACTGTGTATAACTATAATGTGTGCATATATGATATTTACTGTGTATAACTATACATAATATGTGTGCATATATAATATTTACTGTGTATAACTATACATAATGTGTGTGCATATATAATATTTACTGTGTATAACTATACATAAGATGTGTGCATATATAATATTTACTGTGTATAACTATACATAATGTGTGCATATATAATATTTACTGTGTATAACTATACATAATATGTGTGCATATATAATATTTACTGTGTATAACTATACATAATATGTGTGCATATATAATATTTACTGTGTATAACTATAATGTGTGCATATATGATATTTACTGTGTATAACTATACATAATATGTGTGCATATATAATATTTACTGTGTATAACTATACATGTGTGCATATATAATATTTACTGTGTATAACTATACATAATATGTGTGCATATATAATATTTACTGTGTATAACTATACATAAGATGTGTGCATATATAATATTTACTGTGTATAACTATACATGTGTGCATATATAATATTTACTGTGTATAACTATACATAATGTGTGTGCATATATATTTACTGTGTATAACTATACATAATATGTGTGCATATATAATATTTACTGTGTATAACTATACATAATATGTGTGCATATATAATATTTACTGTGTATAACTATACATAATATGTGTGCATATATAATATTTACTGTGTATAACTATACATAATGTGTGCATATATGATATTTACTGTGTATAACTATACATAATATGTGTGCATATATATTTACTGTGTATAACTATACATAATATGTGTGCATATATGATATTTACTGTGTATAACTATACGTGTGCATATATGATATTTACTGTGTATAACTATACATAATATGTGTGCATATATGATATTTACTGTGTATAACTATACATAATATGTGTGCATATATATTTACTGTGTATAACTATACATAATGTGTGCATATATAATATTTACTGTGTATAACTATACATAATATGTGTGCATATATAATATTTACTGTGTATAACTATACATAATATGTGTGCATATATAATATTTACTGTGTATAACTATACATAATGTGTGCATATATGATATTTACTGTGTATAACTATACATATATATGTGTGCATATATGATATTTACTGTGTATAACTATACGTGTGCATATATGATATTTACTGTGTATAACTATACATAATATGTGTGCATATATGATATTTACTGTGTATAACTATACATAATATGTGTGCATATATATTTACTGTGTATAACTATACATAAGATGTGTGCATATATGATATTTACTGTGTATAACTATACATGTGTGCATATATGATATTTACTGTGTATAACTATACATAATGTGTGTGCATATATGATATTTACTGTGTATAACTATACATAATATGTGTGCATATATGATATTTACTGTGTATAACTATACATGTGTGCATATATGATATTTACTGTGTATAACTATACATAATGTGTGTGCATATATGATATTTACTGTGTATAACTATACATGTGTGTGCATATATGATATTTACTGTGTATAACTATACATAATGTGTGTGCATATATAATATTTACTGTGTATAACTATACATAATGTGTGTGCATATATAATATTTACTGTGTATAACTATACATAATATGTGTGCATATATAATATTTACTGTGTATGTATTATATAATATTTTCTGTGTATGGATTATATAATATTTACTAAAAAGAGTAACACTTTCACTAGTCACTCCTACTGAATAGAAAATAAAAACAGTTTTCCAAAAATTATTTTTATTGTATTGTTGCAAGAAAAAGCTACATAAACAGCAAAAACATCAGTTGACCTGAATATTGATGACATGATTGTAATTATTTTTGTGACAGGGCAAGGACTCATGCAGATATTCTCAATCCCGTTCAGTAAGAGCCATGAGGTGGGTGTCAATCTCAGACTCCGACAAAATTCTGAAATATATAGAAATATACATTACTACAAAATTAACTTTCACAACTTTAATAAGAGTATTCAGTCATTTGTACACAACACAACAACAAAAGTTTAAATGGGACCTAGTGCTTTGAAATAAATACAATATTGTTCAAAAATCTGGGGTCGATATGAATATTTTTTTGTTTTTGAAAGTAAATCTCTTATCCTTGCCAAACCTGCAGTTATAATTTTACAATTAAAAATGACTTTTCTATTGTAATATATTTCAAAATGTCATTTATTCCTGTGATGGCAAAGCTGAATTTCCAGCATCATTACTCCAGTCTTCAGTGTCACATGATCCTTCAGAAATCATTCTGATATGATGATTTGCTGCTCAAGAAACATTTCTTGTGCAGCTTAATATTTTTGCAGAAACCATAAGGCATTTTTTTTTGTAGAATCTTTTTGACAGATATATGATGAAAAGATCAAAAGAACAATTTGTTTGAAATAAATGTCACTTTGATTAATACATACTCAAATAAAAGTAATTTTGTGCTTTTTTGAATGGTACTGTATGTAGATAGTATGAAAATACCAGCGTAGCACTAGTGACTGGTAGTACCTAGTGGGGATTTTACACCATTTATAGAGCATGGTTTGGTTGTTGACACACAGGACATATGTAAATGTGTAAATGTTACATCCTGTTTCACTTGCAACGTACAAACCCACCTGAACTTGGGCTCCTCTGTAGTAACAACCCCGATCTCCAGCTCTGAAGGCTTGAAGTCGATGGACAGAACGGTAGACAAGCAACTTATTGCAGTCTGCAAGGATGAAACGTGCATAAAAGAACTCAAAATAAGAGGACATGACATAATAAAGGGTAACGGTTCCATCAGTGATGCAGAAGGATGAACTTATACCTCCACTGTTTGGTCAAAGGTCCAATCCAATTTCTTCTTCACCTTTTTCTCCAGGAAACTTGTGGCCTCTGTTTGCTTGACGCCCGCAGCAGTGGCCTTGAATCCGCAGTAGTAGCCTGCAGGATCACATTTATAGACCTGCGGCCCCAGCTCCTCGTCAATGCCAACCACAATCATACCTGACAGGTGCAAACAATATTAATAGACAATGTTAAACAAAACAATTTTTCACAGTTTATATGTTATGGTTTGGTGGTGGATATACAGGACATATGCAGATTCTATATAGTGATATGCAAATGTTATATCACACAATGTAATGTGTTAGATATTACCCAATACTAGGCTTTATTGGACTTTATTGGACTACTAAAATGTAGTGCATTTTACCCACACATATTGGATTAAACAGCAAAAATGGCCATATTGATTTTTGAGAAACTACTTCCAAAAGAATGATCATAAATTCCTATAAACACACTCCTAAACCTTGTGGAAAGCCTTCCCAGAAGAGTTGAAGCTGTTATAGCTGCAAAGGGTGGGTCAACTCCATATTAAACCCTACAGATTAAGAATGGGATGTCATTAAAGTTCATGTGCATTTAAATGTTCATAGTGTATGTTTCCATCCAAAGTTGCAAATTTAACTTATGCTCAGAATTGGAGTATCGCATAAAACTTTTGTGAATGAAGCAGCGTTGCCATTCAGCAAGTCGAAGAGAACAAAATTGTCACTTCCTGATAAACTGGCACCAAATATCAGTAAGAAAAGTAGAAGCCACTATATACAATAATTTTCGTATATAATAAAATTACTTGCATCTCAGAGCGCGCAGAAAAAAAAAATCAATAAACACGTTATCTTTTGGACCAGAGGCCTGTTTTTTGGGAGCAGTTCTGGAAGGTAATGATACTGAATCACTTTGATACTTTCAGAACAACCAAAACAGCATTTCAGATGCTGTGCAAAGAGATCGGTCCGTTGGTTGGTCCAGTTATGCTGTCCCATCGCGCAAAGTCACAAGGAATTTATTAGGTAAATGTGTTTCCAATGTAGTTTATGCTCATATTTTCTTATTAGATGCAAATGTACCCAATTCAAACAAGAGCATATGTTTTTTATGAGCATTTTTTGAACTGATGTGCATCTTGGCGTTTGCATCCAGCAGTGTTTTTTTTTTAATGCAATATCCCAAAACGTGCATAAAAACAGGTGGATAGAAACATAGCTATTTGCTATAGGTCTACTTTGACCCGCCTTCAAACACTGCAGATGTAGCCGAGGCCTGGAAGAGTTTATGTTGTCAACATCTCGAGAAGTTGTTTGCTACGCTGCAAAAGCGAATCCAATTGCATGTACTTCCAAAGGCTCAAATTAAACGATACCATCGTTACTGTTCATTTCACTGTGTATACAAGCACTGAGGAAGCCTCTAGATGTGAAATTCAGATATGGTAATGTGTGTTTCCAAGTAGTAGTCCTCAGAAAGGAGGAGTTTAGAGAGAACAGAACTTGCAGAGGTGGTACTGCAATGTGTATTATGAGAAAATTAAAAGGGTTTTATGACCTTGTATACAAGTAAACCTGTTGTAGGAAACCTCCAAAACAAAACTAGGACCCTATAAAATAGCATAATAGGGGCACTTTAAACAATCTAGCGCTATACAAATGAATGTGGCTTGATTCTATTCAGAAGATCTCCTTCAACTGGACCATATACAGACTGTACACTTACAGCAGCCCAGTGGCCTCATCTCAGCGTTCTGTGTGTACACCTGTGAGATGTCTGCAATGCGCTTGCACAGCATGTCTACTGGGATCTCATAGCCGTATTTATACTTCCAGTTAGCAGCTTCATATCGCGCCCTCTGCACCTGCGACCTGCTGTCAGCTTCAGAGAGAAACATAAGACATTGTGGTGTAAATTAATACATAGTTTAACATTTCACCATACAAAAGGAGATTTTCCAAACTCAACACAAGCTGGACAATCGCTGTGTACGGAGATAAGTTTACCTGTCATGCCAGACATCACACAGCCAATGTTTTCTGTTATTCTGAATAGATGAGTGACAGTGGACTCATCGAGAAGCTTATCCTGGGTGATTAAAAGAGCATACAGTACATTGAGATATAAACACATTTTAAATACAAATTCAGAGTTATATTTAGCCATTTAGCGGGCACAGACTTACTGGAACTTTCTTTTGAGTTATAACAACCGCACAGTCTTTCCCTCGAACAGCTAATGATGTAAGACCTCCCTGATTAATGGCCTTGAATGCATACTCTGTGGAAAATAAAAGAAACATTTTAACAATGATCATAAATTGCTCCTAAAACAATATATGATTTTGCATGCAAGACAGAACCTGGATTTTACAATGAGCAGTGATAAGGTTTCACATGTAAACTATATTAAATAAATCTCTGCATACACATACAATTGTTAACATTATGAAACCGAAAGTACATTTATCTATATTGGTAAAAACAATGAGTGCAGATGGATTTGTCCTGTAAGTGAAAGCTAAAACGAGCATGTTATTAATAAAAGTGTCAAAAAGCGAATTAATTGTAACAACATATTCCACTTTTTTGCATCCGTTTTAATCTAATTAATGTTTAATGCTGCTATAAATACAATAGCATGAGCTAAAGAAAGAGCAGAATGAACATGGTGCAAAATGACTGGGCACTTATTCTTTCGACTTAATAAAGACACAATTTCATCGATACGCACCGACTTGATAGAGTCTCCCTTCTGGAGAAAAGATGGTGATGTGCCGATCAAACCCCGCGCTCGAGCCTCGGGACATGATGCGAGAGATTTACTGTTTAAAGTTTGTAAACAGATCTTAACACACAGCTCTGTTGTACACCGGAAATGATACCACCGGCTCCAGCATTCATATCCGGGTGAGATGTCATGACGCGCAGCACGAGCCCTTGTGTAAAAAGCACTTGATATTAACAAGGACAGTTTTATTAGGATAGCGTGTAGTTTAATAATATATATAAAGCATTTAATTACATTGCGTTTTAGTACAATTTTATTAGGGGTTAAATGAGCAAGGTTATGAATACCTGTAGTTCTTTCCTAGTGACCAACATTTAATCACATGTAAACCCATTCAGATATGCTCCTTATTAACATGGTTAGATCAATATAACATTAAATAAAACCAACTAACGTTACGGTATTTGTTCTGATAATCAGAAGCCACACATTAAGAAACATCAACTGCCATATTTAATATTGTCAGTGATACATTAGTAAGACCAGGGTCATTTAAATGGGGTTATAGGACAATGTGTTCATCCATTTGAACACAAATAGGCTTATTTGATTTAATTAGGTAATACATTTTCAATCTAATCAAACTCAGAATATATGTTTAGGCTACTATGCGTTTATAATTTATCACCACCTGACAGTTATAAAAATAAAAACACCCTTGTACTGAAAATGTACCTTAATAATATAGCTGAACCTTGCTATAGCCTAATGTAACTAGAATAGATAACCATATATATTGAAATGAAGCATTTATACATGCACATACAGACATGTGGTTCACTATCTTTGTGGGGACTCTCCATAGATGTTTTATACTGTACAAGCTGTATATTCTATCCTCTTACCCTACCATCATAGAAAACTTTCTGCGTTTTTACATTAAAAAAACTCATTCTGTATGAATGGGCTAAGCTTGTTTCCTCATGGGGAACTCAATTTAGGTTAATAAGTCAGTGTGCATTCAGGTTCAAGTCCCCACCAGGATAGAAAAACATGAACACACAAAGGAAAGGTAGGGCGTGCCGAAAGGTACACAATGCTACTACAGAAACTAATTACCCTACCCCACACCCTATCAGGCAGTTTTCGGGACCTTTCAACATGCAGATACATGCAGCAACATGCTGGCACCCACACTTGCTTTCTGCAGCAGCAAAGCACCCCATTACAAGACTGGCCCACCTCCACATGTAACCCTAGGGTAGTGTTCTTAGTCATATAAGCCATTACTTTTTTTTTTTGTGGCAGACATACTGCTGATCCTTGGCGTTTGTCAAGGTGTCCGGGCTTAAAGTCAATGCTTGTTTAGTGTTCTATTTAGTTTCCTCTGTTCATCAGGTCATCTAGCAAGTCTTTAGCAGTAGGTAGGGCTTTTCTCAGCTGCTTTGATAAACATCTTATTCCCCTTGATGAAATTGTGCTTTTTCTTCCAAGCGCTGGAAGGTTTGTTATGGTACCATACATTTTAAACTTACAAACAATACTGCCAACTGAGAGAACGTTTAGTGTCCAGGAAATGTTCTAGTAGCCACAGCCTTCTTCTCTTAGCTTTTGTGAGAGCTCTTTTGTCTTGGCCACATCTGATACTCAACTTCAGCATGGGCTAAATGTATACATGTGTCAAAACTAAAGCTAATTAAGTGTTGTCATTGAGGTCCCAAAGGTGTTTTAACAATTTTGTACCTACCATGCTAGTATGATATAAAAACAGCAATGATGAAATCCAAAAATATATTATATATCGACATGATCACTTTTAATATGCCACTAAAGTGTAATGTATATGTATTTAGAAAAGCTTACATTTTTAAGTTGTCTCTGTGGGGTTGAATAATATATATATATATATATATAAATAATAAAATAAAAAAATTAAGTAGATAAGCAGTAGAAGAAACACAATTGGACATTTTGCAGAGTATTTTTAATTGATTTTAATTAACATTTTTGAAATCAACACTAGCAGTATCTGAAGCCTCAATGTTCTTGAGTAAGGCAAAGCCATTTCTGAGGAACTTCATATGTGGCTCTATCTCTTCCATTCTCATCGTACGGAATGTGCCAGGAGCTTCCGGAGGTCTGAACGATTGTGTCATAAGCAGAGATCCTCTGAAAAACACAGTCTAGTCATCAGTCATCCTAATGAGGATTTTAGTCCTTTAAATACTGGTGATTACGTAAGGCTCTCTCCATTCCTAAACTAACCTACCTGAAATCGAACCCTTTTTCCTGGGACATAATGACTGATTACCAACTGATGTCCACGTTGCCACTTGAAGAAGAGGCGTCTGGTTGCTCTGTCTGGCAGGCAGGCTTTGTGATCCCTCATCAGATCACGACTTAGAAAGTTACAGTGAACGCCAGAGTGCAAAGCAGCATACAGCAGAAACGGGTCGTCTTCAGACCTGTGGCAGTCATCCAAGAAAAACAGTGAACTGTATCAAAAATACCTTTCATGCTTAGTGAATGAAATCATTGTGAATTTATAGTGACTTACGCAGAGAAGGGAAGTGATCGGTACATATGTGTAACACATTTGACTGAAACTGTTACAAAACATAGTGAGGTCTTCTAGATGACATAACTGAAAAGAACCTCCTAGGTAAAGGATTTTGAGTGTGCTATATAGGCAATATTGCCTCATACATAATATGTATTCTCATATATTAATTCTCACTGTTGACCAAGAGCAACCCACAAGCCATGCGGTTTCAGAGATTTTTACAATACATCATTGCTCGCTTGTATCTAATCTACCCAGACCTTCACATGTAAACTTATTAGGAGATAATCAGAAGAAATTCACTTCACCTATGAGTGGCTATTGAGTGTTTTGGCTCGTCAGTGTATATTCCACAGCTATTTTCATCAATACAGCCTTGGATGAAAGCTTTTCTCAATGCTTTAAAGGGATAGTTCACCCAAAAATGCAAATTAGCCTATGATTTTAAGTCATCTTAGGTGTATATGACATTCTTCTTTCAGACGAATACAATCAGAGTTATGTTAAAAAATGTCCTGGCTCTTCCAAGCTTTATAATGGCAGTGAATGACTGTTTCTGTTTAGAAGTCCATAAAAGTGCATCCATCCATCATAAAAGTGCTCCAAACGGCTCCGGGGGGTTAATAAAGGCCTTCTGAAACTAAGCCATGTGTTTGTGTAAGAAAAATATCCATATTTAAAACTTTTACAAACTGTAATCTCTATCTTCCGCTAACTGTCATACACGCGTTCACGAGAGACTGGCGTTCCAGTGTCTGACGTAGGACGCAGGCGTAGTGTAAGAAGTTAGTGATTAGTTAGTAAAGTTTTAAATATGGATATTTTTCTTACAAATCCGATTCCAAAAAAGTTGGGACACTGTACAAATTGTGAATAAAAAAGGAATGCAATAATTTACAAATCTCATAAACGTATATTTTATTCACAATAGAATATAGATAACATATCAAATGTTGAAAGTGAGACATTTTCAAATGTCATGCCAAATATTGGCTCATTTTGGATTTCATGAGAGCTACACATTCCAAAAAAGTTGGGACAGGTAGCAATAAGAGGCCGGTAAAGTTAAATGTACATATAAGGAACAGCTGGAGGACCAATTTGCAACTTATTAGGTCAATTGGCAACATGATTGGGTATAAAAAGAGCCTCTCAGAGTGGCAGTGTCTCTCAGAAGTCAAGATGGGCAGAGGATCACCAATTCCCCCAATGCTGCGGCCAAAAATAGAGGAGCAATATCAGAAAGGAGTTTCTCAGAGAAAAACTGCAAAGAGTTTTAAGTTATCATCATCTACAGTGCATAATATCATCCAAAGATTCAGAGAATCTGGAACAATCTCTGTGCGTAAGGGTCAAGGCCGGAAAACCATACTGGATGCCTGTGATCTTCGGGCCCTTAGACGGCACTGCATCACATGTCATGAACACAATCCACCGTGCCATTCACCATTGCCGGCTAAAACTCTATAGGTCAAAAAAGAAGCCATATCTAAACATGATCCAGAAGCGCAGGTGTTTTCTCTGGGCCAAGGCTCATTTAAAATGGACTGTGGCAAAGTGGAAAACTGTTCTGTGGTCAGACGAATCAAAATTTGAAGTTCTTTTTGGAAAACTGGGACGCCATGTCATCCGGACTAAAGAGGACAAGGACAACCCAAGTTGTTCTCAGCGCTCAGTTCAGAAGCCTGCATCTCTGATGGTACGGGGTTGCAGCTTACACATCTGGAAAGGCACCATCAATGCTGAAAGGTATATCCAAGTTCTAGAACAACATATGCTCCCATCCAGACGTCGTCTCTTTCAGGGAAGACCTTGCATTTTCCATCATGACAATGCCAGACCACATACTGCATCAATTACAACATCATGGCTGCGTAGAAGAAGGATCCGGGTACTGAAATGGCCAGCCTGCAGTCCAGATCTTTCACCCATAGAAAACATTTGGCGCATCATAAAGAGGAAGATGCGACAAAGAAGACCTAAGACAGTTGAGCAACTAGAAGCCTGTATTAGACAAGAATGGGACAACATTCCTATTCCTAAACTTGAGCAACTTGTCTCCTCAGTCCCCAGACGTTTGCAGACTGTTATAAAAAGAAGAGGGGATGCCACACAGTGGGAAACATGGCCTTGTCCCAACTTTTTTGAGATGTGTTGATGCCATGAAATTTAAAATCAACTTATTTTCCCCTTAAAATGATACATTTTCTCACTTTAAACATTTGATATGTCATCTATGTTGTATTCTGAATAAAATATTGAAATTTGAAACTTCCACATCATTGCATTCTGTTTTTATTCACAATTTGTACAGTGTCCCAACTTTTTTGGAATCAGGTTTGTACACAACGCATGGCTTCGTTTCAGAAGGCCTTTACCGTGTGGAGCACTATTATGATGGATAGATGCATTTTTATGTTTATGCACTGTTTATTCAAAACAGAAACAGCCATTCACTGCCATTATAAAGCTTGGAAGAGCCAGGACATTTTTTTTAATTTTTTTTTATATAACTCAGGTGTATATGACATTCTTTTTGCAGACAAATACAATCAAAGATGACTTGAGGGTGAGTAAATCATGGGCTAATTTTCATTTTTGGATGAATTAACCCTTTAAATTGCTGCTTGCGTAGGCAGATCACTAGGGTGTACAGTGTGATTGAGGAAATGGGGGTCATACTAACATGTTCTCAGTGAAGAAGCAGTGGGCTTTATGCTTGATCTTGTTCATGTTTTGTCTGTCCCAGTTCCGGGAAGGTTGTAGCATGTGCTTCCTGCCGAGGACCAGGATGTTCAGACCCTGCTGTTCCAGCTCCGAAACGACTGTCAGCAACTGCGAGATAATTCACACTCTCAGTGACCTTTTACCAGTTCCATTCAGATGTTGGATATAAATGAGGTCATTCATGTTTGAGTTTTTAATGAATGAGAGACCTCAGTTCATTCATCACTTTCTCTATGAAGTGAGCTGCGACTTGTGACTTTTTTGGAGGAATTTCCCTTGGCATTACAGATGAATTTGGGACCTTTAGCAGGTCATCTGTGGGAAAATTATTCTTGCTCACATTGTTTTAGCCTACTTTAGTGCCACCCACGCATGCACACACCATGAGGGGGAAGTTTCCTGATTACACAGGAAGTTGTTTTTCCAATACCCCATTACAAAGAGTGCGGTCAGAAAAGGTTATAACTGCGTGCTAAATATATCCAAGGTTTGCATGTAGATTTAAGACCCCTATTCATGAGATAGGCCAAATTTTTTATATATATGATATTTTATGCAGGAAGTGACTAATTAAAATTGTATCTATCTATATATGCACACACACACACACACACAATAATATATAATTAAATAATAAACTAATACATTATTGTTTTTTAAACAAACATTACTTTTCAAACAAAACGTTTCACAAAAAATAAACGTTTTCATTAAAATTGTTTAGATATACTCCATACATCGAAACATGCACACAAGCCGCCTCTCTGAAAGCATGTGATCCCTTCAGTTCTGTTTCATGTCTTGTTACACACTCGAACTGTCAAATACACACACGCTATGTCAAAATGGCTGTCTTGAGTATTCATGTAAACATAGTCGGTTATGCTTTAAGTGAACGATATAAGTTGGGGAAAGAAACAGAATGCATGTCAATCGGATCTGAGCATTAGGTCTTAAAGTGACAGCCTGCTGATACAGTAAAGCTGCTGATACAGTAAACCTGCTGATACAGTAAAGCTGTTGATACAGTAAACCTTCTAATACAGTAAAGCTGCTGATACAGTAAACCTGCTGATACAGTAACCCTGATAATACAGTAAACCTGCTGATACAGTTAACCTGCTGATACAGTAAACCTGCTGATACAGTAAAGCTGCTGATACAGTAAACCTAATACAGTAACCCTGCCGATACAGTAAACCTGCCGATACAGTAACCCTGCTGATACAGTAAACCTGCCGATACAATAACCCTGCCGATACAGTAACCCTGCCGATACAGTAACCCTGCCGATACAGTAACCCTGCCGATACAGTAAACCTAATACAGTAACCCTGCCGATACAGTAACCCTGCCGATACAGTAACCCTGCCGATACAATAACCCTGCTAATACAGTAACCCTGCCGATACAGTAAACCTGCTGATACAGTAAAGCTGCTGATACAGTAAAGCTGCTGATACAGTAAACCTTCTAATACAGTAAAGCTGCTGATACAGTAAAGCTGCTGATACAGTAAAGCAGCTGATACAGTAAACCTTCTAATACAGTAAACCTGCTGATACAGTAACCCTGATAATACAGTAAACCTGCTGATACAGTTAACCTGCTGATACAGTAAACCTGCTGATACAGTAAAGCTGCTGATACAGTAAACCTAATACAGTAACCCTGCCGATACAGTAAACCTGCCGATACAATAACCCTGCCGATACAGTAAACCTGCCGATACAGTAAACCTGCCGATACAGTAACCCTGCCGATACAGTACCCCTGCCGATACAGTAAACCTGCCGATACAGTAACCCTGCCGATACAGTAAACCTGCTAATACAGTAACCCTGCCGATACAGTAAACCTGCTGATACAGTAACCCTGCCGATACAGTAAACCTGCCGATACAGTAAACCTGCTAATACAGTAACCCTGCCGATACAGTAAACCTGCTAATACAGTAACCCTGCCGATACAGTAAAGCTGCTGATACAGTAAACCTACTGATACAGTAAACCTGCTGATACAGTAACCCTGCCGATACAGTAAACCTGCTGATACAGTAACCCTGCCGATACAGTAAACCTGCTGATACAGTAACCCTGCCGATACAGTAAACCTGCCAATACAGTAAACCTGCCAATACAGTAAACCTGCTAATACAGTAACCCTGCTAATACAGTAACCCTGCCGATACAGTAAACCTGCTAATACAGTAACCCTGCCGATACAGTAAAGCTGCTGATACAGTAAACCTTCTAATACAGTAAACCTGCCGATACAGTAAACCTGCCGATACAGTAAAGCTGCTGATACAGTAAACCTTCTAATACAGTAACCCTGCCGATACAGTAAACCTGCCGATACAGTAAACCCGCTGATACAGTAGGGTACAGTATATTACTGCCGATACAGTAACCCTGCTGATACAGTAAACCTGCCTGTCTGTCAAACAACAAAAGAACAAGAGAAAATCACTCAGTGTTCTTGGCTGAATAACCTTTGTAGCTTTATTATGTATCAGTGTATATTTAATTCATGTGAGGACTACTGTTTTTAGTTCTTATTTTTAATAACAAAGATAAATTAAAATAACAAATAATGGTCCACCCCTAGTTCAGGTGTCTTTGTTTACCTTGATGTTGTTGATGTTAAGTTTTAGGTTGATTGTAACTAGTAACAAGTCAAGCAAAGAGTTTTTGGTATTTAAATATTGGCATATTATATTACATAAATTTTTGCTGAAACACTGCTGGTCACTTTCAGAAGTTGTAGCGATGCTTTCTTTTCCCAGAAAGAATGTGAAACACATAAATGGTATCATTCTCAGTTTTTTTATACAATTTAAATAGATTTTACACACAATATCGCATTATTTAACAAGGTATTGCATATTGCATTTTTCTTCAATATTGCACAGCCCTATTAAAATGCATACATATATGTGTGTGTGTGTGTGTGTGTGTGCGTTTCAATTTGAAGCCCAATCAAAGTTGCAGAAAAGTTTCATCTAAAACACACACATATACACACACAGGTCAATGACATGACGTGCATATTTTTGTGTCCAAGTAATTTTTTTCCTTTTAAAATAATTTGATAAAGTCATGATATACATCGCTTTATTCTTTAAAACCTATTTTGTTTGAATTCATTTTAGTACATTTAAATAATACTTACATATTATATATAAAATATATTTTATATTTTATATTTTATCTTAAACCCCCAAAATGTCAGGTGGTACAACTGTCCAAACAAATGAACAGATTATAAAACTATTTAAAACTAGTTTTAAAGTTTTCAAGCTGTTGTGATCATTGAAAAAATTTTGTCCAGCAATTTGTATATTCTCAAATATCAGGGTGGCACGCCGCACAACTGCAAACATGGCTCTTTTATTATGAATTGACAAGGAATTAAACATGATAATGCATCATCCAGAGGAGCCCAACTGTTCCTGGTGGCAGAGTGAAAAGGTTTGCAGATCTCTCTCAAATACTGGTAAAAACTGCTCATTTCAAGTATGGGTAGGTTGGTACACTTTCCATGTCAGGTGGTACAACTACAGTATTAAAGACATGTAACTATTTGGTTGTACCGTCTGACATAAAAACAGTCAAAAATTAATTTAAACACTTTGAAATGTTATTTTACAACTGAAACTTGTTTAAACGCATTACTTGTGACTAAAAAATATGCATTACATCAGTTTTGAAAAGATTTTGAAAAGCTTTGAAGCTTTATTTGTCAATGACCCAGTCTACACATGACTCTACTGCATCAACCAGTTGCATTGTGTTAACCTTCTAAATATATTTCATACTCAAATTTAGATTACATTAATATCATCTACAGTTTGAATATGCAAAGTAAGTTCCAATGAATTCCAGTCTGTCTTGTATCCCTCGTTTTGTTATTTTTGTCATGAGGAAGTGCTAATTGGGGAATTGCAGGTGTGATCATTTTCTGCTAATTTATGATAAGGAAGTGAACGGTGAGCCACAGATGGGCTGGGTTACTCTGGAAAGCACCGTACACATGATAGTGTCCTGTTTCACAATCCAAATTTGACCTCTGCCTGTAATCACCTTTGCCTAAGCATTTCTAGATAAGGAGACATTCATCCTTCCAGCATGTTATTAGTGCAAATTTGCACTCCATTTCATTTCCCTATGCATTACTTAGCTTGTAAACAAACACATATATGCATACTTTGGCCACAAGTTAACTGAAGCCCTCATTTTCACACCCAGCAGGCCCTGCTCAGACTGTGTGCAAAGGGTTAATACAAGAATATAATTGAATGTGCTAGTTAGCAAGGAAGTGGGGTAAATGCTACCACCAAAAATAAACTTGACCACAAAAGGCACATGTCTGACTTAAAATACAGGGTTAGTCATATCAAAATGAGTGTAAAATCCCCTGCCTTCGTGTTACAATTGCTATGGGGCAACTGTGTTAATAATGTGTGACGCACGTCTGCAGTGAATAAAAAACAAAAAGTGCAGTTGGATGCCATGGATAAGTGGCCAGAAAGCAAAAGGATCCAGAAAGGTCAAGGAAGTTTGTGTTGCATCCAAATTTGTAACTTAATGTCAAGTGAAGTATTTAGTGTTAATCGGATCTGTTGCGACAAGATACTAAAATGAAACCATTGCTTTTCATGCACAGGTCAATGTTTTTGATTTTGGCCTATTTTGCTTCCACAACATGTCTTATTTCAGACTTGCGAAAAGAAAACATCCAAAATACACATTTAAGCATTTATTTTATTTTACTAAATCTATTTGCACCTGCAGATATCAATTAAAATACATATCTAGGTCAAAATGAGTTTTTTTCTCCTGCACTGAGCCAGAAATCTCTGGTTCAATAGCACTTACACAATAGAGCATACACCAAATGTATAATCTGAAGGTTTTTACTGGAGGGGATTGTTCATATATCTTTTTTGTAATATACATTTTATTTAGCATATGCTCATTTAATTAGATAATGGATAATTTTCATATTTTTGCATTTTTAAACATAACATTTAAAAAAGCTTCTAATACAATGTACTGTCATTCATCAACTAGGGAAGTATAGTGAAACGATCCTCTATCTTTTCTGAAACCATGACTGTGCTGTATATATAAAGCATATTATTATACATTTTGGTATTTAAGAAGTTAATGCTGATTCTGATAGAAAGGTTTCAGAATACACAGTGCATCGCAGTTTGTTGCGTAACAGTCAGGGTGCCCATGCTGACCCCTGTCCACCGCCGAAAACGCCAACGGTTGGGCACATGAGCATCAGAACTGGACCACGGAGCAATGGAAGAAGGTGGCCTGGTCTGATGAATCACATTTTCTTTTACATCACGTGGATGGCCAGGTGCGGAGGAACACATGGCACCAGGATGCACTATGGGAAGAAAGCAAGCCGGCGGAGGCAGTGTGATGCTTCGGGCAATGTTGTGCTGGGAAATCTTGGGTTCTGCCATCCATGTGGATGTTACTTTGACACGTACCATCTCCCTAAGCATTTACATTTATTCATTTAGCAGATGCTTTTATACAAAGTGACTTACAACTGAGAAATACAGGAAGTGATCCATCATGAAGAGGTGAAAAAAATCACAAAATGTGCCTGAAATACTAGGTTTTGGACATTGCTTAGAGTAGCACAAGCTAGAATAGGGAGGGAATAGAGGAAAATAGAAGCATTGTAACGGTATTCCCTGGTGGCTGTGGCCTCTTTCAGCAGGATAATGCACCCTGAGGAGCACAACAACAAGTCTGAGGTGTTGACTTGGCCTCCAAATTCCCCAGATCTCAATCCAATCGAGCATCTGTGGGATGTGCTGAACAAACAAGTCCGATCCATGGAGGCCCCACCTCGCAACTTACAGGACTTAAAGGATCTGCTGCTAACATCTTGGTGCCAGATACCACATCACACCTTCAGGGGTCTAGTGGAGTCCATGCCTCGACAGGTCAGGGCTGATTTGGCAGCAAATGGGGGACCAACACAACATTAGGAAGGTGTATTTTTCAATTTAAAGCTCAATCAAAGTTTAATCTGACTTAAAATACAGTTATAAAGAAAAGTTATAAAGTGCATGTAATAGTTTTATGCAATACACACAGACACACACACACGACTCTACTGCATCAACCAGCATTGCATTAACCTTCTAAATACATGCCTTATCAAGTCATTGGTTTTCAGTTAAGTATTTTAGGATGTGATGGGTGGGTCAGGGTACTTATCTAAAAAAAATCTAGCCGGATTGTAGGCAAAAAAAAAATCTTTCAAGTACTATTATAAAGGAGCATAACCAAATGCCACTACTGGGACTGATACCACTTCGTAAGTGGGCTGATGTGTAACACATTCTGTGTAATTTTACATGGACATTGAAATTTCCCTATTTTTTGTTTGAGTAATTGTGGTGGGTTTTGTGGGTTTCGGGTCTTTCTGGTTGGAAACTATTAGAAACTGGGGCTGTTCTACTGCATTAAAAGTAAGACGCGCTCAGCATCATCCCCCCAGGTGGATCCTCTTGCACTCTTCTCTGTTTTCTTGACATTAGAATGCCGACTGACCATTTGAATACTCAAAACATAAAGGTAAACAAATTAGCATGATTAGCAAAAAAGAAAAAGCTATTTTTTTTTCAACCTTTAGTGCTTTAAATCAGAGTAGGCTGACTGTCTAGCCAGTTAAGTGATTTAAAAGGTCACAGACAAACCAGCCCTGTATCGGAACATCCAAACAGTTAAAGTGACCCAACTCACCGTCTCAGAGTGGGTGGCCTTGGGTGTAGTGTTAGCCACATTAAGACCGTCAATCACAATATCAAAGGGAGGCTTCTGCTTCACGAAACTCTTGAAGCTTTTAAGCTCCTGTACAGAACACAAACAAGTGGTTATTCTCAGAATCATGACCATATACAGTGAATATATGCTACTGTCAAATAAATGGTATAGATTGGTGCAGACAATATGCATAGTTCTGAAAAAGTCACAATTTTGCAGTTTAGATAATATCTGTTGATGCTTCATACATTGCAACATTTCCATGTAGTTTATTCGAAAGCTAAATCTAGCCACACTTTGAAATTCCATGCAAAAAAAAAAACAGAAACAAAAGGGGCAGTACAGATCCAACATTATGTACTCCTGTAACCGTTGTTCAATTTCTTCAACAAGAGCAAAGGATGGTTGCCTGGATGGACGGGGGTCTTATATGTATATATTACCTCACTTTGGTGTTGTGCAGTGCATTGCACAAGAGAAAAGCAACCGGTGTTGCACAAGACAAGGACAACTGCAAACCTTTATGCTGAATTACATTACAGCTTTCAAGCCAGTGTTGTTTTTGTTAACTATAACTATTAAAAACTGTATTTGTTAACCTCAAATTAAGCTGAAATATAATATTTATATTTTATTTTATATATATAATAATTTGTTACATATATATTATATATATATATATATATATATATATATATATATATATATATATATATATATATATATATATATATATATATATATATATATATATATATATATATATCCGAACTGAATATATAACTGAAATGGAAGTTAAAATGACTATATCTATATAAATACTGGTAATTAAAATAAAAACAAACACACAACAAAATACCTCAAATTAAATTAATTCAATTAAAATAAAATTATAAAAATAAAAAGATACTCAATGCTAATACATGTGACAATAGTACATAAATAACAGTAAAATAAGAAAATCTAAATGAACTAAAAACAAAGCTAAAATATAAATCTTAAAAAAATGAATAAAATGACAAACTTAAACTAAAATTAAATTTAAAAATAAATGCTAATTAAAAAGATGAATAAATACTATAAATATATTAATAACACTAAAAATAAGGCTATTAAACCAAGAAAAGGACTACAATACAGATTTTAGCCTTCAATAAAAGCTGAGAAAGCTTTTGTTTGAGAAACAGTTTTGCATTTCTGTTTTGCAATGCTAGTGGCAGATATTACACGTTTCACTTTTAAACTAAAGATTGTTTCTGGAAAAATCACGAGGCCAGGCGGGTGACATTTATTGCAGACAGACATATCTTTGTAAGTGATCCTGCCTGAAACTCATGAAACATCTATTATCAGATTAAATGAGGAGCTGAGATATGTGCATTCATGAATGTACAGGAAGTATAAGAGCGAAGCATGCAACCATGAGATAAAGGAGTGTGTTTACAGTCTGGCACGTACTGAACATACTAAAGTTATTTCTGTCAGAGCATTGCAAAATAAAAAAATAAAAACAACTTTATTATGAATTCCATTAATCCATTTCATCCCAGGAACATAAAAGAATGCTTGACTTTTCCTATGGGATTATCTAAGCATTTGTTACAGTCAAACAATAGAACTTCAAACAGAATTTGACCACACCTGGTTCACCTTCAAAAGCATGATCAGGTTGTGTTTAGTTGAATAACCGAAGAGCATAAGGGCCCCTTGGGGGGAAGGGGTGCTTCCTTCTCCTTTGTTGTTGTTTAAGAAGAGGCTAAAATACCTCCAGAATTGTCCTTGACACAACATGTAAACATCTGAGGGAATTTCCAGCTGGATTAGGGCCAAGTCACTCCCTCACCTGTCTTCAGAGTTGCAGACGGGCTTTTGATTTACTAAACATTTGTGCCATGCACTGTATACTTACACCTAGCTCATCAGTGGTGGTCAAAGTACACAAATGCGGAGTTAAAATACACATACCTTGATGAAATATTACACAAATAAAAGTATTACTAGCCAGACATCAATTAGCTAGCATTAGTCAATAAATAAGATTAATGGATGCAGACACTAAAGGGTTAGTTCACCCTAAAATGAAAATTCTGTCATCCTTTACTCACCCTCAAGTTGTTCCAAACCGTGAACACAGAAGAAGATATTTTGAAGAATGTCGGTAACCAGGCAGTTGATGTGTCCCATTGGCCTTCCATAGTATGGAAGAAAAAATACTATGGAAGTCAATGGGTCATCAACTGTCTGGTTACCGACATTCTTCAAAATATCTTCTTCTGTGTTCAACAGAAGAAATTCATACACGTTTGGAACAACTTGAGTAAATGATGATAGAATTTGAATTTTTGGGTGAACTATCCCTACACTCTAAAAAATGCTGGGTTAAAAACAACCCAGCGATTGAGTTGTTTTAAGCAAACATTTAACCCAACCGCTGGGTTAAAACAACCCATTTACTGGGTTAAAACAACCCAATCGCTGGGTTAGTCCATTTTCAACCCAACTTGGGTTGTTTTTAACCCAGCATTTTTTAGAGTCTATGATCTACAATTAGGCAAACAAATCATTAATATTAATTAAAATTCTAAACTTTCAGTATCAGCTCAAGTTGTAAAAATGTTTAGCTCAAGAACTTCAGAAATCAGATCATTGTTGTATTGCTAAATAAACTTATGAAACTTAATAAATTATGTTGCCTTGGCAACTAACTGAAAAAAAATACATGTTAAAGTAGCAAAATTACTAAAACTGAAATAAAAATAAATCAAATAATTAAAATCAAGTAAGACTAATAAATATGGCACAAACTAAATTGCTAAAACTCAAACTAAAATAAATACTAATATGAATATAAATCAAAATATCAATAAATACTATAATAGTATTAAATAACAATAAAATAACTTCTCAATCGGAAGGTTGTGTCATAGTAAGACTGCACATCTCGTCTGCCATGTCATCGAGTACCACCGAAGGCCGTCTTAATTTGAAGAATCCATGGATGGCAGCCTTCGTTTCGCGCTCGTCATTCAGCTCATTTTAAAGGATGCATCAAGTGTATCCTTCGCGTCCTTCAATCCTTTGCACACATTCAATCTCATGAAAAAGAACTGACAAGTCGGCACTGAGCTTGTCTGAGGCCCTGCTTACACTAGTGCATTTTGAAAAAAAAAAATTAGAACAACGCTATACTAGCGTTTCCACTGCATTTCAGAAACAAACTCCATTCACACTACATGAGCGAAACGCATGTCACATGACCATTCATGCACACTGGGCGAGCGCTTACAAGTGTAAACAGTTGCCTCTTGCGCTTGCAGGCAGATGCAGTATTAAAATACTAGCGTTTAACTGCACAGCTGCTGCTAAAAAGCGCCACCAAAGTCAGCAAAGCATGCAGTTCCATCTCAGTGTTATTGTTTACATGGTTGTCAAGGCTGGTATGTTACAGAGCCGTTGAGAGAGACAGCTCTGGACTGCGTTTCCCAAAAGCATTGTAATACAACAGTCACCAATGGTCTCTACGATCAACTTCGGCGTACAGTGTTTTTGGGAAACGCAGCCCTGGTCTGTTATGGTCATGTTCCGGGAGAGTAATGTAGGCAGCCACACCATCGTTTTCAAGTGTCCGTTTTGGTTTGTTTACACTGAAACGCAACCCCGGCGTTTTCAAACTAAAACGGGGTCTGCAGCATTTTCCTCAGTTTTCGAGGTCACTGGGAGAAGTCACTGGGAGCCCACAGATGGGTGTTATTCACTGCATTAATAGAAAGCCAGTTAATATAAAGATGTGTTTTCTTCACCTTAACTCTTTCCCCGTCAGCGTTTAAAAAAAAAAAAAAGTTGCCAGCCACCGTCAGGGTTTTTGATAATTTTCACAAAAATGTAATAGCCCATAGAATATTTTGTTGTATGAATATCTGAGCATAATATATCAAAAGAAAAAAGCAGTTTTATTCTAGTTTCATGCATTCCTTTTTTTATCAACACTTGAATATGAGTAAGTTTCATAAAAAAAGCAAAATTTTTAACAAAAAGCTGAGAAAATCGCGTTTTTGTCAAAGACTACATAAAGATCAGCTTCAGAGCAATGATCAAACACAGATGGAGTAGATCGAGTCCATCAACACCCCCAAAGCTTCACAGTTTTATAGCTCATCCTGGGTCGACTTCTCATTCAGTAACATTAGGCAGTTTTGATTTATAGTCTGTTTAATATTGATGATCACGTTAATTTACATATGCATCTTACATATGATCGTTTTTTCTTTTTTGCGTCTCCTTAGTTTGCGTGCGTTATGATCAGGAGATTCTGTACTCATTCAGAAGATGCTTAATAGCGCCCCCTAGTATAACAGTGAAAACACGGAAATACAGAAAATTCTGTGTTTGGCGGGGAAAGAGTTAAAATAAATGTAAAGTATGTTTTTTTTAAAATCTGAAA
This sequence comes from Paracanthobrama guichenoti, assembly GCA_018749465.1. Lineage (NCBI taxonomy): Eukaryota > Metazoa > Chordata > Actinopteri > Cypriniformes > Gobionidae > Paracanthobrama > Paracanthobrama guichenoti. The sequence goes on from CM031959.1 coordinate 30,311,475, forward strand.
TTAAGTAAAAAGAAAGTTATTATGCATCCCAAAACTAAAATACAAGAACAGATATTTTGAACAATGAACTTGAGTTTAGCTATTGAGTGAAAATCATTGCATCTGAGCTCATTGCTTTGAGGAAACTGCAAACCCTGCACGTTCTTTCTTAAAGTTGGGGAAACAACAATGTGGTAAAGTTAAGTCTAACAGCTAATACACAAGCCTCTGTTTAAATGCACACAGAGCCATGTTTGTCAAAACCACAAGTATTCCTGGACCGTCAGGTGGCTGGAAACCAGCACTTTCAGTTCTGCCTAGAGCGTGAGAATTTTTCCTTCTAAAATTCCAATTCTCACCCCTCCAAGGCACCTATATGCAAAAACAGAAGATTGTGACCCACATTTGAAAGTGAGACATCAAAACAAAAATAAGTGCAGCTACTTTGCATGCTAAAAATCTTGTTAAGAGAGTGTTAAGTAGCGTGTCTGTGCTAGCGGGTGAGAGGGGGAGGGTTGAGCGCCAGCAAGAGGGGGGAAGGGGAGCTGGATATTTGGGGAATTCCTCTTTGGTTTTGGTGGGGGTTAGTGGTTGGTGATCAGTTGTTCAACTCTAAAACTCTTGCAGCATTGAGTAGGGTTAGGGCTCTCAGCATGGGACGAAATCCAAACATGGAATTTCACCTGGTTTTAACTATGCACATTCAATAAGAGTTTGACGATGAAGGTCCTGCATTGTAAGTGTTTTTATTGTGTTTTTGTTTCACTCCGCATACGCTAGTGGTCATGGAGAGGTTAGGTTGAATGGGAACAGGAACATTGGGGATTCCCCGATGGTGTCGAGAGGTCACGTGTATGCTGTACCAGCTTGCTGTGCAGAACTTTGTGTACTTACAATGGGTGTGTTTGGTATTCGCACGATCATAACTTTAATCCAGATTTGATAGTGATCAGTCTACTTTTTTTCTACTTGGAATATATACAAATGCCCATGACAATCTAAGCACCCTCATTCAGTCTTGGAGTGATTATTACCACACAATGTACAATTGCAAACTTTGTACATTTCTTTAATTCTCTAAAGTACCTGCTCTGTTTTGTTCTGAGCATGCATGAAATTCCAATAAAATGAAAGGCAGCCACACAAAAATAGAGAGAGAACAAAGAAATTAGAGTATGTGGAAACTTCCCCATGCCGCACAGCAGACATTAATGAAAAGGCATCTGCAAGTCCTGTACTTTTCTTTATTACAGGCTTGCTTTTTTGAAACGGGAAAAACAGGCTCCCCAAAGCTCACGCTTGACCTGAAAAGCTGCAGGCCACTGAATGTAAGGGAACTAAAAAGGGGCTTTTTAACAATCAGCAATAAAAACGGTTGATGTGCTAATCTGAATATTTCACTTGGATTTTTTTTTTATGTGTTAACACTATGGCACATAAGAAATTAAAAATTTAAGTTTTTTTTTTTTTTAAATACTAAGGTTAATATAGGCTGAAATATAGGTTAATATATATTAAAACCTACTTTGACGTGTGTAATGGTGTGGGAGTGGTATAGGTTATAGTTGTCACAATGAGCGAGAAAGGTTGACATGGAGCTCGCTAAATCTCGAATCTCCAGGGAATACTAAAAACACACTGAATAGACAAGAGTCTGCGGGCAAAAAGAGAATGCGGCAGAGCTCGTAATAAAACAAGAATCAACATTGGCTTGGCTTTTCAGAGATGGCGAGATCTGAGGGATTTGAAATGTTATAAAAGTGACGCGGAGATGCCATTTTTATTACTCAACAGGTGAGTAAGGCATTTTATTGAACAGGTAAAGTGACATATATAGCTTTCTAACATAGTTGATTGTAAAGCAGTATCTATTGTAAAGGGTCATATTCATCCACAGAGTCACGCAGAGCCGAACATAACCAAAACAATGTTGTTCCGCAAAATGCAGTTTTGTTTTTTGACCGTTAGAGGGCCAAAAGTCACATAATGTACTTTATAAATTTTTTTTTTACTTTTATTACTCTACCGTTCAAGCATTTGGGGTCAGTAAGATTTTATTAATTTTATTTTATTTATAGAATCCGTAACGCTTTATAATAATGTTTCATTAGTTAACTACATTAGTTAACATGAACTAAAAATGAGCTGCACTTCTACAGCATTTATCTTTGTTACATACATATTAAAATATTTATAACATGCATATTAAAATCAAAAGTTGTATTTGTTAAAGCTGCAGTTTGAACTTTTTTGGTTAAAAATGATCTAAGTACACATCAAGCCAGTGTTCAAAATGATCTCCTTACCATAGCCCCATTCACAACGGTAAGCTTGTAATAATGTGTTATAATTAGAGTGGTACTGGTGGATTTCAGTGGGAAATTCAAGCATGTCTTTGCGTCATTACATCACGTCTGTATACATAAAGAAAGAGTCCAGCTAGTAGTAGTAGCGCACGTGAGGAGCATGTTCTTCAGGGGATCATTTATAGCCTTTTCTCACAGCAGCTGGACTCTGAAGTAATTAAACGTATTGTTTTGATGGCAGATTGTAATCCAGAAAGGCCCAAATGACATCATCAGTGACAACTGGAGATTCACCCGTAGCCAAAAGCAAAAGATTAGACTGTACAGAAACTGAAATCTACAGGTAATGCTAATAAACACTAATAATACACATATTCACGCAATGCTAATGCTGTTAACATTAACAATTTGAGAACAAAGTATAGCAATAATAATAATTTGCACGGTTTGATGTTATACGAGCGATTGTTAGATTTAATCACCGCTGGTAGCGTGATTTATTGTAATGTTTTGTTCCCAAAAGTGGCAGACATGTTACCTACTTGTTCAGATTACATTTTCTGGTGAAAATTCTTATTTAGTTTATACTCCAAGACGTAGAATCTGTGATTCTGAAGTACAGTATCCACAACGGTGCAGTGAATGAATGACAACCACACAAACTCCTCAAAATATTAGATTCATCCGCTCTGAGGAGATGGTGCAAAACTGATGATACAGATGATAACGCCGCAAATAACTGCAATTGCAGGTTTCAAACAGAGATGGCGACACAGAGGCTAAACTTACAGACTGCAGCTTTAACTTGCACTGTGAACTAACATGAACAAACAATGAACAGCTGGATTTTTATTAACTAACGTTAACAAAGATTAACAAATGTGTTGCTCATGGTTAGTTAATAAATTAACTAATGTTAGCAAATGAAACCTTAGTCTAAAGTGTTACCGTCTGTCGGCTCTTGAACATGCTGAATTGGTGAGAAGTGACATACTGTAAAAAGTGCGAATTGGCCTTTAGAATGATTTCTGAAGGACCATGTGACACTGAAGACTAAAGTAATGGCTGCTGAAAATTCTGCTTTGTCATCACAGGAATAAATGACATTATTTAAATGGTATTTTTGATCAAATAAATGCAGCCTTGGTGAGCATAAGAGACTTTAAATATATTCATACCAATCCCAAACTTTTGAATGCTAGTGAATATGTATATGGTGTGGATTTTTTTTTTTTTTTTTTGTTGCAAATATTCCTTGTAATCTCACATTTAAAATAAGGTCACAATAACAACAATGCAATTTTTAAAAGCTGTTGTTTAAAAGTATTGCATGTCACACAGCAGGACATGTCATGTCAACCACACAATAGCACAATTTTTGTCCTTTAAAGGCTAAATGATTGTTTTGGGGTTGTTAAATGCTTCTGGAGAGTTTTGACTGGGGGTGTTTTAACTGCCTTGCACTGGTTTCACTTCATAAAGCACTGCTGCAGTGATGGCGGGGGGCTGGAGTCCATGCAGCACTGCAGACAGGGACTTTCCAGGGTCACTCATGTGAGAGGCTTTTGAGGGCTGAAATGTGAAAGCCCATTGTGTTGCGTTTTATGACAGCAAAAAGCACACAAGCAATACCCATGCCTCAGCATCAATTATGTGCACGGCCAAATTAGAGATTGTTTATGGCTATACTGAGTACTTTGTTTTTCAAAGATGTACTGTATAAAAATGTCCCTTTCTGAGACAGTGCTTGGAAATGTAATGCTTTTCCTATGCGTGAGAACGGCGTTTGCAAACAAACGTGACTGTTCTCTCTGGCAAATGGAATTTGTCGCTTGCCTTGTGACCTTGTGTCTTCAGTTGGACTGTTTTCACAAGCTTGCTAAACCGGGGACCCGACAGACACATGAAGGAACATGTGTTGGAAAGCCCCTACATCATGTCTAAATGTGGAACTAGACAGGATCACATGCTTTTGACATCTATAGACCCCAGAGCCTGAAAAAAGCAGCCGTCCGGACAACAACATCATCTAATTCAGGGGCAGACTTCATTTAAGACGGAGCTCAAAACTGCATGGAACATCTTCTAATTCTGGACGACTACCCAACTTGTCTATCACGTAGTTGCAGCCTATTTAGTGCCACGTAGAAGGCTTCTTTAGTTTTTAGCGTACGTGTTTTAAATTATTTTATCATTCCCAAGGGGAAAATGATCTAATTAGCATTCAAAAATCAGCTGATGTTTAACATGTAACATGTATTACATGTTTAATCAGTCATGTAGAAAACTGAATACAAGATGTATAGGATACTATCGCCATCTAGTGGAGTCAAACTGCACTAAATAAGAACTTCAAACTACACTTCCTTTACATTAGGGGAATTTCATAAAACCAAAGGTCACTGCAAAATCAAAAGAAATAAAAACAACAACATATTTAGTATAAAGAAACTTAAACTAGTTTTAAGGCCATTAAAATCATTTGTGGCATGATTGTAATGAATTAAGCACATTTCCCCTCAAAAGTCTGATGATATGTTTTTAATAAACTAATAAATTCTGCTATAGGAATATTTAATAAAATATATATTGACACATATTTCATAATATTTCACATTTATATACAATTTTATATACAATATTTTTATGTAGCTTTAATTTATTTTTATTTCAACATATTTAGTCATTTTAGTACTTGAACATAGTTGATTTATTTCAGATAATTGCCACGGCAACATTTTTAATGTTCAAGTTTGTTTTTCATTTAATATTCCAGGAAATTATTTTTATAGTTTTAGTTTAGTTTTAACTATCAATAACAACACTGGCTTAATATATTGATTTTATCTATCAATTTTATCTATATATCTAGATTAAATTGACATTGATTAATTAGCTCAGGTAAAAGAAGGATATAAAACAGGAGACAGACCTCTGGGGTGGTTTTGTTGAAGATGTCACTTCCCTCTATCACTTTTTCATCACTTCATCTTTCAGCTGAGCATACTCTTCCTCAGTCAGTTGAATGGATTCCAGTGATGCCTTGCAATTTTTGCACTCTCCACTAAAACACAAGTTATATCCACACATTAGTAATCTATAGTAATAGTATAGTATAGTAATCTATAGTCTTTGTATTTAATTTTTTTATTAGTACCTGGGGCGATGGATGAAAACTTCCCACTCCATTTCTGATCCGGTAAACTGTGCAGATAGAAAAAGAATTACAATAATGGAATGAAAAAACATACATATTGACTTTTTGGTAACACTTTACAATAAGTTTCAATAGTTAATGTATTAACTAACATGAATTAACCATGAGCAGTTCATTTGTTACTGTATTTGTTCATCTTTGTTAACGTTAGTTAATAAAAATATAGCTGAACAAAGATAAATAAATGCTTTATAAGTACAGTTCATTATTAGTTCATGTTAACTAATGAACCTTACTGTAAAGTGTTACCAACTTTTTATAATATATAAAAATATAATTATAACATTGAAAAATGAAATAAGCAAATGCTTAAGAGTCTGAGATTTGATCATGATTGCAGTGATTATTATGTTTTTAGCATGTTATATGTCAATACAAGATCTTGACCAAAAATGTATGCACCTCTTGATGGAATATCATAACAACATTTATTTTCATCAAGAGGTGCATTCATTTTGGGTCAAGATCGTGTATTGACAACGCAAGAGTCCAGCACCCTGTAAAGTCTCCTCCAGCACATCCCAAAGACTTTCAATGAATTTAAGATCTGGATTCAGAGGTGCCAAAAATGATTCTTCATGCCCCGTCACAACCATTCTTTCACAATTTGAGCCTGATACATCTTGACATTGTCATCCTGGAATATGACCACGATGTGTCTTCCTACATGGGTGTTTAAGAAACTCCATCAATGAGGGTTAGAAGAATTGTTGCCAAACACATAACATGCTAGAAACATAACAATCACTGCAATAATGATCCAAGCAAAGACTCTTAAGCATTTGCCTATTTAAATCAAGATGGCGACCTTTTTTTTTTTGGCTGGGCAGTATATATATATATATATTTTATAATTACCTCTCAAACCAAGCTTTGATAGTTTTAATCAGCGGCTCCTCTGGGTAGATCTGATTATCTCTCATATACGAAAGGACAGAAAAGAGTTTGTCCTCCTGTCCACACTGAGTGATGCCGCTCTGAAACAGGCACTGCCAGGTGTCCTGATTAGGTATGAGACCCTGTTCTAGGAGCTCCTCGTACAGCTTCCAGCTCGTCTCAGTGTCACCGTGAAGTACCGCCCCAGCGATGGCATCACCATAGTTACGAGGAGATGGCAGGAGGGCCTTTTTCATGCCATCCAATATGACAAGAGCCTCCCTCCAGCGTTCAGTTTGACTAAAACCTTTAATAAACAGGGACGAGGCTCCAGTGTCAAGGGTCTTAAAGCAAGTTCTCATGATGTCGTAAGTGTCAAATACCTCAGAGTGGTGCCCAGCTGTGACACAAAGCGTGAGGTACCTCAAAAGGAGTTCGTAAGAAATGGTGCCTTTGTCTTGAACCACGTACGCCAAGAGAGATTTGGCGATGTTGACGTCTGCATTAGCCGCCAACAGTCCTTCCATCATTTGCATCTGAAAGCGCTCAGGTTTGGAGGAACCCTCTTTGAATTCTTCCCATTCTGATGTGGTCAGCGGATGATCAGGAAGGGCAACTTTTAGAGATCCTCTGCCTCTCGCAGGTGTATTATTTGACAGTTCTTCTGTATCCATCCCAGCTCGCTTTTTCATATATTCAGCAGTTTTTTTGGCCGTTCCAGCTGCGAATACTGACTTTGGGAATACAGGCCTTGTTCTAGGAGTGAATCCATTTTCTTTGGTAACTAACTGTACTTGTTTGTCTCCTTTTGTGCTGTAAAATTGTGTGTGTGGATTTATGACAAACCTGACTGCAAGCATAATGTTATGTTGTGGTAAACCTGCCAATGAAGGCCTGAAACACAGAGGGTTGGCAACCCATGTGCATAGATGCTTCATGCAAGTCCTTGAATTTGACATTTCCTTACAAGTCTACTTTATTTTTCAGACTATGCACTACTTAAGGGTGATTTATGTAAATGTGATTTGTGAATTAAGTTTTACTGATCAACACATACAAAGCACATTAACACTTAATACTTAATAATATCTATATACCTAAAATTAATAGATATAAATAAGAGTCAGAAACTTATCTGCTAAAGAAATGTCCTTCTGTACTTAAAGCACACAATATTGAGATCCTCAGATCGATACAAAGATATCGCATTATTTTCTGTTGGTGATTTCTGTTGAGTCTAATCGGCAAACAAGAACATCTAACATACAGAATCTAGTCAAAGGTTACTGAGGTCTAACCAGAAAGCAAGTACACACCAGTGCGCGCAGCCATTCACTCTCCCGTGTAGTCGCACTTCAATTACGTCACTCGTGCGCCGTTTGGTCAGAGATGTAAACAGTTGATCAACCGCCTAGGCTACTCGAACATTTTACAGTTTGATTAATAATCAGTTTTAATCTTGTTAGTAGCATATTATGACAGAATAGACTTAAGAATGGCAAACGACAAAACCGCACACTGGAAAGATTTACTGCGAAAAAGACTCGCCTCTGCGAAACAAGGTGAGATGATGACTTTAACTCATAAACTATAAAGATCAATAACTATAGAGATTTATAGTGAGTTCAAAGAGAGAAAATGTAAATACATATTATATATTATATAGAAATCTCCCAATTAATGGGTATGCTCATCTACAAGGACTAAAAGTCGCTTGCTAAAAAGTAACGTTACCGTGGTATTTTAATAACGCTAACTGTGGTAAAACATTATTTTTGATGAAATGTGTGTAGATTTAGACTATACTAAATATTATTTTAGGGGACTGACTTAATGTACTTGGCCATTAGTTAAAGCAAGTAGTTTGTTGTATAGAAACCATAGTTATCCTATCCGTTACTATGATTTCCATATGTAATACAATTTTTGTAAAAACCTTGTAGTATTTTATCCAATATATTAAAACATAAATCATGTGGACGTTAAAATCTATTGCAAAGCAGGAATCACCCTGGTAACGAGCAGTGTTGGGTAAGTTATTTTTAAAAAGTAATTGATTACTAGCAATTTTAATAACAATATTAATTACATATTCAACAGTGTAGTTAAATTACTGTGCTAATTACTCTCTCTAAAGAGTATTGGATTACTTATTGCTAATTATTTTATAAATTCCATATCAACCTCGACAAGTTGAACAACACAAGGATAGACACGGAACTGCACTTTTGATTATTTAAAATAAACAGTATGCAATTGCATAAATTATTCTTGAACTGACCAAAGTGCGTAAAGGGAGAAACATATATTTTAACATAACATTGTTTATGATAAATCCACTAATGTTTTATATAGAATTTAGGGGTGGCACGGTTCACAAAACCCACGGTTCGGTTCGTATCACGGTTTTAGGGTGACGGTTTTCGGTTCTTGATGTTTTTTCTTTTAATCATTAACACTCTAGAAATTCACTTCAGCATATGATATTAAAAAAAATATATAGTATTAAAAAAAAAAAAATCAAAAATCATGTATATCATGTAGAAGTTGTTTCCTGTTTCGTGTTAATCATGTCAATATTGATCCGAACAATGCACTGTGGCTTTAATTCAGCTTGAGCAACTTTTTGCCCAAATTTCAAAGGCCTGTTTAAATGATTAAAACTAGAAGCATATCTTAACTTTAATGTTATTTATCATGTGAACTACTTATATACAGCATGTTATATGCATGTGTGTTTGGGACAGAGGGGAAAACGGCATTTGCAGCAGATATGCTGCCCATCATAAATCAAAGCACGAGACAGACAGGGGTCGGAGGAGAACACCGGAAAATGTGACCGATTGGACGATATTCGTCTGTATTTGCAATACACGAGCCGCGGTTCAGCTGCGCGAGACAAACGCTGCCGGTGTGAATGGGTGCGGTGTGAAGCTAGCGCATCCTCCAAATCCGGGCAGCCTTCCTTATCTCTCCCACTTGCCATTTCTACACGTGACGTGACCTGCAGCACTCCACTTTCTGTCTTTTACTGTATGTCCACACACACCTCTTATTTCGCGCGAAAAGGACGCCCACTGTCTGAGGTAACATACGGGCAAGAGGCTACATTGCGCATGCGTCGAACCGTGCGATGCCCACGCTCCGAACCGAGACAAGCGAACCGAACGGTTCGGATGTTTTTTCATGTACCGTTACCGTGCCACCCCTAGTAGAATTGTTGTAGTCTCTAGAGTATTTAATGCAACTACATCATAAGTAACTTTAATGAAATTACATACAAATTAAGAGTAATCCCTTACTTTACGTTTTCAAGGGAAAAGTAATTAACGTTAGATTACTTAGTAATTAATTACACCCAACACTGGTAATGAGGAGCCATCCATGATTTTGCTCATGGTTATTATGATTTTACCATGAAACTAAGCAGGACAGAAATATTCATGCTTAATATCTAATTAAGTACGGATGAGGTTTGTACAGTGTAAATAATCTTAACGCATGGGGTTAATTGTATTGAACAGATGACAAAACAGAGGAGGAGAATAAAGCAGAGGAAACTGAACTGTTCACCAAGTATTACACTGAATGGAAAGGAGGCGAGAAAGGAGAAAATGACTCATTTAAACACATCCCACGCTTCTACTACAGGGTGAGTTGTTCTGTAATACAGTGTTGTCAGTGGTTGTGGTATATTATATTAAAGATGTTACAGTTAAATCCATTTATCATAGTCTGACCTATCATGACAATGATATAAATGTCTAGTCTTGAAGATATTAATTTGAGGGCCACCACTGACTGAAGCTGGCATAAAGTGCTCCACTTTTTCCACTTTTGTTCATCAGCTTATACTTCCATTCAAAAGTTTGGGTTGGTAAAGATTTTTAAATGTTTTTGAAAGAAGTCTCATATGCTCGCCAAAGCTACATTCATTTAATCAATAATACAATATTAACAGAAATATGATTACAATTTAAAATAACAGTTTTTATTTGAATATATTTTAAAATGTAATTTATTCCTGTGAACAGCATATATTTGAAATAGAAATATTTTGTAACATTTTGAATGTTTTACTGTCACTTTTGATCAATTTAATGCATAAGTATCAATTTCTTTAAAACAATATTCACAATATTTCACCTCAGCTTCCTGCAGAAGATGAAGTCTTGCTGCAGAAACTCAGAGAAGAATCAAGGGCAGTGTTTCTCCAGAGGAAAAGCCGGGAACTATTGGACAATGAAGAGTTACAAGTAAGAGATCATTGTATTGGGTCTGTGTCCCAAACATTCATTATTAGCTTTTGTTTAGTTATTAAATGTGTTTTTCTATTTCCTCTTCTAAATGTACTATTTTTTTTTCTTTCCTACAGAACCTTTGGTTTCTTCTCGATAAGCATCAAGTACCGCCCACGACCAGTGATGAGGCCATGATCAGTTATGAGAGTTTCCTGAAGGTTGGAGAACAAGCAGGCGCCAAATGCAAGTAAGTGCATCATTGAAAAGTATCACTCGAAACCATGAGTATGATGGGCTTATAACTGTATTCTAAGTCAATATAATTCATAGGTGGACAATGCTAATGACTCACTGAGATGTTTTTTTTTACAATCATTACACCCCATCAGGCTTTTCTTCACTGCTAGAGTCTACGCCAAACTGCTTCATAATGATCCGTATGGGAGGATATCAATTATGCAGTTCTTCAACTATGTCATGAGAAAAGGTAGTTATAAATGTTGTGATGTGTGCTCTCATTGTATTCTCGTCTTATGACGCCCGTTAATTATGAGTCTGTAATACAGATGTGTAGATGAATCACGGTTTGATCTGCATTTGTTCTCTGGCAGTGTGGCTGCACCAAACCAGGATTGGTTTGAGTCTCTATGATGTAGCAGGTCAGGGTTACCTCCGTGAGTCTGTAAGTAAACTCATTGTACCCTCTGAAACACAGTAAAATCACGGTATTCACAATATACAGTAAAGCTGTATTGTTTAAAGCTGCAGTCAAAAATGATCCAAAATCAGTTTTTGAGCAAGTACACATCAAGTCAGTGTTCAAAACCTCCTTACCTTAGCCCCATTCACAACGGTAAGCTTGTAATAATGTGTTATAATTAGAGTGGTACTGGTGGATTTCGGTGGGAAATTTGAGCATGCCTTTGTGTCATTATGTAAAGTCTGTATACATAAAGGAGGAGTCCGGCTCGCATGTGTGGATGCTGCAGGTGGCGGATAATTTATAGCCTTTTCTCACAGCAGCTGTAATAATTAAACGTATTGTTTTGATGGCGGATTGTAATCCAGAAAGGCCCAAATGACATCATCAGTGACAACTGGAGATTCACCCGTACTCAAAAGCAAAAGATTAGACTAATACACATTAAATATCTGTAGTCACGCAATGCTGATGTTGTTAACATTAACAATTTGAGAACAAAGTATAGCAATAATAATAATTTAGCACGGTTTGCTGTTATACAAGTGATAGCTAGATTTAATCACCGTGACCGACAGCAAGCCACACATGCTCCTCAAAACATTAGATTCACCCATCCCGAGGAGCCCTGCCGACGCACAACCCACGTAAAGATGTTAATTCCACAAATAACTGCAATTGCAGGTTTCAAACAGAGATGGCGACACAGAGGAAAAACTGACTTCAGCTTTAAAGAAAAGCCTTCAGTGTGTGACTGTTTCTTTCTGCAGGATTTGGAGAACTACATCCTAGAGTTAATTCCCACACTCCCCCAACTAGATGGCCTGGAGAAATCCTTCTACTCGTTTTATGTTTGCACTGCCGTTCGCAAGTTCTTCTTCTTCCTTGATCCTCTACACACTGGTAATTCTCCTGTGGCCGTGCTGTTTTTTTAATTTTTTTTTATTCTAACTTTGCCTTTAAATTCAAGTCAGAGAACCTGCAGGCATCATTCAGATTGTACCCTGTGGAAAAACTGGAATAAAACGAATCAATCTAATGTTTTGTATTTGCTCTGCAGGGAAGATAAAAATTCAGGACATCCTGGCTTGCAGTTTCTTGGATGACCTACTTGAGGTAGCATACAGATTCTCGCTCAAGTTAACCTATAATATATACCAGTATAAAAATATCTATTACACTCAAGCATTCACAAGTTTGGGGTTGAAGAATACTACATTGGTAAATACAGTAAAAACAGTAATTGTTAAAAATTATTACATTTATATTTTTACAAAGTTATCTAATGTAATTTATTACATGATCCTTTAAAAACCATTCTAACAAGCTGATTTGCTGATTTCTATCTACAGTTATGGTCAGAATTATTGGCACCCTTGGTAAATATGATCAAAGATGGCTGTAAAAATAAATCTCTCATTCACAAACTTCACACAAATCTAACCTTTCGTTGACGTAAAATAATTGATTGAAAGTGGGTGGGGGGGGAAATCACTTTTTTTAAAAGGCTACAATTATTGGCACTCCTAGATTTTATTATGAGTAAAATATCTCTGAAATATATTCCCATTAATGTTTATGTTTTTGTAGCACAACAGGGTGTGTAGGAGCATGAAATTGTTCCACAGGAGTATAAATATGAGGAAACACAAATGCCAAAATCATCCCTTAATCATCTATCACAATGAGTAAAACCAAAGAATATAGTTCTGATGTGCAGCAAAAGATTGTTGAGGTTTACAAAATAGAAATAATTAAGAAGTTTCAATCAACTAAAGATGTTACAAATCTGCGTGGAAGAGGATGGGTGTCTATATCGTCCTAATGCGTGGTGAGGGATTGAGTGGCCAAAGACTCTCGAAGGATCACAGATGGAGAATTGCAGAAATTAGTTGAGTCTTGGGGTCAGAAAGCCTAAAAAAAAAATCAAACAACCCCTACATCACCACATGTTGTTTGGGAGGGTTTCAAGAAAAATCCTCCTTGCTCATCCAAAACTCCAGCATATTCAGCTGTCAGACACGACTGGAAATTCAAAAGGGGCCTGGTTCTGAAAAAGCTAAAAAAAACACCAGATGGGTTTGGTGCACACAGGGATAAAAAGTACCCCATGCCCACAGTTAAATATACAGCTGAATCTTTAATGTTGTGGGCCTATTTTTTTGCTGGAGGTCCTGGACATCTTGTTCAGATACATGGCATCATGGATTCTAGCAAATGCCAACAAATAAAAAATCAAAACCTGACGGCCTCTGCTAGAAATCTTATAATGGGCCGTGGTTGGATATTCCATCAGGGCAATGATCCAAAACAAACTTCAAAATCAACACACAAATGTGTCACTGAGCACAAAATGAAGCTTCTGCCATGGCCGTCCCAGTCCCCTGACCTGAACCACCTAAATGAGTGGGTTGAACTGAAGAAAAGAAGGATCTGGAGAGATTCTGTATGGAGGAATGGTCTCTGATGTCTTGTCAGGTGTTCTTCATACTCATCAGGCATTCGGAGCTGTTATCTTGGCAAAAGGAGGTTGCAAAAAGAAAAATCTTTATTTCATAATGTGATTTACCCCCACTTTCAGTTCTTTTACTTCAATGAAATGTTAGATTTGTGTGAATATATTATTATTATTTTAATGAAAGATCAAATGGATAAACAATGCATATTTATTTTTACAGCCATCTTTGATCATATTTACCAGGGGTGGCAATAATTCTGACCACAACTGTATCTATGTATCAATCCACCCTTCTGTCCATCCATCATATAGTTAGATAGGTACTCAAAAGTATTCCTGTGCAGGTGACTTGCAATATTAAACTAACTAATCAGATTTATTAATGTGTAGCTTCGAGACGAGGAGCTGTCAAAGGAGAGTCAGGAGTCTAACTGGTTCTCTGCACCTTCCGCTCTTCGTGTTTATGGTATGCCTGCAAAATGCACTTAATCAGTGTTATAATAATGTAAGTTATAAGTTAAATCTCATATGTTAATCATCATATTTCCTGTTTACAGGACAGTACCTCAATCTGGATAAGGACCATAATGGGATGCTCAGTAAGGAAGAGCTGTCTCGCTATGGCACTGGAACTCTAACTAGTGTTTTCCTAGACCGTGTCTACCAGGAATGCTTAACCTACGACGGTGAAATGGTATAACCTTTTGACTTCATTAATAATTTGTATCACAGTAAGAGTTAGATGGGAGAAAATCCCTTAAACAAATGTCTGTTGTCAAACTCATAGCTTATAGAGTCATAGCAGTAGGCCTTCGGGAGACTGGTACACTTTTTTTATGTCTTTGAAAGAAGTTTGAAAGTAATATTGTGAAATACTCCTGTCTTCAGTGTCACATGATCCTTCAGAAATCATACATTAACAAACATTTCCTATTATTATCAAAATGGAAAATGTTGTGCTGCTGTTGTTGTGGAAACTGATATATTTTTTAAAAAGAATCTTACTGACCCCAAACTTTTCAACTGTTACTCTGGAATAAGAGTGCCAGAAAATAGGCACTTAATTTTTACTATATGGACGCAATTCAACATCAACATTTTAAGTATCTGAAAACATAAACATGCATTTCTGTTGTTTTAATTTAGGACTATAAGACCTATCTGGACTTTGTACTGGCTCTAGAGAACAGGAAAGAGCCTGCAGCCCTCCAGTATATTTTCAAACTGCTAGACATGGAAAGCAAAGGATATCTCAACGTATTTGCCCTCAACTATTTCTTCAGGGTACGTAGAGGTATTTGTTAGCTTTTTTGATCATATATTTACAAGGAGTAGAAACTAACCTATTCATCTGTGATATCAGGCCATTCAGGAACAAATGAAAATCCATGGGCAGGAGCCAGTTTCCTTCCAGGATGTTAAGGTAAACTGCCTTTAGCTCTTATTATGCAAAATTCACTTTTATAAGGTGTGTGTCCACAGTATGTGTAAACAACCAGCCTATAATGGTAAAAATCCACCCAAAACTTTTTTATAATCCCCATTTATAATTATCTGTCTCTCAGATATCCCCCTACTACTACGTAAGAGTAGGGAAACCCCGCAAACATGCAAGGCTGCACTCCAAACTGGTTATTTCTGACATTTTGGCTGAGTGAGATTCATTTTGTTGTTGACGTTGTATCTGAAGCTCATGTAAAGAAGCTGCTGGAAGTGGGCGGGGAGCTGCATCTCATTTGCATTTAAAGGGACACAAAAACAGCGCATTTTTGCTCACACCCAAATAGGGGCAAAATTGACAAGCTATTATAAATGCTCTGGGGGTATTTTGAGCTGAAACTTCACAGACACATTCTGGGAACACCAAAGATTTATATCTTGTGAAAAGGGGTATATATGTCCCCTTTAAAGTCCATTCCCATTTATCACAAATTAGAGAAATAGTAATATCATGTTGCTATTCAACAATGTGTTATAATTCCCTTTTTTTGTCTGTTGTCTACAGGATGAAATCTTTGATATGGTGAAGCCCAAAGATCCGTATAAGATCACACTACAGGACCTAGTGAACAGCGGTCAGGGTGATACCGTCACTAGTATCCTCATCGACCTCAATGGCTTCTGGACTTATGAGAACAGAGAGGTGCTCGTGGCTAACGACACTGACAGCAACACTGCTGATTTAGATGACACATGACGTCCCTTTGTATAGCCAGGTCAAGTTGTGCTATGGGACCAAGTGTTATAATCAGAAGGAGGATAAAACCTTCAGCCAAGAGGAATACACAGAATAGCTCAGTTGTATATGGAATTGTTTATTAAGTAATATTATGTACAAAACAAACTGTATTTTTTTCACCTACGTTATAGAAAGGTAGGTGTATTTTCACCTACATAATACAAAATTATTGTACACAAATAAATTATACACTCTTCAAAATGAAATGCATTCGTTTGTGTAAGGGGGTAGACAATTTGAACTCAAATCTCATGAGTAAAGCACAGATTTACATACACACAAAAAGGTGTTCACATAAAAAGAATATTTGGTTAGAAAAATAACTGTTCTCTCAGCTCGAATGTTGTCAGCTTTGACATGTGAAAGAAGGGGGTCTTCCCATCTGACCATTTACACTACATTCAACAACTCATCAGTAACATAGAAATGTCTAATATTACAACTAATGTCTCAGCATCTTAAGAGATTTGTGATCAATGCAGTTTTTGTGATCAAAGTGTTTAGCAGGTGTATTAGGTGTTTACAATTATTAAAATGTACAATGAATTGTAGTGACTAAAAGAGGTTTTATGTATGGCTTTATAAAATGATTATTATAATAGTTCTGCGTTTGAAGCAGAACCATTGTCAGCTATGCATAAACAACACGTTATCTTCATGTTAACCTTCATGTATGATAAACTTTACTCCCCAGAAAAGGAAACAGCACACCTTATGCCTACGATTAATATGGTAAAACCATCTAATATTCTCAATCCACTGAAAAATATTTTAGGAGGGAATGGGTGCAGGCACTTTATTTGCATCGGTTGTAGCATGTGATTCCTGCTCCAGTTCAAAGGTCACATTCACAAAAGAAGCAGTTGCTTCTGGTTGCTCAGTCTTTGGCTGCTGGCCCTCCTGATTGTGCTGCTCGTCAAAACGCCGTTCTGCCTCCTCAGAGAGATGGTTCTCCTCCTCTTCTTCTTCCTCCTGCGGATTACACGTTATTAGGGTTTCATAAGGCGAAAGCTGGTCAAATCCCTCAAAGCATGTACAAGAGTAACTACATGCTGCTTTTGAGAACATCAGCTAATAAGTGAAGGCTGAAGGATAATAATACTAGTGCACATACCTCTTTCTTCATCCTGTAGTACTCATCAATTGCATACTGATATTTTGGTGTCGTGATTCCCAGCATTGAGGCCATTCTCTCTCCAAGATAGTCACAAACTGAAATATTAGGGTTAAAATGTTACATTTGAACCGTTTTTGTAGAACCAAATGTCACAGACTGGAAAGAGTTTTGTTACCTGAAATGGTCGAGGTAGCCACTCTCCACATTTGGAACCAGACATATGGACCCCAGGTCAACTTTGACTGTAATCAGAGATGCAAAGCGACTATAATTTTAAGATGACAACTGAAACTACATTCATATTTAATGATTTGATGCAACTCACTGGATCCACAGTCCTTAAAGTGTTCCTTTTCTCTGGTTCTTCTTCCTCCTCTTCATCGGTACTGTACTCCTCCATGGTTTCACCACTTGCAAAGTAGATTGTTCTGCGAGGAATCTTTGGCTGCTTTTTGCCCAAATCTCCAAGTTCCACATTTTCAAACTCTTTCACCACAGTTGAACTCTAAACCAGCAGATACACATTACACTATTTACTTATTATGACAAGCCCAACTAACTAGTATCTATTTTTGTTGCTAGAAATTTGTATTAATAATACTTTATATTTACTAGTAGGCATTCCCATAGTGACTCGTATCTTTCTCAGTGTCACTAGTACCTATTCATTGGACATGAGTAAACTATTGCAATATTATTACAAATTAACAAATTTTTTTTTTTTTTTTTTTTGTCATTGAGTTCTATGGGCTACTATTCACTGTTATAGATAGATAGCTAGATACAAAATTACATTATTATAAAATATATCGTTATTATTATAATATAAATAAAATTAGTATATATGTATAGCTTCCATGACGTTTATCAACATATCAAGTTTCCTCCTAGACAAAGATGTAACGAACAAGGAAATAGAATGACATATGTCGACCGTAGTCTATAGCAAAAGAAAGTATGCAATTCCAAGGCAACTACTTATTATATTTAAAAACGACTTTACCTTCTCTGTGTCCATGGTTTGTCCCAGAGACACGTTAACGTTCGTGAGGTACAGTGACAGTTCAGCCATGTCTCCTTCAGCCTTTTCTTTCTGTTGCTTGCTTTCTTCCTTCTAGCGGCGTCAACCAGGAAGTGACGTCACATGTAAACAGTTTCTATCTCTTTAGATTATCGGAATGGTGAGTTTTGCTTTGCAAAGCTGAGGGTCTCTCCGGATTTGTTTACCCAGCGCTCACTCTTTATGTCAGTGATAAAACTTCCAAAGAAATTAATAAAACCTTATTAAACCTCTCGACTTTATGTGGAAAAATACACCTTGCGAGTTAAAAGGGACATAATATCAGGCAAAAGAGTTGATGGTGGCTTACATATATATATATATATATTAATAATACTTTTAAACTTAATTGGTAAGAAACTGTCAAAGAAATGAACATTCATTATGGTTCTTCATTCCTCAGTCCATTTTCAAAAAGCTTGGAGGCGTATCTTTTCTACTGAGATGTAACTATCTGCCTGGGAAATTACCACATTTTACCAGCAAGTGCAACAATTGTCTCATTACCTCTAGGGATACATCTTTATTTTTACACAAATGGTTTGAAAAATCTATATATACTTTGGCATTTGTTTGATGTAAATCAAAGATTTTATGTTTGTCTATAATTTCCCCATTCCATTGAAAGAGTTTCATCAAGTTGTAAAAGCTATTCCAAATGGGTTGAAACATTAAATCAAAAGTCACCTCACTTTTGGAAGTAACGAAAGGAAATTCCTGAGTTAATAGTTGTTGGTAGAAAAATATTTTCTAATTCCTGTAATAATAAACACATCAGATTCATTTTTCAATCCAATCATAAAATCTCTTCTAGAGGGAAATTTTTTGGAATGCACAAATCGCTGATATTCATTGGAAAGAGGCATGGTCAAATCCATATAAATTTAGTATGCTGAATAAAGTTAAAGAGGTACATTTTAAAATACTTCACAAAATCTAAAGCTTCGTTATCAAAATTCATGGACTTTGACAACAAATGCTCTTTTGTACTGTACACGAGGAAGACTTGGCTGTGAACTGTGATTCGTCCTTAAGATTTTGGTCTGAAGTTATTTTTTTCTGTTTGCCCCAAGAAAAGTGAATTATAAATTATCTCTAATCACACAGAAGCAAAATGTTTGAATATGTGATGAACTTCTACATTTTGCATGGTGAATATTACATCCATAAACAAAAATTAGCAAAATGCATACCTAAATGCAATTTATTCTTAAAACAGATGGAATCCCTGAAGAAGTCATTAAAGTTAATTAAATATAAAAAGAATGAAATTTTGTTCAACTTTATGGAGGAATTCTTTATATTATAATGTCCCCACTATGTTTACTAAACTCTATGAATCTTGAACGTGTCAATAGGAAAAAGGAAGAAATATTTCGCTTTTTGCTTTTTACTCCTACAGATCTGACTCTCATTGTTGTTGTATCTTTTGTTTTTGATAATTTGTTTGAGAATATGTGATATCTGTCCTGTGAAGCATTCCTGTCGTATGCTGAAATCAGTGATTTGAATAATTTGTTTCAATAATAATAATATATTTTTTAAATAAAAATACATTAACAAGTTTACAAGAGACGTTCTAAAAAAATACAAATTGATGCAGTGATCTGTTTGAATGTTTGTTTCAAATGGGTTTCAGTTTTGTTTCAATTTAAGCATTTTGTAGTTTTAGTAGTACAATAATTATGAAAAATATTCTTTATCTAGCTCTATATAAACATATAAAGATGTATACTGAAGTATTTAGGCTACATCAAAACTTCAACTGCATACGCACACTATAGTAATTTCACGTTCAGCTGTAGGCATCATCACATGCCACTGCTTATTTTCTTCTTTCACCCTTTAATAGAAATCTTTCCTTTAATCTTTTCTTCTTCATCCTTTAATGTGTTAATAATAACACATAAATGATAACCTAATTGATAACTGATTAAAAGCCAGATTAACTGTGAAAATATGAGACTCATTTTCTTCAGCGTGATTAATCTTTGACTAAGATTGTAATTTTGCACAAAATAATGATCAAGATTGATTTCTCTTTCCTCGCCCGGATCAAGTTCAATGGTAAAAGAATGTCTTTCTGCTGTCTGCACTCCCAGTAAAACTAGTCATTAGCATTTTTGAAATGACTGTAATAATTGAGAGCCAGCTCCACCTTACTCAGGCCTTCTTCATGTTTATTTCTGCCTTTATTATAGAGTACATTTAATACAATATTCAAGATGGTTACAACTGGAATCTGTAAAATATATGAAGTCATTTCCTGTATTATTTTCATCTGAATATTTGTATCATTTCTTTTGGCTTTAACACAATGACAAAAGAAATGCGCAAACATTTGTTTGTTTGTTTTTCACATAGTGTAAATGGGT
The DNA here is from genome assembly GCA_018749465.1 of Paracanthobrama guichenoti. Lineage (NCBI taxonomy): Eukaryota > Metazoa > Chordata > Actinopteri > Cypriniformes > Gobionidae > Paracanthobrama > Paracanthobrama guichenoti. The sequence goes on from CM031959.1 coordinate 30,332,043, forward strand.
CTTTGTACATGTAAATAAAGGTCTTTTTATTATTATGAAGGGGTTAATTTGAGTAGAGGCCTTATCATCATATTTATGGATACCTGGCATCAAAAGATTTTTTTGTTTTGGAATCCTAAAATATCTAACCCCATTTATTGTATCAGGTATTTTGTTTAAGTCTCCATTTATTAGAACATTTGTTTACTTGATCCTTTCCAGGTCTCCACAAGTTATTTCCTCATATTACCATGTGCACATGGCTATGAAAGGGATTAGAAATATGTGGGTAAAAGCAAAATTCTTGCGCCCTCTTTCGGCCACTCGTTGTATGGCAAAAATAAGGCATTTTCAGAACAAACCACTGCATCCACCTAACTGACTAAAAGGTAAATACACGAAATACACAGTCAGTTAATATTAGCAGGCACAGGTATTTTGTCTAATACTATGCGTACTTTAATATGATATATTTCCATCTCTTGTTCGCCCAGTACGCACACATTATCTTCAGGCATTTTTTCTAGCCGCCCTACTCGGAAAATGAAAGTGGACTGATCCAGTAGTATTGAAAGCAAAGCTCATCATCGCGCAGTTGTTTGTTTTCACTCAGCGCAGTAACAGAGCGGAGAGGAGAGGCACGGACTTGTGTAACGGTTTCGTTTTTAATCTTCATTGCATCTTTCCAGTCTCCTGCCATGGCTCTGTGCAGTAGCGTCGGAGCCTTGGCGTTACCCAGCGAGCTTATTGTTCACATATTCTCCTTCCTGTCAGACCGAGACAAGCTCCGGGCCTCGGCCGTATGCTCCCGCTGGAGGGAGTGTCTCTTCTACCCTGCGCTGTGGACGGAGCTCAAGCTGCGCGTCGGCGGCGGAACCAACGGCGGCGGCTCTGGGTCAGAACAAACCCCGCGATTAGAGTTCCTCATGCGCAAGTTCGGCTCGTTCGTGCGGGAGCTGCAGTTGGAGTTTGCCCCGGTGGACGGCTGCTTAAGCCCGCTGCAGCACGGAATGGAAGCCGTCGAGAGTGACCCGCAGTTCGTGAAAGATGCGATGGTCACATATTTGGATCAGGTCTTGTTGGTGCTCGGCAGTCTGCGTAATAACAGGTAACGTTATATGGATCTGGGCATGATCTGCGTGCACTGGCATTACAGATCCTTTCTGCCTGCTTTTCTTTGCTTCGCTTTGCTTACATTTGATCGGCACCAGCAGCCATAAACAAACCCTGCGCATTACGTAAGGCTCATGTCTGAAGCATCGCATGGCTGCCTGCTTTGTGCACAACCAAACTGCGATCACTTCCTATGACAAGCCCAACTAACTAGTATATATTTTTGTTGCTAGACATTTCTATTACTAATAACACTGTTTATAAGTAGGCAATCCAATAGTGATCGTATCTTCCTCGGTGTCACTAGTACCTATTCATTGGATGCTAGTGAACTATTCCAATGGTACTGAAAAATAGCTCTTTTATTTTTTTTTTTTATCAACTTTTCTCTTTCACCTAGTCTATTCACATAGTTGCTGGTACCCATTTCTGTTTAACTCGTTAAAGTATCTTTTTTTTTGTTGTTGTTTTGTTAGACATATCTATTCCACTTGTTACTAGTGTATTTTTAATTGGTTATAATTGCGAAACTTTCACATGTAATTAGCTAGAATGACTAATTTATAGTTATAATAAGATTAAAAACTAATTACATTAAAAATTTGACTTGTGATGATGGATGGATGGACAGACGGATGACAGTCTGTTCATTTGCCAAGTAGGAAACCATAATATAATTAAGTGTTAGTGCTTAATGAAAAGTTATTAGTAAAACCATAATATAACTAATAGAAGAACCTGCATATATTCTAATTCAATCTCTACTTTCTTAATTTCAAAATTTGGGATAGTGAGTGACTGGTGACTAGTAGTAACAAAGTGAACTTGTTTCTAATGAATATTTGCTAGTGAAATTCTAAGCACTATTGGATTACTGGGGGGGAAAAGTAAGCACTGGTAACACAAAATAAATACTGGTTCTAAGGAGTAAAAGTGCTGGCCGAACTCCCACGAGCCTTTACTGCATTGTTAACATTCTAACAGAATCTTTACAATCGTACAAAACAATGTTTAAACAAGACTGGCTTTGTTTTGCATGCTCTTCATAGATGTTTCCTGATGCTGATCGTAACCTACAGTTCTGTTTCTGTACAATAGAAAAGCACTAGAAGGACTCATAGCCCAGCACTTGCCATGCAAACAATAGGCTTTAGTTAGAAATGTGTGAAGAACAGGGAAAAAGAGCTGAATATAGGTTGTTTGGTGTAGCGAGAGTTTGAATATTCGTTTGACAATTTATATTAAAAATTAATTGGTTGATTTTATTTTTATCATATTTTTATTGGGTAGTCATTTCATGTGGTTAATTTTACACATACACTGTTATATGAATATCATTCAAGTCACATATATTGTATCATGTTTACATTGCCAAGACAACTAAAAATCCCTCTTTTTCACCCTCCAGAAACCTCCAGAAGCTGAGTCTCTATGGGGACACATGCATTCTTCAGGATGACGGGATTCTGGACAGCTCTTACCTCAGCCAGGTCGACCAAGGGGGCAAGAAAATGAAAGAGTATGGTTTATAGCTTCCTTTCACTCATGTAAACTGATTGCAAGCTGGCTTTGCAAATATTCTAACCATCTTGTTAATTGTAGGTACTTGTAGGTTAATTGTAGTCTTAGGCTGTGTTTAGAATTGAGTACTAGCATACTGCACAGTGCATATACTTTATACTGCCTGCTTATTTAAAGGGGGCATGAACTGCATTTAAAAAAATATATGTTCTCTGGGGTCCATCTTCACATCAAAAACATCCTAATTTAGAATTAAGCTATTTTCTCACCTGTTTTTGACCCTCTCTTTCAAACACTCAGTTTTGATGGGCGTGTTGCATTCAAGACTTGGAACTAAACGCCCACTGCTATGATTGGGTAACAGTATTGCATTTTAAAATTAATTTTTTGGAAAACTTCCGATGTTGAAAAATACAAGAGAACCTTGCGGTGTTTCGTGTAAAAGGAATTATGAATGAAAGTACCATAGTTTGTCGCACTGTCGTTCTTAAAGACTATTCATCGTTCATCCTTTTCGATAAAGTGAAAACCGCATACATTGCCATTTGCAGTGTCGTGTTGTAATGTCTTACTGGTGACAAAACAGAAGATGTAGCTCACTGAAGCTGGATTACAGTGAATGGCTTAAAGCAAAACCATAATGAAAGCAGCGTTCTCTACATACTTACTTCCGTATTCCATAATTCAGCACATTAACCCCATAAATGACGAAGCAAAGGAACAGCAAATCACAACTATAAACTATTTACAGTTTGACTGCAGCACTACAGTATATGTATACTCAGTACATATCTGTCTGGAATAGACAAATCAATAGTGGCACATGATAAAAACAGATACACCTGTGTGTTTGCAAGAATACTGTCGGATCCAATATATAGTCGTCATTGCATCATCTTTTCAGTCTCCCTGAAAAGCCTGTGCTGAAAGCCAACAAAGACTGTTTTTCCACAACTTGGCTCTTCAAAATGTCTTGTAATCCTCAGAGGCTTCTCTATGGTTTTGTTGCTGGAGTAATCCTGTGTTTGCGTCACTCTCATATTTCCTTGTACATGACATGCGTGAATCAGTGGCCAATGATGTAGAAGTAGGCTGCATCTTCTTCTGCAGAGGTGGTCTTTCGTCACACTATTACTTAATAATGTGACAAAATCCAAAACCAGTTCTTTGGGCAGCGTAGTTTCAATAAAAGCTGTTTTTGGACTCATGAGGAAGCTTTGAGTTCTGAAACTTACAGGATATAGTTATAGTACTATGACCTCTTGTAAGTTAAAAGGAAAATTAGATTTCTCAATTCATGACCCCTTTGAAATGGTATGAATGGAAACACGTTTAAAAAAAACTCTAGTATATTACATAACCTTTCTACGTTGTATGTTTAATACAGAGGAATTGAATAGCAGCAGTGCGCGTCGACGCAGTGTATCTATTCTTCCAGTTATGTATATTTTCAATGTGCTGTAAACGCCTCTTAAAATAAGCATCCAGAGGTTGATTTCAAGATCAGGACACTTTCAGTGACCGGAGAAGAGATACATTGATAATTACTGTGTACAGGATTTTCCAAACTCAAAGAACAGTGTAGTTTTTTTTAATCCAACATAAGCCAGTTTACTGTATACAATTCACACATTTATGCCAAAATTCTATCAACGCGTTACTGTTTAAGATTAATTAAATGTTTAACATCAAGACAGTTACCCTGCATTCATTCTTCTGTTTTAATACTGCTCTCACATAAATTAACCATGCTTTTACTACAAATAAAACCCCCAAAAAACATGGTTATTGTAGTTTAACCATATTTGTAGTAACTGTGGTAATACAAATGGTAATCAGTCCACAACAAAAACATGGTTACTACATTTTTACTATAATAAAACCATGGTTACTTTTCGTAAAGTCAAATTAATTTAAACATGTAAATTCAACAAATAAATATATAATATAATCAGTAAGAGGAAACACTTAATGAGAAGACGAGCACTGGTGTGCTGCAGGTTAGTTGGGAAATGCATTTATTTATTATTCAGAATGCACATTTGGAAGAGAACATTTTAACAGGCTGAAGATATGAGATGTAAACAATCCTCTGTTTTGAAATGCTTAGGTCTACTACTTGTATTTTTTCAAAAGTTGGCCCTTCATCCCGCCATATCAGTCTCACCCATGCTTTCCTCAATTGTTTTTTGGTCGGGAAATTGTGAAAACTGAAGTAAGGGTGTCATTGTTTAGAATTCGAGCAGCCGGATCGCCGCAGTACCACCGGCGAGAGGATTCAGGCATTTGTTTTGATTGCCTTGCGATAGTACCGGAAGTAGCAATACACTGCTTCACTGAAATGTCAGAAAGGTCTATTCAGAGAGACACTAGTGACAGAAATTGTACACTTCTTCACCTCTAATTTTACTACCACTGAATATTTTGAGGTCTGCAAGGTTCATTTATTTTCACATGTCAATGTTAACCAATGCAGTAAAAAAAATACAGTAATAGCAGTAATACTGTGAAATATTAATACGTTTTAAAACAGCGGTTTTCTTTTTTCATACATTTAAACAAATTTACTCCAGTCTTCAGTGTCACATGATCCTTCAGAAATCATTCTAATGATGCTCGAGAATTTTTTATTCTTATAATCAATGTTGAAAACCGTTGTGCTGCTTTATTTTTTTCAGGATTCTTTACTGAAAAATGCATTTTGCATTTATTTTTATTTTGATCATCAGTCATTTCTGATCTATTTAAAGGAGTACTTCAGCGCTGGGAAGATGAATGTGTATTTAAACTGGGTTGTTTATGCAGTAGAAATGTGAAATTATTTTTGAATTTGGTGCCTTCTAGACTGAGAAAAGCCAGAATTTTTTTTGGCTCATGTGGATGAAAGACAACAACTCCCAGAATGCACTTGCTTCGCTGCCCTACGAGGCCACTCCCAAAGCCACGGCTACAGGTTATCGCTTGCCCACCATGACACCGCCCCCACCGTCATTTTGATTTTCGATTTAGTTCAGTTAGAGAACAGATACTACAATTTAAAAACTGAACGTGTCTGTTCAATATATGTGAGTGAGTCGAACGAGTGTCCTAGCACAAACGCAACAGGAGTCAGATTACATTCATCACGAGAGTTAAGAGCTGAGGTAAGTGCGGGCGCAGCAGTCATTCATAGTGCGTGTTCATATCATGCCTATGGAAACTTAACTTTCATAGGAATTCATCTGAAAAGTTGAAACACTCACTTTGCTCCGCACCGCTCCATTTACATGAATGCCGCAGCTGCCCGAGGCCCGAGTCGAGCGCTGTGAGTGAGATCCCACCCATGGGCGGGTTGATAACATGCGGAACTAGCTCCGACTACTGGCTTGTAGTCTTTAGCCTCTGGACAAAAAATCCTCAGATGACGCAAAATGACGATATTTGCGTCATCGGAGGATTTTTTTCCAGAAATAAAATGCAGAATTCTCTCGTCTCAGGGGGATATGAGGGGGAAAGTATGATAATTTGGATATACTACCGGGTTTCTCCTGATACAAAGCTTAATGCTAATCGCTGAAGTAACCCTTTAATGCATCATTGCTGAATAAAAATATTAATTTATAAAAAAAAAAAATATTGGACCATTCTCAAACTTTTGAATGGTAGTCAATGGTAGTTTTTGTGAAATTGTGCTGCATTTGCATTTGCATCTTTCTCTAAAAATGATGATTTATAACCATTTATAGCATGCACTTCTTCATCCTGTTGTTCTAGGATCCAGCAGCTCTTTGAAGAGATCCTGTCCAACAGCAGGCAGATGAAGTGGCTGTCATCCGCGTTCATGATCGGTGTGGTGACTCCCTGCTCTCTGGCTTCTCTCTCCAACGCCAGCACCAGCTCCCTCGAGCACCTCAGTCTGATCGACAACCAGCTGCCCAGCCTGATTTCCACAGTCGAACTGGAAAGGCTCGCTCACCTGCAGTCTCTGTCGCTAGACTTCTGCGACTTCACCTCGGACATGTGCCGCCTCCTCGCCTGCGGCGACCGAGCGCCCCTCCACCGCCTCTCTCTCTTGTTCAACGGCGCTGCTTTGGATGTCAAGCCTTTGGATGGTTCTGCTGCCGAGGACGATTGGAAAGCCCTGGTCCGTCGCAGCACGAACCTGCGCGTCTATATCATGGCGATGGATGTGTGTAGCCAGGACCTTCTGCGTGTGCTGAAGCCCAGCGTGCCCCTGGAGCGGATCCACCTGGACAGCTACAGCACTCTGGTGACGGATGGTGTCATAGAGCTCATCTCGCTGCAGTACCACAAAACCCTCACCCACTTCATCTTGATGAGAGATGATGCTGGGTTCCCAGACCTCAGCGTCAACCGTAGCGAGGACCCGCTGGTTCTCCTCGCCTGGCGCTGTGTGCACCTCGCTGTCTTGATCATCCATGGTAAGTGGACATTTAAAACGTTTTTCACACTTTTTACACTTGCAATATTATACATTTCCCCCAAATGAGCTCTTTACACCAAATTAAAGAAGTAAAATTATAAAAATAAAATCATAATATAAAAGCATCATTATAATCATAATAATATTAAAATAGAGAAAAATTATAAATAGAATTTAAGATACATAGACGCATTTTAAAAATGAATATCAATATCAATGTCTGAATCTCATGTCTGAATTAGTTTTTTTCTCCTATTTTCTGATGTTAGCTTCATGACCTCAATGCTTTTAAATAATTTCCCTCCTCTTAAATGGTTAATAGTAGCCAACAATAGCAGTAAAACAAAATGGCTTCTGGATTTATTTTGTCAACACTATCGACTATGTCTGAATGTGGTGACAGTTCAATAGATGCAGCTAAAAAAATTCTCAATAAAATCTCTAAAATCTCACTATTCATTAATCTGAATACTAGATTTACAGTGTTAATAAATATTTGGCATGGTAATACACATTGTTTTTGTGTCTACTCTGAATTTTTTCAGATTACTTGATTAATGAGCAAAAGCAACCTCATTGCTATACATTTTGTTCTTAATGAAATGAAGTCACAAGAACACTTAATGAAATTGTGTTCAGTCAACTTAAATATATTTAAAATCAAAGTTTACTTGAATCATTTGTGTTGGGATTACGTGAATGATTTGTTGCATTAACTGAAACTAGGGGGAATATTTTTAGTTCCCAGCATTCTTTGCATATGGCTGAATCAGAGCGAGAGCAAAAGCTTTGCTAATGCCAGTACAACATAACTAAATGTCAAATATAAACGGGTCTTTTCCATTCACTCAAAATTAAAAAGTTGAATATATTGGAATCTACTCAGTATATTTGAACTGAAATAACTAAACATTAAGTTCAACCAAATAAATAAATAATAAACTCGGATAAATAAATTGTGTAACACATTTTTAAAGTGTATCCGTTTAACCGTGCATGTCCTCTGTGTTAAGTCATTGTTCATGGTTCACAGGCTACACTATGTGGTCCCACAACCTTGTGGCCATCTCTCGCCTGCGTGGGTCCGACCTCAAAGTCCTGGAGGTGTCCGAGGAGAGCATTGACTTTGACCCAGACCAGTCAGTGTACATCCAGGGAGATCCCGTCCACAATCTAGTCAAGGAGGTGTCCCTGGCCTTGGGCCGCGTCTGGCATCCTTCCATGGACAACAGCGTGGTCCTGAACGAGCCCACTCAGCACTTCCACCGCGAAATGCAGAGTTTCAGCGCGGGCATGTAGACGCACCAGGGCCCGTTACCAAACGCCCTCTCTAACCCTGTGCTTGGTGATCTTTCACTAAATGGGCCCTTCTCATTTTACATATTGTTTTATTTCTTTCATTGCTTTTTGATTTGTTTTTTTGTTTTTTCTTCTTGTAGTGTGAATTTAATCCTTTATATGTGCTGTGTTTAATCAGTATTAGCTCTATATTTATATCTATATCTATATATCCTGCTTATTACTAGGAAAGTATAGTTGGGTATTGGTTTAGTAGCTAATTGAGTGAATGGTAGAGAGGGGCTTTTATACAGCTAGCTTAAAAGTTGTACAGTGAGTTGTTCATTCTCTCGCTTTGTCTGTTTGTTGGTTTCCCCCTAGAAAGTGTGGAGTTACCTCAAACTATCAGTTTGATCCTTCTTGGCTTCTGCAATGACGAAATCCCACATTCACGTTGACCTTTTTATAGGGAGATTAGTCTTCCAGCCAAGGGACAGGGCTGATCCACAATTACAAACCTTCCTCTTTGTTCATCAGTATGTAATTGTTATTCAGAAATGAGGATTGGTGGAAACGACGTGTTCGGGACGCAGATCCCGCTGGTTTTTCTCAACCTGGAAGTAGACGCACCTCTGCTGGTGAAACCAATCGTAGAGGTTTTCAGTCTGGTGTATGACACCTGCATGCTGACCGCCCTGCAGCACAATATCTGGGCCCAGCCATAGGTGTTTTGTTCTCTTTTTGTTTTTTGTTTGTTTTCTTATGTGTGTTTTTGTTGTAAGAAGTCCTTCCCGTCTGTCTCAGGTAGGCAAAAATTATATGACAAGGAAGATGAAGATGATGGTAATGATATTTTGGTAAGAGTGATAACAATCAGTTGATAATCGTTCTTCTCGAGTCACAGTTGCCTTGAACTCCCCCTTTCTTCTTCATAATCAATGTGTTTTTGGCCTCGGACTCTGTCTGTTCAGCGTCGCCGTAATTCCCAACCGAAGTGCGCAATCCTCATTGGATCGTAATTGAGGGCGAACACACGCCGAACGGATTGAATCCAGGCCGTGGTATTTCATCTGTAAAACATTAGATGGCGGGAGACAGACGTTTGCTTGTTCCATATCTCAGGATTCCTGCACTTGCGGTACTTTTCCAGAAAGCTTTTGTTGAAGCTTCGTTCAAATGGTTGGTGTGCTCGATGGGCAAGACTTTGCAGTGTTTTTTTGGAGGAAAGAGAGCTCTTCCAAAAGAATGCGCTTTAGAAGTTGCTGGTTTTTAATTTTTCTACCCGTTTAATTTCCTTAGTTTAGCATTTGAAGGTCTCTGTGTGTTTTTTGCTTTTACATATATTGTCTATTCGCTTTTTTTTTTTTTTTTTTTTTTTAAGTCAGTCGAGGGAGGTCGTGGTTGCTTGCATAGCTGAAATAAGTGAATGTCAAACTAAAGCCTTCTTGAAAGCGGTAGCGTTTTTGCTCTGCAGAATCCCCCTCTTTCCTGAGCATATCTTTATTTTCTTGTGCTCTAACAAAGCGAATCGTCGAAGAGTGGAGTACTTTTTAAAACCGTTACGTTGCCTCGCTAACTGTTACTCTGTCAGGCCTCAGAACTTCCTGTTATTTGGCGGTAGCGACTACCCGAAGCCAAACCAGGTTTGAAATGGAAGCCATTGCCCCAATCTTCCTGGAAGATCTGCGCTTATTACAAAAAAAACGAACAGCCAAAGCAAACCTTCGCAGCGTGAAAACGATCTTTATATGCAAGCTTATCAAGTGAGGGGTGACTTCGTGTCAGGATTTATTATATGTGGTCCAAAAAAAAAAGATTTGAAGCAGTTAACCAATGAGGTCACACAACTCTTGGCACATGAAGGCCTGTTCGTAGGGTTGATGTAAAGAGATCCAGCTTGACTAATTGTTGACAAGTTTACAACCTATTGTGGTACCCATGTCAACATTGGTGAAAACGGCAGCTTTCCGTGGTTGGTGGCACAGAACGCAAAAAGGGTCGTGTGAAAAGTCATTTGTGGATTAAAATCTGTTGAATTCGCTCCCTTTTTGAAATAACCACGGATTAAAAATGTTGTTTTCAGGTGCGTTGACATAGGTGCCAAACATTCTGTAATGATTATGTTGGAATGCTCTTAAACGTGTGCTCGTAGTGGGAGTCTATGTGTTTTTTTTTTTTTTTTTTGTTTATTCTGAAAAGTTCTACTTAGTACAGCACCAAAAACGATTTCAATAAGTGTGAGCTTGTTTGTTGTACATCATGCAGGACTAGAGTTGGCGGAGAATGACGGCGTATGACACGCTACAAACTGCTAAAGCATTCATACCGTGCCTAAAACCCAGAATAGCTTTCATTTCAAACCCATGTCATTCGTACGTCCCTGGTCGACCAAGTCTCCGAAACTTTACAAAGACATGGCATATTTAAAACCGTCAGTGTTTTCTTGTTTGCGTCTCGTTTTGCAATCCCTCTGTATGCGTGCGTGTGTGTGCGTGCAAATGTGTCGTGTAGACGTTCAAAAAGTGCATACATCAGAGAAGGAGGTGTGTGTTCAGTACAAAACGTACCACTTCCTCAGCAGTGAACAGGAAACAGCCATTCTCAGGGTTACTGTTAGACGTGTGGAGGAAACAAACAAGAGTCCAAAAGCTCAGGCCTCTCACCATGAAAGTTTCCATTTAATGAAGAATATTCTCAAAGTCACTGGATTTAACTTCTGTCAGCGCATCATCTGCCAAAGATAACGGTGATACGACTTTTTTTTCGAAGTGCCCGCATGCTGGCAGAGGGCAGGGCCAATGGCTGATGGGCCGAGATGTACTACTACTATCGTATTATGACAACTACTATTAGATAAATGTACTAACAGAGGGAGGGGTGGTTGGACTTGGGTGGTGGTCCACAGCTGTGCTGTGGCTTTGGTCAACATACGTTAGATCTCTCTTTCAATGCACCTGTTTCACTGTGAAGAGTGAATGTAATTTAACTATTGAAAATCAAGGTTGGTTCTATCAGACCTATAAGCTGCTATGAGACGTGTTAGGAACATTCCACTGGGGAGTTAAAAACAAACTAAAATGGCCAAATGTCTGCATGAAATGATTATTTTTTTACTCTTTTATTCTTTTCTGTTTTGGTTTGGGCAGGGGCAGGATCCTAGAATCAGCGTTCGACTGGTCCTACATGAAATTCTTGAGCCATTTGAGAGCGCACATAGGTTTTTATCCTTGATCGATTTGGACCAGTCGGTTGTTACAACTCAATTGGATCCCAGTGTTTGTTTTTTTTTTTGTTTTTTTTTGGTTTTGCGTTTTTATTTTCAGAAACGTTATATGCATTTCACAATCTCGTAGTAAGGAGAAAGAGGGCTGCTATGACCCCATCTGAGACGGTCAGTGTTTTACAGCTTTTTCCGATAGCTACCTTGCCGATTATAAACCTCACGCCAGCCTTTGGTAAAAACAAACCGTTACCATGTTTCCACTGCAGGTCCAATCTCGAGATCGACGCATGCCTCTCTTTCTCTCTCTGGTTGGCTTGCGTTAAAGGCGAAGTCAAAAACTATGCAAATGGAATGCATATGATCCAATAGCTCTTAACTTGCTTTTTTCTTTTGCGCTTTTTTTTTCTTCCTTCTGTCACTCAAATGGAAACAACCTAACTTGCAATGATACTTGGCCTTATTATTGTTATTATTATTGTTTTAAGATCTTGATTCTTCGGAAGCCAACTCAGTTTCAGGGGCGACCGTGGGTTACAGACATGGTCTCTATGAGACTGGCCAGAAGGCCCCAGTTATAAGTGGTACGAATGTTGTGCATTTGTTTAAAATCAGGACAGTTTGCAATAAAGAAGTGGCCATCATGGGGCACCAGCAGTGCAAAGACCACACTGCTACCTTATAAACTTAATGGGGAGTTAAATAAGATAACATAAACCTGCATATGCGTATATATATCAACGTATATACTTTTATGCAACACATGTCCAGGTTCTATTTATGAACATTGAAAAAAAAGTTTATAAGCGTTGTTTTGCAAAAATGGTTTTACCATCTTAAATGTTTAATATTTGGGCAGGTGTGTTCTGTCTACTTTTTTGTCTCCGGTGAGCACATAGCATTGGATTTTATATGTACATCTGCAAACAGGAAGTACTCTGGCACAGGTGTGAACATGCCAGGTGGGAAGATTTTAATGAGAAAGTGATCTTGAGGTTCCACGATAAAGAAGGAAAACCTTTGAAAAACTTAACTGACAGATATTGGGTAAACCAGCCGAATGTTGATTTGAATTAATGTTGAGCGAATGCATTTTCTTTTAATCGGTAAAATAAAAGCATACAAAAATCAATCTTGTCTCTGTGTGTTCATACAGTTCTGATACAGTGCATTTGAATCGTTTCTTCACAATGGGAGCCTGAAACGTTAAAAATGATAAAAACAGCAATTTCTACTGATTAGCAATGGTTCCAAAAGCTTTTCCCAGGCTAGGGATGCTTGATATGTCAATACGATATTGCTTATCAGATATTTGTATTATGTGAATTGATCGGTTTCATGTTTTAATTAATCTTAATGTGTAAAACATGTTCCGATCACATTGTACTTCCTGACTGGCTGTAAGAAAATGAAAAACTTGCATATGTTCAGTATTTCCCAAAGCACCACATTACAGTTTATTCCTAATAAGCATTTATGATTATGGGTTAATCATGTAAAAGTGTAAGCATGAAACAACTGCTGCAATTGTACATATTTAGATAATTGCAGACGCTCATTTTCCATTTATATTACCTTTGCACACTTGTCGTTAATCTTTACACTGTTAAATATCTTTAGCAGAGTACACAACTTTGAAATGTAAAAACTATTATTGGTATTGATCAGCACTTTAATATTTCTGCCCTTTCTGGAAAGGTCCTGGATATTTCCACATTTTTTACAATCGAGAACCGTGAATTGTTAGCTTTACATCTTAGCTCACAAAACCAAAACTAATCCAGCATTTTTCAGTGATATCTTTATTATTAACGTACATGATTTCATCAGACCATGTATTTTTAAGGCATGAATTGTTATTTGAGGAAACTATAAATATATATATATGCTACATGGACGGTTCTCTGGATTGAGTTATTGGATTTGTCAAGTTTGTTACCAAAGTCTTGTTTCAACTTCCTATTCACAATACATACTTAGTACACTTTCTATATATACAGTCTGACAAATATGAGGACCTTTCATAAACTACCTTCAATTTAAAAAAAGCATCATAACATTACAATCCTGAGCACCTATAATCTTATAAGGCTGTCTCACTGACTTTTTACACTTTACCTACAGATTCACAGAGGCTGCACACTTGCACTGTACCTGAAATACAGACATCAACTTCCTTTTCATAAAATAACCAGTGGCATATGCTGCATCCTTTGCCATGCTTGCTTTCAAACAAGTTTCAACTAAGACAAGAGATAACCACAAGGCTACTGCGGTTACATACCAAAGGAAACACCCCCCTGAGCACAACAACAGGAAGTCGAAATCAGTCTGCAGGGGAGGAAGAGAAAGTGAGATGGGAAGATCAGATGACATCGTGAGGAGAGGGCGACTGGTTGGGCGGCTGCTCACTGCCTGGTGGGGAGGGTCTGGGAGGCGGTCCAGGGGGGAAACTGTCAGACAGAGGTCTTGGTGGCAGATAGCCCATATGTTGAGGGAGCGGCATTGGAGCTCTGGGAAACATTCCAGGGGGAAGTGGCCCTCGCACTAGAGGAAATGGTACTAAAGGTTATCAGTTTGTAATGACAGTAATATAAATTAAATAAAAATGAAGTGTAATAAAAATAGTAATTTATAATAGTGCCAAATAATCAGATTGAAAACTCTAAAATGATGCAGCCTTTTGTACAAATTCCCATTAATGTATATAGATTAAATAATTTAATAAATGTGTAAAAACATCCAAATAGCTGAACCCTATAAAGTAATAAATCTAAAAGTTCAAGTATAATAATGCTAATAATAACAAATCAATTTGTACTGTCAAATACTTAAGACTTAAAACTCTGAAATTATGCTACCTCAAATCTCCATAAAAATATATATTAATTAATAAAAAATTAATTTATAAATATAAAAATCCAACTAGTTGAATCTTATTTTTGATAAATCAAATGGTAAAATTAAAGTCTAATAATAATAATAATAATAATAATAATAATAATAATTACTTATAAAATAATAACTATTAAATTATATAAAAAAATACTAAATGATAAATCAACTTTAAATCAAATTTTTTTATTTATGCAATTTATTTATCATTTATCAATTTATAAAATTTAATACATTTACAAATATCATTTATATAAATAATTTCCCAATAAATATGCTTTTTATTTGTAAAAGAGTCACATTTCAGAAATTAAATTAGGTTCAAATGCACTTTCATGTTGTCATTTCTACATTTCAGCCTACACAAGTGGAAACAGTGAACTTACTGCCTATGGGGGGACCTCCAGGCCCACGAGAGGGAAAGAACTCTGGAGGTCCATAAGGGCCCCTGTGTGGGAAATTTGGGTCCCTAGGGTCCATTGGTCGGGGTATTCCCATTAATGGGGGACCAGGAGGAGGTCCCATTCTTGAATCTGGATCAGGGGGCAATCTCATGTCACCAGGCATCGAGTGAGGACCCTGTGAGAAGACACCCTTCAGTTATGGCTATGCACAGTAACTACATCGAGTGACATAATACAGAGAGGTTTACTCACTTCTCGGCTCTCATTCTCACTGATAGATGAGCTGTTTCTTAGAAACGATGGATCTGAAAAAAGCAGAGAGAATAAATACTTTAAGGATCTGTGAGTCCCAAAGTCCCAATCTTACATTTTCATTTTAATGTAATTCTTGAGGATTGTTGAAAAAAGTGCTCATTCATGCTTTGATATTGCAATTACATGAGCTACATAAAAACAAGTCAGCAGGGAGTTTCAACCAATAATGGCACTCCATTTACCATGGGAATATGGAGCTCAGTTTTTCCCTATTATTTATTATGTTAGGCTTGTATATATGAGTCATATGGGCTATTTATAATTCTACAGTTACAGTTGACCTTTAAGAGAAGCAGAGGAGAAGTCAAACATATTGTAGAGGAAGTCACATGGAAAGGCTCACCTGATTTGTCACCAAAGTATGGCTCAGGAGGAAGTGGAGGTCTAGGAGGCAAAGGACCCATAGGATACGGACCTGGAGGAGGCCTCCTATATGGCAAACCTGGATCTGGGAGAGGGTGACCTAAAGATAACAAACATTAAAAATGTATGTATGTATGTATGTATTTATATGTAATTTATTAAATTATTATTATTATTATTACTAAACCCTAGAGACTTTTGAATGCATTTTTATGGGATCAGATCAAAATAATATTTATACAATTAATTCATAAATTAAAAAAAAAAATATATATATATATATATATATATATATATATATATATATATATATATATATATATATATATATATATATATATATATATATATATATATATATAATAAATATAACTAAACTAAACACAAAAAAGTAATAATATAACTTCAAACACATTGTACACTATGGTTACAGTATTTTAAGGTATCCTTGTTACAGTGTAATTATACATTTAGTACTGCGTAACTGATGATTAGGGTGTGGTTAAGGTTAGCTGCATGTAGTTATGCACAATAGTAATTACTATAGTAACAACATGTAACAAGGAAACTAAAATAAAAGTAAACTTAAGTTATTACACATCTAAAAATAATTGGCTGATGAACACAGGGATAAAATGGTAATGATGCAATATAAAACAACCACTGTTGGTATGGTCATGATAATAATGACATTACAAAAAATACAGTGATGTCCTGTGCTATTCAGGCCTGCAGTATGAAATAACTAATGACTGGGTTGAATATTTAGCCGCTGAACCGACAGTATTAGGCCCAGCAGTGAGGAGCAGCAGGGGGCAGTGGGACAAAGCCTGACGCTCAGGCCAAAAACGCAGAAATGTCTAGAACAAAGAAGGCCCAGTTCTGCGACTCTTCAATGAGCTGTGCGGCTGAGTCAGCGCTTCTCAGCGACCTCTGAATAACCGAATTTGAGCTTCAGTAACAGAAACACCTTTATATGAGCCTCTCACTTCACACAGTTTGCTAAATTACAGGCACAAGACAGTTCAATGACTGGTAATGTCATTCATAAATAAATAAACAGCAAATTTAAATGAAAAAAAGTCTTGCATGATAATCTAGTTTCACACAACCATTTCCTTCCTCTCTCTGACTGTCATAAATAAACAGCCAGTATTTGCTATACTGTACCTTTAAGACGATGTAAATGACCTGTTATGATTGGCTAGCTTCAGCGTGGAGAAAGCTACTGAATGCTGAATATGTAAAAATGGGCACTT
The DNA here is from genome assembly GCA_018749465.1 of Paracanthobrama guichenoti. NCBI lineage: Eukaryota > Metazoa > Chordata > Actinopteri > Cypriniformes > Gobionidae > Paracanthobrama > Paracanthobrama guichenoti. The sequence continues at coordinate 30,348,813 of CM031959.1, forward strand.
ATGTTAATATGCTCATGGTTCTTCCATCAATAATTATTGACTTTTGAGAGCTAGAGAAGTATTTCCTCCTGCTACAGGACAGCCACAGCAGTGGGAACATCACTGTACCTGGAGGGACGGGAGGGCCCCTGCGTTCCCTGTCCCAGGAGGGAGACAGTGAGCCACTATCAGAGTGAGGGCCACTCCGCTCTAAGTCTGGCCCACCACTAGGGGGCTCTCCCACGCCTCGGGATGCTGATTATGTGACAGTGAGAGTGCAGGAAGATGAATGGAGTGGAGAGAGACAGCACATCAAAATATTTGAGGAAGTTAAGAATGGAAAAGGGAAGAAAGGGAGACAACCAACAAAATATTAACAAGGTAATAAAACATGAAGAGACTTGTCTATATTCAATCTTGGGGAACGGTTTGATGCTCACGGTTTAGTGCATTTTATTCCACAGAAATTACACGGGTATATCTCAAAAAAACTCATCGATACGAATTGTCACTTGAGCAGTTGTAAAGATGGTACTGGATAAATATTGATTTTATGAATGCATCTCTGGAGTGTGACATTTCAAGAATGTAAAACGTAAAAATGTAAAATGAAAGGGGCTTTGACCATAATGCTGTTAAAATCTTTCATACAACCGTTCAAAAGTTTGGGGTCAGTTAGATTTTTTTATGTTTTTGAAACTATGCTATGTACTATACATATGCTAACTATGTACTTATGCTCATTAAGGCTGCATTTATTTGATTCAACTGTATATAATTATATATCTATGATGAAGCTGAATTTACAGAAGCCATCAGAAATCACTGCTGATTTGGTTCAAGAAACATTTTTTATTATCATCAGTTAATAATATTTATAATATTCTTAATCTTTTATGGAAACCACGATATATATTTTCAGATGTTTTTGATGATAGAAAAGAACAGCATTTATTTGAAATCACAATCTTTTGTAACAATATAAAAGTCTTTGTAACTTTTGATACATTTAATGTGTCCTTACTGAATAAAAGTATTAATTTCTTAAAAATAAAAACAAACTCAAAAGTTCTGAACTATAGTGTATAGATAAATGTTAAAATACCACCTTAATATACCATTAGTCCTTAATAACCACATACCAAGTATTTACCAAGCAAACCGTGGGAAATCAAACCCTGAACTGAACAGGATACAAGCATGTGATACAAACACACACACACACACACACACACACACAAAATATATCTAGATAACCATGCTAAACTAAAGACTGAGAATGCAAAGAATAAAATCACATAATTCATGCTAGCTAAGAGACTTTCCCAGAACTGAAAAGGAATGGATTTGTGTATATCACCTCTGCCTGGACCCATAACAAACTGGGGTGAGAGACGAGGGGGGCCGTCCATTAGTGTAGGAGGGGACAGGAAGGCCCGTGTTTCTGAGGATGGTCGGCCAAGAGGAGAGGGTCCATATGGAGATCTTTCACCTTTGAGACAGGAAAATACATATGTTTAATACCATTTTAAACATAGAGAGACATGTACTATGCAAGGGAAATGCAGAGAATCTGACCTCTAAATAAAGGTCTGCCCTCTCGTATATCCTTATCAAGAATATCGACCTTAAATTGGGCATCAGTCAGCCTGAAATTGTAAACACATTCATATGTATGAATAAATGCTGCTTCTCTTGTAAAGAAAAAACTAAAGTAAATTACTTTCTAGCCAGTCTCACCTTTGGCGGAGATGAGCGTTTTCTCTCTTGACATCAGCCAGGTCTCGATCCGCTGCCCTTGCAGCTAGCTATAACGCAGACAATTCCGAATAAAAAGAGTATCAGACACAAAATACATCTGTAAGCTACTGACGACTGATATGGATCAAAGTTAAGTGGTCTGAAAACAACTCACCCAGTTATCATGAGCCTTTTTCTCATGAGAAGTAATCTGGCAGAAAAAAAGAGAAATGTATATAATAAATATTACATTTATAAAAACAGACACTTTAAAGACCCCCTGTGGTGAAAATCAAGTTTTTAATATTGTTTATATGTCTATGTGGTATATTTAATATGAATTTGCACATGGTTTGTCTTAAAGCATAAGTCAACACCACTGTTGAGTATTTTCTCTTTAAATCTGCAGTGAACCAAAGACACGGCTTGAAATCGCTGGTGTTTCTTAAGTCACAAACTACCTTATAACCAATCAGGTCAATGTGTGGGCGGGCTTTAGCATATCATTAACTATACTCTGAAGCAGAGGAGTCTCAAGAGAAGCCAAGTTACCCCGGTATATTTTTCTGTTGATATGAAAATTGGGTACATTTAGCAATATAGCAGGTTAATTATGTATATGATGTATATTACAATGTTATGATGAACTATATGCCTTTCTCCACTGAAGTTCTAAGCGTTTCTAAGGATGCTGAATGTTAGTGACTCTGCAATGGTGAACGGTAACATGGTTTGTGTAACATTAGTAACACATTATTAGCTGTTTGATAACTTAGTCAAGCAAAAGGCTAAGTAATGAGGCTATTAAAGGCTATTAATTAGTAATGAGTTATGTGTCCGACGTTGTAGAGAGCAATACATAAAATGCATTACCACTCTGATACATCGACTTGTACATATGCCTGTATGAGTGAGTGGAGGCGGGGCTATTTTGCATATTTATGGATCCACGTATACAAAAAGAAGCAAGGGTGTAGAGTTACATTCAAGCTATTTTAAGGCATGAAAATGTATCCCTCTCTCCATCCAGCATTATATCATAATGACAACGATATGAGGATGTTGTCTCCCCCTAATGTAAGTTCCAAAACCTGTATTTTGAGTAAATATTGTATAAAGATATATATAATAAACATTTTATCATGGGTATGACCATGGGTATCATCAGCACAGGCGACTGAATAACTTTTACCACTATAAATCATGTAGAGAGGCTGTAACTCTGTAAGGCATTTCAAGTGTGTCACCTGATTCTTATAAGCCTGTGAAGTCCGGTCCAGTTCCTCCTCTAGGTCTTTGGCTCGTTGTCTGTGTAAACAGTGAAAGAGACTATAAATGTAAACTTCCTCTTTTGGTGAATGTCCATCTTGCATCATGTTTCCTGCCTTTCTCAGAGCACATTTCCTTTGATTTTAATCACATACTCAAACATTCTTGTCTCGATTTCCACATGTGTGCTAAACAAGTTGCTCCCACCTATAAGTAATGAGCTCCTCTGCAGCGAGACTGATCTTTTTGCCTGCCTTGTTGAGCTTCTCCTCCTTCTGTGAGCGCTCCTTCTCCTCCACTGTCAACAACCTGACCAGAGTTTAGGGAATAATTCAATTATTGGAATTAGGATTTTTATTTCCAATTAAAAATGACATTGCAAAGTGCCAAGACAATGAGTGGAAGATGAAGTTTGTATTTTATGAGATGTAGCTTCTGTGCTTCGGTCCAAACCTGTGTAGTTTGAGTTCATTCTCCTGGTACATCTCCGTCATGATCTGGAGTTTCTGCTGGAGTTTCTGGCTTTCACTAGAATAGTTGGCACTCTCTGATTCCAACACCTCCTTCTGCTCTTCAAGTTGTCTGATCCCATCTAAGAATAGCGAGAAACAAGAAGTCTAATGTTCATTTAGAGACTAAATGATAGTTTGATATAGTCAGGCCAAAGCAAATCCGCTCCACTTGTATTACTCATAGAAAAACTTGAAAGAAAAGTCTGAGAGCAAGACTGAAAAGCAGGGGAGGCCTTGCTTTTGTGGTTGCTGCACCAAAACTACAATTATTTGCCTCTGTATGTTAGGCATGGCCAAACATAGCCTGTTTTTAAATCTAGACTTAAAACCTATTTTGAGAGCTGTTAAATGTTGTGTTTTATGTGTTTCACTTGTTTTATTGTGACCCTGTATTGTACAGCACTTTGAAAAACGCCAGTTGTTTTCTTAAATCTGCTATATAAATAAATTTGAAAGCAAATACATTTTGATGCAAGATAAGAATACAAATAAATCAGAAACCAAATCATACGGTCCCTAAAGAATCTTACCATGTATGAATATGTTACATTGTCTTTCTACAACCAATCAAAACTCTTAAAATCAACAAAATAATGCATCAAATTAAAAGTTTCATGCATCTTAAAACCTGTTTCAACTGTTGTGGACCCAAATGGTTTACCTTGGAGATCTTCTTTGGCTTTCATTTCATCTGCGAGTTTGGCGAACACCCTGTTTTTGTCCTCCTCCATGGACTTTAAGTCTGCACTCATCTGTGTCAAAGAGAAGGACTATTAGTATTCTAGATGTAGACAGGCATTATTCATTTAATCTGACACATAAGGGCTGCGTTTCAAAACCTAAAGAGCTGCCATCATAGACAGCATGTTTGGCAGTCATATGTGCCATCTAGGTAGTAGTTTGAGACAACCAGGATGTAAGTAGAAATACCTTGGCTGCTTCAATGAGTTTCTGTACTTTTTGCTTCTTATGAACCTCTGCAAGCAGAACAAAATTCATGAGACGATCCTTCAAGACCTGACTTAAAAAAAGACTAACAATATTCCACAAGAGTTTCACCTGAACTGTCTCCATTCTCAGTTCCAGCTGTATTAGTGCTGCAATCAACGCTGCTCTCGTCCTCAGAATCCCAATCTCGCATCTTCAAAAGGCACTCTGTCAGTGACTGATATAAGAGAAGAAAAACAGAATTTTCGAAATGCAGTGTTACTGAACTGCAGTTTTAGGCCCAAGACTGTGTGGAGAGACTGATATATATGATGATCATACTATATGGTTGAAAAAACTGTTTGTGAAGCTGTTTCACATAACAACTGCTCTCTCTGGATCAGCAGCAGTGCCAACGAAGATTTAAATGTTTCCCTGTGATCGTACTTGTCAAAGGTTAATAGTAGTCCTCATATCGTTGTCATTTAGGAATAAGCCAATCTTTTAATAATTAATTACGCAGCTCTATAAAATATTCATTTATTTTCAACAATTTTGTGTATATCTAATTTGATATTTCATTATATTACATACACCACTGTTTGGGGTCAGTAAAATATATATTTTTTAAAAGAAATGTATCATTTTATTCAGCAAGGATTCATTAATTGACCAAAAGTGACAATAAAGCCTTTCACATTGTTACCAAAATTATATTTCAAATAACTGATGTTCTGTTTTAAACATTGATAATAATAAGAACTAGGAATGCACCGCAATTTCAGCTACTGAAAATTTTCAGCCAAAACAGGTATTTTCGGTTTCGGAGGGCCAAAATCAGTGACCGAAATGTTTAATTAGCACTTCTCCGATGGCATGTTTGTTCAGCATCTACTACTGGAATAAGGTACAGTTAAACATGTCAGCTGCGTGGACACTAGCTCTGGATTGTCAATATTAATTTCTCAAAAAAAATTCTAAAATTGACAACTTTTAGTCTGTGGTGTTTTCTGCTAATGAGTAAAAAAAAAATTCACTAAACATCTGTAGCGCGCCTGCCATCCAATAATAGAAAAAAAAAACTTTTCTTGCCTTTTGTTACTTTTATTATGAAGCAAAGTGTCAACTTTAAAATTCGTTTTGGTGCTCTTTAATACGGCATGACTGTAGCTTCCTCAGTTCAAGCGGCAACACGGATCAAGCGCATGTGAACTGATCATCTGATTTCCTCTTTCTTAGTTAGCATGAAATAAACATGGGTGAACACAAGATGATGTCAATAAAATAGCTTATAGAATGTGACAAACTTAAAGCTGCAAACCGTAAGTTTTGCTTCTGTGTCGCCATCTCTGTTTGAAACCTGCAATTGCAGTTATTTGCGGAGTTATCATCTGTACGCGAGTTTTGCATCAGCTCCTCAGAGCGGATGAATCTAATATTTTGAGGAGTTTGTGTGGCTGTCATTCATTCACTGCACCGTTGTGGATACTGTACTTCAGAATCACAGATTCTACGTCTTGGAGTATAAACTAAATAAGAATTTTCACCGGAAAATGTAATCTGAACAAGTAGGTAACATGTCTGCCACTTTTGGGAACAAAACATTACAATAAATCACGCTACCAGCGGTGATTAAATCTAACAATCGCTCGTATAACATCAAACCATGCAAATTATTATTACTGTTATACTTTGTTCTCAAATTGTTAATGTTAACAGCATCAGCATTGCGTGAATATGTGTATTATTAGTGTTTATTAGCATTACCTGTAGATTTCAGTTTCTGTACAGTCTAATCTTTTGCTTTTGACTATGGGTGAATCTCCAGTTGTCACTGATGATGTCATTTGGGCCTTTCTGGATTACAATCTGCCATCAAAACAATACGTTTAATTACTAATTACTATACTATACTATACGTTTAATTACTACTTTTTAATTAATAGTCCAGCTGCTGTGAGAAAAGGCTATAAATGATCCCCTGAAGATCATGCTCCTCACGTGCGTTACTACTACTAGCTGGACTCTTTCATGTATACAGATGTGACGTAATGACACAAAGGCATGCTTGAATTTCCAGCGGAAATACACCAGTAATTATAACACATTATTACAAGCTTACTGTTGTGAATCGGGCTAAGGTTAGGAGGTTTTGAACACCCCTAAAACGTCTATCATACAAAAGAATAGATTCCTAAGATTATATTCATAACAATACAAGAATGTATTTCCTTGCAAATACAGTGATAGAGAATGCATTATACTCGTAGCTCAACAGCGGCTGGCTGAACTGCGGCATGAGTTGCATTGGAGTGACGTCATCTTCCCTCTTCGATTGATTGGCTAGAGGATGAGCTGTCAATCTAGATCTAGTGGACCAATGGTGATGCTAAAACCCACCCTAATTTACATGAAACTCTAATGGCAACATTTGGAAACGCAAGCGGAAACAAGAGCAAAGGAGAAAAGAGCACAGACATACAAAAATGTGCAGAAAACATGATTTTGTGTGCGATTCCGATAATTCTGAATTCATGATTCAGTTGAGCAATATAATTTTAAACTTGTTTAAATGTTTGATTTAGGCGTATTATTTTTAATTCCATGACTGCGTTGTTTGCGATTCTGGTTGCGATTGATTTTTCAGTTTTGTGCGTTATATTTTCACGTTTTTAAAATTTTGATTCACTCTTATTATTTTTTTGATTATTATATTTCTTTCAAACTGATTTCTTTCAAAAACACTAAAAATCTTACCAACTCCAAACTTTTGAACAGTAGTGTATATACTGGCATTGGCACATGCACTGACAAACACATAATAGTCAACTACTAGTCTAGAGTCAATGTGTTTTTACCTTGATGCGTTCGTCTTTATTAGTGCAGTCCTCCAGCATGCCAGAATGAGACCTTTCACACATTTTCATCTCCTCCTCCAGCTCACCGAGACGTTCACCCCAGCCCTCTGCTTCGTGCACCAGCTGTAGTGGTGATGGGCATATATGCACTCATGGTAAATGTAAGCCATGCATTACAGTGATTTTACTACAGTTATGTTAAAGCTTGAAAATATATACATTTTTCCTCTCCAAACCAAACACACAAACACAAATCTCACCTGTGCTTTACTCTCGAGCAGCATTGCATGCTCTTCTTTGGCTGTCAGCAGGTTTTTCTGTAGTCTTTCTGTGTTGATCTCATGGATCTTCAGTGTTGTGTTGTCCTGCACGTGAAAATACAGGTAACAGTATAGAATAGCAAATGACAATTACTGAGGAATTTGACTGAAATATGCATCATATACGTAGTCAATACCTGTTCTAACTGTGACTTTCGATCTTTAGCTTCCACTTCTAAATTACTTAAAATCTGCTCGAGTTCAGCGAGCTGTAAAACAAATATAAAAGCCATTAAGACAGAATCAGTCTATATAGGGTGACTATTGTAGTATGGATATGTAAAGTGAGTTTATGTGTGGGTAGGACTGTGTGTATGACAATGACCTGATCCTCTTGTTGTTTTCTTGCTTTGTTTTGTTGAGACAGCTCTTCTTGTAGCCTCTTAATTTCCTTTTTCATCTGAGCATTTGATTGTTCAAGTTTCTTTGAAGCCACCTAAGGGCAATATAATTGGACAAAGGTCAGGTAAGAAGTAAAGTGGTCAGGCAGCAATTCCAGTCTTACTTCCTGCATGAACCTACGTAGGTTTCAACAAATTTACATAATGCATTGCCAGCCTATAAGGTCTTCATTGGCTGCCCATGAACAAGGTCTACTTTGACCCGCCCTCAAACACTGTAGTTGTAGCTGAGGCCTAGAAGAGTTTGGTTCATGTTCTCGACATGTCAAGACAGTGCCGTTTTCTGCACTACAAAGCAAATCCACTTGCATGAACTTCCAACGGATGAGGACTCGGGCTCAAATTGAGACAGTAAACAGACGCCATTGTTACTGTTTGTATTACTATGCATACAAGTGCTGAGGAAGTAATTCAGTAATGGACATTTCATTTTCGACATGCACTGTAAACGGTAGACCAATCACAACAGACTGAGCTATCCGACCAATCAGAGCAGAGTAGACTCTCAGAAAGGAGGGGTTTAGAGAGAGTGGATCCTTGATCAAGCCATTTCAGACACTGTGAGAAAAGTGGTGATGTTGCAAGAAAATGAAAGTGTTTTTTTGACCTTGGATGCGTGTAAACGTATAGTAGGAGACCTCTAAAACAAAAACAGGAACCTTTAAACGGTTAGTTCACCCACAAATTTAAATTCCGTCATTAATTACTCACCCTCATGTCGTTCCAAACCCGTAAGACCTTTGTTCATCTTCGGAACACAAATGAAGGTATTTTTGATGAAATCCGAGAGCTTACATTGTTGACGCAGTGTAAACAGTGCAGCGCTCGAATGAACAGTGTCCGTCAATGGCAAGCCGGTGTTCTGGAAGCGCTGCACTGTTTACACTGCGTCAACAACGTAAGAGTCTGACAAAGGCTAGATGAAATTGTTGAATAAAGTAGTTATTTTTGTTTGTTTTTGCGCACAAGAAGTATTCTCGTCGCTTCATAACATTAAGGTTGAACCACTGGAGTCACATGGACTATTTTAACCATGTCTTTCCTACCTTTCTGGGTCTTGAAAGTGTTAATTACGTTGCGGTCTACGGATTTCATCAAAAATATCTTAATTTGTGTTCCGAAAAATGAAAGACGGTCTTGCAGGTTTGGAACTAGGGGTGTAACGGTACACAAAACTGACGGTTCGGTACGTACCTCGGTTTTGAAGTCACGGTTCGGTACAGCAGTTTTTACAAAATTGCTTTCTATTTATTTTTATTTAACAGTGTTTTACTGAAAAAATTGTGTCTTTCCTTAAATTAATTCAATTATAACTAAAAGTTTCTTAAAGATAATGCTGTAAACTATATAGGAAGCCCTTACTTAGACATTATAATATTAAAGGTTAACAACACAGGCCAAACAATTAGCCTAAATTCAGTTGCTATTTATTTTTAGATATAATAAATCAACACTCATAAGCTTCACATAAGGCAGTTTTTGCATTAACTTGTAAATCAATTTTTTTTTTCTTTTTCTCCAATTCATTGTCGAAATATAATAATTTATACACAGTGACTGTCATTTTCATGACAGATTTATTTAAACATCTCTCTAGTGAACTCACAGTTGTGGACACTGAAGGACTTCTGAGGTAAATATGATGCTACGTGACGTTGTTTACAAGCTGTTTTATTGTCTTTCCGCGTTTGAAACACAGATGATTCAGCATATGATACATTTCAGTAAGTTGTAACATATCCTCAATAGATACGTATATATCTTACAATATAACGTAAGAGATATTAATTCATGTTTATTCTATATGAAGAGATGATTGTGTTCACTCGCGCACAGCGTCGCTCCCTGAATTGACGTGCCTTTATCCGTCACGTCACATTAAAGAGCATCAAAACGGCATTTATCGTATCGTATTTCATGATAAAATGGACTGAATACTTAATATGTTTGTGTGGGAACTCGGATTGAAGTGAGTTCCACGCTTAAAACAAGCCAACTGTTAAAGACTGCATTCGGAACTGTTCGGTACACACGTGCACCATACCGGAAGCCCCGTAGCGAAACTCTATTGTGCAACTATGTGTAATACATGGGTTATTTAAAATAAAAAAATAAAATTATTATTAGTTACAGTGAGCACAATGAAAATGTCCAAAAGTAAGCATCAACTCCTAAAAGACAAACATTGTTGAGAAACCAACATTTGAAGAGGAAAAAAATGAAACATAATGATCGTCTTTACCTCTAAACTGTCTTTTTCTGCAGCTTGAGCAGACATGCCATTGTTCTGCAGCGTGGACTCTAGTTTGTCAAACTGTTGAGACAGACAGACAGCATTGTTTAGGAGTTTTCAGTCTTTTAGATGCTACAGACCCCCAGATCATTCTCATATAGTTTCTTGTACAAAAACCCAATTTATATTGTGAAAAAAACATTATAAATATGTTTAAAACATTAAAGAATATTTAGTTAGGTCACTATTAAAGGGATAGTTTAATAATGAACATTGTCATCATTTACTCACCCTCATGTTGTTCCAAATCTGTATGAGTTTTCATTTGTTTCCAAATCAGTACTTCTGTAGAACACAAATGAAGAATGTTGGTAACCAGAAAGTTGACGGCACCCATTGACTTCTATAGTGTGGAAAAAATACTATGGAAGTCAATACCGTCAACTGTTTGGTTACCAACATTCTTTAGAATATCTTCTTTGGTGTTCAACAGAAACTCATACAGGTCTGGAAAAAATGAGGCTGAGTAAATTAAGAAAAATGGATAGTTAACCCAAAAATTAAGTCATATTATTACTTTTTTCTACTCGTACTGTAATATTAAACTTATTTATTTATTCGATTTTTTAATTACTTTATTTTTAGTAAAGCATAGCATTCCCCTGCAACCCCCTGTGGGCCACCAGACGCCAGTTTAAAAACCTCTGGTTTAGAGACTGATTCAGGAGAAGAGTGCATTTATGAAAGCATCTATGTGTATTAAGTGTATAACATGACATTTCTCACCTTCTGTTTAACCTCACTGAATGTCTCCAGCACTTTGCACTTTTCATCAAGCAGTTCAGCCACTTTATGTGCCATTTGCTTCTCTTTACCTGCAAAAAAGCCAACATCCAGAATCAATTGAAAGCTGACAGTAAGGATAAGGAAGGGTTAGGGTATAAGGAAGGGTTAGTTCACCCAAGATTCTGTTATCATTTACTCACCCTCATGTTGTTCCTAACCCATAAGAGCTTCGTTCATCTTCGGAACACAAGTGAAGATATTTTTTACTACCAGAAAGGCAGTAAAGACATCGTTAAAATAGTCCATGTGACTCCAGTCGTTCAACCTTAATGTTATGAAGCGACGAGAAAACTTCTTGTGCGCAAAAACAAACAAAAATAATGACTTTATTCAACAATTTCTTCACGTCTGTGCCAGTCTCCTACACAGTTTACGTTGTAAATACAGTGCAGCTCCTGCGTCATCATCACACGCATACGTCGTGGTGCTCAAGTGAACAGCACCGGCTGCCGCAGAACTCGAAAATGCTGCACTGTTGCGTAAACTGCGTAGGAGACGGACACAGGCTAGACGAAATTGTTGAATAAAGTGGTTATTTTTGATAAAATTAAGGTTGAACCAGATTTTAACGATGTCTTTCTGGGTCTTGAAAGTGTTAATTACATTGCTGTCTATGGAGGGGTCAGAGAGCTCTCGGATTTCATCAAAAATATCTTCATTTGTGTTCCGAAGATGAACGAAGCTCTTGCGGTTTTGGAATGACATGAGGGTGAGTAAATAATGACAGAATTTTAATTTTTGGGTGAACTAACCCTTTACAAAGATAACAAGGACATGTTTAAAGCAGAGAGCCGATAAGATAAAGAGATGGTAAAACACTCACTTGCATATAGTCGACTTTTCATCTGCAGAAACAAAAAACAAAAAAAGAAAAAGCTCGTGATTACTTGGTGAAATGATGACATTCATAAAGTGTGCTTGTTTTATTGTGATTATTGAGCAGAAACGCATGACTTACAGAATGAATAAACCTGCAGCCGAACAGCAGCAGTGTGCATAAACCTAACAATCCAGTGAAAACCACAGCTTCCCATGGAAGTCCATACAAGTCAGGGCCAGGCCGGATATCATCAGGAAGTGATGACACAACCTAAAACAGAAGTTAAACAGTTATATTGATTCTCAAAAGAAGGTAAGTATAAAATATAAAATTGTACAAGCTTTCACACTATCAGTCTCAAACCCTCTCTCTGTCATACACACACACACACACACAAAGAGAACAAGCTTTAAACAGGATGTCCTATAGATAACCTAAAACCACTTTCATATGATGAGAATCTTTTTTAGTAGTTATCATTTACAATAATAATTTATAACACACATATTTACCTATTTGCAAAGAAAATATTTTAGCACTTTTTACTTTACTGTTATACCACCTGACATTAAATCTAAATTATTAAATTAAAATTAAAATTATATGACTGACTCTAACAAACCTACCACGTTCGTTTAAACTAAAATATTTCAAATTTTTATCATCTCACACATCCTCATTTGTCACTGACCATCAGTAACTGACCAAAACCAATGCCACTGTAAGATGAAAAAGAACAATATACAGTAACGTTACACAATTTAAACCGTTATAACCTGGATTATAAAGACAGCTGTTGTTGATTGTTAAATAAATACGTTTAATAAATCAATGATAATATAAGCTGTAATGCGAAACGAACCAGGTGCTTCAATGCTAACCAGCTATATGCCTGATTATAAAGCAGTTACACATTTAAAAGCCAGTATACATCTAGTAAACACTGCACTCGAGTAAATGATGTGTACCATGATAGCTGATTTAAATAAATATATATGACACCTGCTGACAGCTGCCACACATACACACTAACGCTGTTTCATCATTCACACAGACATACATCTTTGATTTTCTCCACCGCGAGTGTGTAGTAAATCGTCGCTGCTGCTTTCATGTCAGTCGCTTCTGTGACGACCGACTCGGCTTTAAATTCGTCTGCCATGATTATATTCAAACTGAGTTATTCTGTATTCTGTAATCTGTTAATTTATCTGTTGTTATGCCATGGTGCCGCCGGATGCTGCTCTACTCTGACTGCCAGTGCGCATAGAGGAAGAGCGCACGCTTCCTTTTTCGGGGGGGGGGATTCTTACAGCATAAATGTTTGTGTCACTAAAATTTAAATAGGACACCAGAGGTATTCGTTTTATTGTTTTTTGAATGATAAAAATACGTATTTTTTTATATAAACAGTATTTTGCTTTTATGCGACAAAATTAAATTCCACAAAAAAAACTATCACCCCTATAAGGATAATGGTTTCTTCCACACGTCACCAATTGCTGAGTGCCACAACGTCCCGTTCGAGTTTTAAAGTGACCGACACTGAGGAATTAGTCAATAAGCATTCACGAAAAATATTTGTCATGGGCTGGTTATGAAACGTCAATAGTTTCAAATGTGGGTATGTTTCACTAGTGGGTGTGTCAGTTAAATATACTGTACCTCTATAAACAAAGTCACTAAACCACAGACCGGTTGAGCAGCTTAAGTCTGTCTGAATTCGACTCATCTCAAAATTACTACTTAATTTACCTGTTGTGTCTGCATTCATTTCTATTACCCAGGTTTTATGGGTTATTTAATTACATAAAAGTAATAAGTACTGTTAAATATCATTAACTTGGCTTGAGTGCAAAATATGACACTGTTTGGCGACATGTCAAGACAGAAAATAGACTGTAGACGTCGGCAGTTTCCACGAGGAACAAAATATGGCATGAAACGCTTTACAAATATATTTTGAACAAATAGTGGCTTCAGATTATTGCTTATTAATATTATATGGGGTAATCAGGAGATAAATATGATATGTACTGTATATTTACTGTACATATAGGCTAGTTAAAAACACTTTAGGTTATTTGATTTAGGCGATTCTATAATTTTCTAACAATAAACAATGATAATTAAAAAGTGAATAATTTACATTTATGATTTTAATTACAATTACAATTACATTTATGATTTTAATTAGATACAGTCGAAAAGGGACTGGCCAAAATACAAATTTTAAAAGGCCAATACAGACATTTTAGGTGTTAAATGTTTTAAAACACTTATAATAACAGGATTTGTGCCTTTAACAGACTAAATGTACCAGCATTACTTTTCCTACACGTATTTCACATGAAGGCCTACCTTGCCCACTATAGATGCAATTTCATTAATTGTGACTTCAACAAAAACTGCCATTTGATAAAATTGCCCTTCACCTGTCAAAAGAACAAAAACATAAGTCTTTACCATTTACTATTTAATACAAGTTAATTTATTCATAAACAGGAGGATGAGTAAATTATGACACTTATGGCAAAATGAATTATTTTCATTTTAGGATGAAATAAAAACGGGGGTTACCGTTCTGTGGTTCAACATGCTCCTCAGAGATTAGACCATGGTTTTGGGAAGTAGTTTTCTTGATTTCAGAAGATAACCAATCCTCATGCTTTCTTATTTCCTGCTCATCAGTCTGAACACCCTCCACATCAGCTCTATTCGCTGAAAGGTGCTTTTCCTCAGTGACTGGCTCATTTTGAGGATTGTTCAAGTCATTTTTATCAGATCTGTCTTCTGTAACTTGATTATTTTTAAGATCTGTTGAGGAGATTAGTGTATTCTTATTCACATCTAGACATGCTTCATGAACAAAGCCATCTTTGCTGATCCCTGTGATGAAAGAGAGGGAACATTATACTCAAGTAAGATCACAAAACCTAGATTTCCCATCAAAAGTTTTGTCCCATGCAATATTCACCAAAATTATGAAATCTTTTATCTGCCATGCTCTTAAGAAGATATTTGTTAAAATGATCAGTTTGAATCATCAGTACCTGGGCTTTCTACACTGACTTCTGTTATCACTGGTGAATATTTCTCTCTTAGAGTAGATAAGAGGGTAAATAGTGTTTGTAGTGCTGGATATTCTTTAATATTATTCTTGCCAGGAAAACCAGTATCTTGTTGAATATGTCCCAATTTTCTGTTCATCTTCATATGGTTCATCTCCAACAGCTGTTCAAAGTCACAGAGTTCTTCAAGATCTTTATTATCATGACCTGCATCAATGTTTCCTATTTTGGAATCCAGCCAAGATAACTTGTGGTCTCCGAATAAATCTAAAAGATCTTGAATATTCTGTTCGCTCAGATGAGGATATAAGTTTGTATATTCTTTAGAAGTTTCTGTAGATTGATTAAAAGTCTTTTTTTCTTGAATTTCAGGTTTTCCAGGCTGTTCTTCATCACCCTGTTCCTCTTTATCTTCTGACTGCACCGCCTTGTCACTATCATTACTTTGATCCCAGGTGGCACCTGTGTCACTTTCCTCCATTTTCATGACACTTTCTGACTCGGTTTGATCCTCCATATTTGCAGTGTCAGTCTCCTCTTTGTGTTCAACACTCTGATTTTGATCAAGCATATTATTAATATTGCCATCCTGAACTGGGTCATTCTCCAAGAAATCATCTGTTAATTTTGCTTCTTTGGAAGTGGTATAGTCACCTGGGTCTTCAGTACTAACAGCGTAACAAATTTGATCAGTGTCTGTATTTTCTGGTAAACAGAGATCATGACCACCATCTTTTAAATCAGATGATCCATCAGGCGTGTTTAGTGATGGGCTTTTTGCATGGGTTTCCTCTATCAGAATCTCATTTGTGATTTGTGTATCACCCTTTAGCTTTTTTGTTTCAAAACGATTCTGTGTAGGTTCAGAAATGCTATCTAATTCATTTTGCTCTTCATTCATTACAACCTCATCTGCATATTCACTTTCTGAATCAATATCCTTAACAGTACTTATACCTGACTTTTGTATCTCCAGTAACACATCATGCGAGTCGCTGGTATTATCCATCTCATCATCTGTGGCGTTTAGGGCTGGATTTGACTCAAGCTCTGTATGTAGATTTTCTTCACTAATAACAGCTAATTCATCTGTTTTAAGAGTGGGAATATGAGAAGTTCCTTCATCAAGAGGACTTATGTTTGTGTCCAATTTATGTTTATTGCTAATTTCCGTTGCAAGAGCTTCTGAATCTGATAACTTTACTTCATGAAATGTGATGTCTTTTGCTAATACTTCATCATTTCTGTCCATAACTAACTTGTCATTTC
Organism: Paracanthobrama guichenoti; assembly: GCA_018749465.1. Lineage (NCBI taxonomy): Eukaryota > Metazoa > Chordata > Actinopteri > Cypriniformes > Gobionidae > Paracanthobrama > Paracanthobrama guichenoti. The sequence continues at coordinate 30,365,058 of CM031959.1, forward strand.
TGTCCATAACAAACTCGTCATTTCTGTCCATAACTAACTCGTCATTTCTGTCCATAACTAACTCGTCATTTCTGTCCATAACTAACTCGTCATTTCTGTCCATAACTAACTCACCATTTTCTTGTTCTTTTGATGTACCTTGGTTATCTTCAGCTATTTTTTTTCCATTAATATATTCTGATAATGCATCCACAGTCAGTTCCGGATTCACATCCGCATTTACACTTTGACTAACTGTGACAGTCTCAATATGAGAGTCAATGTTTAAATCTGAAACATTTGATTCTTGTGTTTTTTGATAATGTAACTCATTATGAATATCTGTCTCTGGCAGTTCAGATGTATCAGCTCCAGTTACAGTTTTATCATAATCACTTTCTTGCTGTTTGATAGTGTCTAAATTGCCTTGATCAGACAGCCTTTGAGTCAACTTGTCCTCTGAAATGTCATCAGATGAATTAGTTAAGTTGATTTTGCTCTGAATAACTTCATCAATCAAATGATTTGCAGACTTAACATCACCATCATTTTGGATGTTAGATTCTTGAGAAAAGCCATCTATTTCTCTATTGTCATCAGATGCAGCATTGTCTTTTAAAGCCATTGTTTTGTCAGATAGTGCCTGAGTTTTACTAATTAAATCAGCATCCTTTGGGGTTGATTCTTGCTCATCAACATCAGACATTTCTTCCTTTTTTAACTTTTGTTGCTCAAGAAAGTCTTCCTTACCTGCTGACTTTTCCTCATCACTTCGCATATCTCTCATATCTTGCTCCACCTCTCCTTCTAAAACATCAGCATTGTTTGCAGTTTTAACTTCTTCATTTAAATAATCTGCAGACTTGTATTCAATGATTTGTGAATCTGTGCTGTCTTCTGTATTAGATTTTTCAGTGCTATCAAATGCAATGCTATCTTTTGCTTTATCAGAGAGCAACTGAGTTTCACTAAGTACATCATTGTCAATTGAGTTTGAGTCCTGCTCGTCAATATCAATCAACATTTCTTCTTGATCCTCGCTACTATTTTGTTCCTCATCAAAGTCTTCCTTACCTGGATCTTCTTCCTTTGCTGTCTTTTCCTCATCTCTCTTTACTACCGTGTCTGCCTGAAATGGAAGTTTAAGCACTGATGGCAGGCCACTGACTGAAAATATGGACTGTGAACTTGATTCTGACTCTTTGGTTTCAATGTTCTCAATATTTGTAGTGAATCCAGGGCTTCTTCCTTCAGACAAATCGTCTTTGCCTCCATCATCTTCATCTTGTTTAGTTTCCTCTTTTTTGTAAAGGTTTGTAATTCTGTTGTATATGTTGCCGTACCACCCCGCCTGTTCTTCTACTTTTTCATTGTCTGATCTCATGTTCTCCATGGGACCATCCTCCTTCTCCACGCTGTCATCGGGGTTGTTTTCATCTCTCTGTATTTTGTCATCCACGTCCTCACTGGGGTTAAGAATGCTTTGGTCCTTCATGTATGTGTTTTCATCTTCCATCTCAGCTTCAGGTTTAGTTGCAGCTGGAGTATCGTCTTCACTAAAGCCCAAGACATCTCTACCCATACTTATCCAGGAGCTAGACTGCTGAGATGAGGTGTCTTTATCATTTGTTGGGTTCTCAATATTGTCCTGAGTATCAGTCTTTAGATCCTTGTTTCCAAGTCCAAAAGCATCGGTCAGTTCACCTCTGATCCAACCAAACGTTCCAGAGTTCGTCTTCTCCTCCAAGTGGTTCTCCTCAATATCCATCACTATTTTTCTGCTTTTGAAGGATTCTTCACTGCTCTCATCCTGTGGTTCATCATTGCTTTGTTCATTCCTGCCAAACCATCCACTAACAGCAGAGCCTATCCACGAAGACCCACCTTTTTCTGTTGTCTTGGGGCTGTTTTGATCAGAAACATCTTGAACAGAAATCTTGCCGGGTTCACTCTCTTCTCTATCAGCAGGTTTAACATGGATTTCATTGATATCAGTTTCTTGGGTTTCTTGTGTCAAATCTTCCAGATCATCAAATTCAGTGCTGCGTTCAATGACTAAACCATTTTCATCAAAGCAGATGAAGTCATATTCCTGAGGAGAGAATTTATGATTAATATTTATGTTCTTGGTAGACTCTTTTTAAAAAAATCGGAATACATAGAATAATTAATTATATCAGATAATTCAGAAGGGAAGGGTTTATGCAGACAAAATGATTGGAGAAATTTCTTCTCTTTTTCTTTTCTTTTCATTTCATTTAATTTTATTTCACGGAAGACTGAGTTATGGCATTTTGAAAGTAATTAAAAAGTAACAAGTAATACGCATGGATTAATCGTGCATTTAGAAAACAGGGTGAATTTCCATTTCATGATGTCATGAATTGTTTTTGCTTATGTAACTGATATACTGTATAAGTAGATTTGATTTATATTAAATAATATTTTAGCCTAAAACTTTTTTTAATGTACATTACCTGGGTCGGCACTTGGATTTCCTTTTTTTCATCAGTAAACAGTTGATCAACTTTGATGGCATCTTTTGGGAACAGTCCGGACAGCTTTTCTATCTGCAAAATGTAAAATATTATGAATATAATGATAATATAATATAATTATAATTAATTAATCAATAATTGAATTAATCAAGAACAGAACCAGAAAAGAGTAGACTCACACTTCCTGCCCAGAGATCATTTCTTTTTCCAGTGAGTTTGTAGTAAACAGTGATCATTTCCCCTTTTTTGAAGTTTAGAAAGCGGCAGTCTTTAGCACTATGGTCTCTCTGTGCCTGCACACGACTTATCATGCCTGAAGTAATAAAAACAGACAAAAACTCAAAGATAAGAAAGTATGTAGAAAGTATAGCTATTGCGTACATATACATATAGAATACATACATGCATAGTTAAAAACTTTTGCACAAAGCCATATAATTATAAGATGAACAGGTACAACACACATTTCAGTCTAATCTTTCCTTTTACAGTATCTGAATATAAATGATTAACTTACTTTCACATTCGGGGTCTCCACATAATTTGTAGTCTGAAATCAAACCCAAACTGTGGTGTAAAAAGCCAAAGACAATATGAAACAAAATGAATGAACGTAGAGCTGCCATGCTTGGATTCATCCAGCAATTCCCTTCATCTCAGTAGATCATGTACATTTCCAAATCCAATAGTCAGAGGAAAAGCCAAGCTAAATCCCAGCTAAATGTCATTCCCTCTGTCTTGTCAGAGAATGAGCTAATCTATGTAGATCACATTCTGACAAGCAGAGATTGGATTAGCCTATAGGTTACTGCCAGTAAATCATTAACATCACCACACGCCACATCACAAACTTGCATTGGACCAAAGCCACATTCAAACTGATAAGGTTTCACAATGTTAGTTAGACATGAAGCAGTAATTATTTGTTTTATTACTTTGTTTGGATTTTACTTGATATATTATAGTGAGTAAATGCCTGTACACACCAAGGATGCTAATTATAAGGATATCGTTATTCAAATAGAGTCCATAACTAACAATAACAACACAGTGATCACTTTTACATTTTTTGAATGATGAAAACATTGACAACCAATCAGAAACTGCAGATGATGCTTAGAATAAACAGAAAGATATTGTGTTCTGGTGTAGACGCTAATGTAGTTAGCGTTATCGTTCTTGGTGTGAACAGGCCTTAAGGCCTTAAAGCAGGCACAGTAATTACTAACCTCATTAAATTATCAGTTCAGTCATTTAAGATAATAGCTGTGTGACTAAAAGTATGGTTGTCTAGAATGAATAAAGACATTATAAATACAGAAAATATTCAGTGAGGAAAGTTAGCCTACATGCTTTTAATTAACAGCCCATACCAGTAAGTAATTAAAAGATACAGGTCAAAATCTTTTGAGTTTTTAATATAATAGATGAGAGTGCTCTTTCCAGTACAATAATAACTTATTCATAGTGCATCTGGGTAACATGTCAGCCCACTCAGTTATGGTGTTGTTATAGGAACGATTACTGATAGGAGTGACAGAATGAGCAAAGGTCTGCAGAGTCTGAAGTTCTGCCAGAAAAACAAAACCTTATTTCATTTATCAGTCTAGTGTTTTCTATTATTTTCATTTAACTGATTCAATTTAAGTATTTCACAGAATATTGCATGGATGACACCGTGGCTTTTCATGTGGTTTATTAAAAATCCCCTCGTATGAAGTTATCAAAATGCCCCTGAAATTCACTTCCAGGGGGCAAATGTTGCCACTTAAAAAGTATGCAGAGCATTGAAAAATCTTCATATTCTCCTTCTATATTCTGTATACTTGTCCTTTATGTTCATAGTCCCTTCGCCTTCATGTTCCTCCCAAACAACAGATGTCACTACACATCTTTCCATCTGTATCATAGCGAGCGATTAAGAGTCACCACGGTAACCGTCGCGTCCATTGGGCGTCATCGTGCCCAGTGTTTTCAAAATGGAGAGGTTGGCAAGCACATAGAGAACGTGCAACAACGACTCATGAATGCTGATTTATTTTGATTATTGCGCATAGAAAATAACGCAAAGACATGAAGTCAGACGTGGAGGAGTTGATGCCCAGACTTCTGCCCGTGGAGTCATGCGACGCTGATGATTATATGTCTAACGAACCGCCCAGAAACCCTCAAGAATATCTCAGACAGGTCCAGTAAGTCATTCTACATACATCATCATTCTTCAGTTTGTTATCTTTTCAAAGTAGTCGCAAGTAGAGCTTTACTTATATAAGCACCAGGTTTTACAAAGTGCTTTACATACGCACATAAATATTAAGTACTCTAATGATAATATAAGAAAAATAATAATTAGAATAGAATAAAATAGAGATTAAAATAATATGCATAATATGCAAAACCAAATAAACACAGAAGTCTCTGTGATATAAGTTTAACTATCTAAATTGTGTATATTTAGGCTCATTCATATTCAATAATATTGCAAAAGTATATATTTTGTCTAATTATTTTTCAGATACAGCTGTATTATTATTATTATTTTTACAGTGAGCATTATGTTTTACAGGAAAGAAGCGTCTTTATGCCCAGATGTTGTTGTGGCACAAATTGATCCAAAGAAGCTGAAGAAGAAACAATCCGTGAATGTGTCTGTGAGTGAGACAAGTGAACACTGACTAGTAAGTTGTAAATCTTGTTATATGTGTAATAATTTTGCATATTTTGTTTCACAGATCACAGGTTGTCTGGCCGCACCTCAGGGTTTCTCTCCTAGCTTGAAATGGCAGCAACAGCAAGTCAGCAAATTTTCAGAAATCAGACAGGTGTTCAATTTTAACTGCACTGGTTACGTTTACTTTTACAATTACAAAATCTAGCATTTGTCTGTTTAGTATCGTCAATACATCTCTTTCTTGTTTCAGAGTGTTAACAAGCATCGTCAGCATTGGAATGCTCAGTTTTTGGATGATAATGTTGTCATGGTAAGAAAATTTATATGTGGACAGAAGTTTAACATTAAAAAAGGTGTTTTAAAAACAAATACGTCTCCCCCTCTAGCCTAAAACTGAGGATGAGGATGGATGGAAGAGGTTCTGCTTGGGTGAGAATGTTTGTCTTGACATTCAGCTGAAAGAAGACAACGTTAACCCGGGTCTTGATTATATCAAGGTACTAATCCACCTTTATCAGGCATTGTAGTTGTTTTCAGCATGAATCAATTACGTCAAGTAGATTTATTATCACACTATGAGCATTCTGTCATGATGTTCTTGAATCTCTTTATCAGACTGGTTTCCCGCCTTTCCTGAGCATTGTCAGCAAACTAAACCAGGTAACTGTCATTTGATTGTTCACATATAAGTCATATATAAATCGAATATTTAATTGTTTCATTGCATTCTCTGTTCAGTCAACCATCTCTGCGGTGCTTGAGTATTTAATCAATTGGTTTGAGGAGAGAGACTTTGTACCACAGTTGGTGAGTTCAATTGCTCCATTTTTCCATATCCATATGCATCAGGACCTGACTTTGATATTGTTCTTTTAAGATAAGTTTAATGAGTTTAAAGTTTTTTTTGTCTTTAAAGTCACCATGAAACAGAAGTTGCGATTAGTCTTTTCTTTCCTATTCAGTAAGTATTTTTACTTTGTTACTGTACTTAAATACATTTTTCAAGTATCTGTACTTTACTGGAATATTTTATTTTGAGAAACTTTTACTTCACTACATTCCACAGTAGGGCTGCACAATTAATTGAATTTCTAATTGCGATTAAGATTACGGATGCCACGATTATGTAATCGTTCAAAGCCGCGATTACAAAAAAAAAATCTACGACTATTTCAGAGTAGGGTCTAACCCAGCACAATAGGAAATACCAGTGACAAAAATGTACGCTGACTGGCCAAATGCACGTGAAATAGCACTCGCCATTTTTAAAAAGCCGTGCACACAGCCTACATGAACTAACTAACATGGAAAACAGTGATATATGGACCTCTCAACCCTTATGCTAAGGAGACAATCCAACGCAACTTTGAGGGGAGCAAGCGAAACATGATTATGTATTTCTGCTCAGCTAGTGACATTGGACATCGACCACACGGAAAAAGCTAATACTTTTTCACATAATGTCTACTTTCTTTGTATAACACTTCTACCTAATAACATTTCAGACGGGACCGTTAAAAAGATCGTAAGCTAATCAAGACGGAGAATGTGAGCACCCTGTGCCCTCTCAGCGTCATCAAAATAAATGTCCACCGTGCCGTCAAAATAAAAGTCACAACAACTTTGGAGTTCCTACTGGTGGCGCGAATACAACCAGGAAAATGACCCCAGGGGAACATTTAGTCCTCAGGAAACCACCCTGATGCCTAGTTCCTATAACTAAGTTCCTAGAACTACCCTGTGCGAAAATCCCTATTATTGAATGCATGTTTACTTTTTTATTTTTTTATTTAAAGAAGAAACCAAAACCGTGTATAGTTGACATCTGAGGATTAATGCTACAGAAAAGTAATAAAAAAAATTCAGAAAGAGTGTTTATAATATTTAAAAATGTGGCATGCAGTTGCTTCAAACAGTGGTATAAAGCTATTCAAAACATCATTCAAAGTACATAAAAAAAGTAGATAGACCGACAATTGTCAGTTTTGATTTCATGGTGATTTTAACGGATTGCACGTGCAATATTATAACGCCATTTTTTCCTTTTAAAGGCACAATATGTAAGAGTTTTGGATTAAAATATCCAAAAACCACTAGAATAACGTTATATATTTTGTTGACTTGTGTACTTTCATTATCCCAAATGTTTCCAAGAATGTTTAAATCCAGAGAAATAAGAAATTTTAACCAGGACACACATCATGTATGTGCGCCGCCTATCAATGCCATCATACCAGCGTTACACTCGATTCCCGGTTTTATTTTGTAGAAACCATGGAAACACCAAAGACACTTTAATATATTAGTATAGTTTTGAATAAGCGACCTCTAGTGGTGACAAATTACATATTGTGGCTTTAAAATGTAAAGGTATTATTAAATTGTAATTTCTCAGTTTATCTGTACATTTCATACACTGTAACATTTATCTTCACAGGGCAGATGGCTATATGCATTACTAGCGTGCCTTGAGAAGCCGCTGCTTCCTGAAGCACATTCCCTTATCAGAGAGTTGGCGAGACGCTGCTCAACAGTGCGTGCCAATCTGGTAAACACCTTTTGGTTTGCTCTAAATTAAAAGCTAGGTTATCACGATTTTTCTCCCTTGCTTCTGTTGCAGTTGTGCAAGTGAAGGCTTGTTCGTTGACAGCCTAAAATAGGTTGTCTAAAATAGACTGGATATTTTTCTCTTCCAGGAGAGCAAAGATGATGATCGTTTGTCAGCTCTTAACTTGATGATTTGTATTGTTGCCAGGTAACTGATATTATAACTGCTGTTATAACCAGATTTAGTGTTCCCTGAAATATGTGCAGGTGTTCTTATGAAGTATAATTCTCTCTTTTAAAGGTATTTTGAGCAAAATGACTTGGCTGACAAAGACTGAGAAACAGATGGAAGAGCCTTTGTGAAGGAAATTCATGTGAACTGGAGGAACTATGAGAGATACTATGAGAGTTTGTAGAATATAGGCTACAATATTTTGACAAATTTCATTGAGTTCCATGTAATATTAAAGTAGACCTGCTACAACTACAAATGACTGTCATTTTGAATCATTGGAATTGTCAAATAAATGTTATTTTTTGACATAAAACGCAAATGCATCTTTGGCTTTTTGGTATTTCATTGTCACTGTGTCCAAAACCATGTAAGATTCATTAAAGAACTAACTGAAAATCATCCCAGTTTTATTGAAAATGAAAGCTTCTGTCTATATTTTTATACACTTTTATATTTCTAAATACTTTTTCCCATGTAAAAATGATAAACATGATAGTTTCAGCCAAATTTTTAAGTGCAAGACACATTAAGAGTGGTTCTGTAATTTCAATTCTTTTTGGATGTTACTATTGACTTGCAAAATATTGATGCTTTGGATTTAGTAAAGTTTTCTCAAATAAGGAATTATTAGCATTTATTTAAAATGAGTGAAAGTAAATAAAACAATAACTAAATGTGGTGTATGAGACCAAAACAGAAGTGGTATGCAAGATAAAGTTGCAAAGTTGGTATGTTATTTTCAACAAAACTGCTTGTTCAAAAATGAATCATAAAAACACCCCCAAAAATATATAGTTAATCAGTTTATGGGGTTTCTTGCATTTGGGAATATTTTTTATGATTGAAAAATCTAGGCACGTTTGTCTCTGTTATCATCAGCCATATTTGAAAATCGGAGATAATGTTGCAATGAAGGGTAAAAGATATCCATTTGTGACAAACATATTTGCTTCCGCCGGTGAAGTCTGACACTGACACTGATAATATTATTATTATTATTATTATTATTATTATTATTATTAAGAACAAAGCGTTACAGATACAGAAAAGAAAAAAAAAAGATAGAGATAAAGATATATTAGTTTGTTTTCTTCTCATAACCATCTCGACGGTGATCCTGTCAATCACGTGGGCGGTCCTTGCGCGCGGGTTTCGATATGCAGGACCGCCCATGTGATCAGTGCTACTCGCCTTGAGTCGAGCGCGCGCACGACGTTCCACGCACTGCTGGAAAACGAAGAGCAAGATGGCGGTGGCCGTGCGAAGTTTGCAAGACCAGCTGGAAAAAGCCAAGGAAAGCTTGAAGAGCGTGGACGAAAATATTCGAAAACTAACCGGCAGAGATCCGAGTGAATTGAGGTATTACTTGCTGAAAGCGTTTAAATCCGTAACCTTTATTTGGTGGAAATTTAAACAGGGCCTGTTAGCAAGCTAAGACTGCGGCTAGCGCACAAGCTAAAGTATCACATGTGTTTAATTTTAGCGATTAAGTCATCGACATTATTACACTGATTAGTCTTCATATTTTTGCAGTGATATCTCACAGCTATCTAAATCACCTAAGACCCATAAATTACTATGCTGGAGAGCTAGCAGCATATCTCTGTTTGAAAGCACATACGCATTTAAAATACATTCGGTAAAATGGAGGCTGGTTTTAAATCTAGCTTTAGTAACGTGTTAATTAGATTTAAAAACAAGGTTCTCTTTGAAGATTGATCCTTATGCTTTACATGAAAATGGTAAAGGTTATAGTCCTGCAGAGACTTCCTGCTTTGCATTTGTTTGAATGGGATGTGACGCGTGTTGCTGGTTTTTCATTCATCGCTTTGGAGCTTCCACAGTTTGTGTAGGGATACTGAGTCAAGTTAACATTATCCACAGTGCTTCATTTAGTAGACCACTGTAGGTCTGTCTTTAAAGTTTAACAACTTATTGTACAAAATAACTTTCCCTATGACAATGAATGGGGTTTAATTAAAATACTCATAATAAAAAATAAATGCGTTGTGGTTGGCTTATTTCTTATAATTCTTGTTGCAGTTTTATCTTTGAATACTTTAGCTCGTGGTTTGATTTTTGGGTTCTTTGTGCTGAATGAGATCAATTTGTGCCAAAGTATTATAGACTATGAGTGGATGCTGCAAAGCAGTTTAGCTTCTCTTCCACTTTAAATGTTGATAATCCCTCGTATCAGTACGCTCGCTATAACTGCGTTTACTGTTGTCTATGTCTGTTGCTTATCAATTAACATCCACTGACCTAGATTGTGCTCGACGCTTGTCTATTGTTGCTGAGCAAGAAGTTGTATTTGTTATAGTTGGTTAAATTTGCTGTTCTTTTATTTGAACTTGTGCTTATTAACTGCATCTTGTAACTTTTGCCTTTTCCAGACCGGGTCAAAATAGGAGACTGACCATCACAGGCCCAGGTGGAGGTAGGGGGCGTGGAATCAATTTGTTGAGGTAAGAATCTGTTCTTTTCTAGGTAAATGTTTGTAATAAGTGCATGTTGGATTTGTCCTTAATTTCTTTCAACCCCTCTCAGGCGTGGACTCTCAGATAGCGGTGGAGGACCCCCAGCCAAACAGAGAGACATTGAAGGGGCACTCTTGAGGTGAGGTATCTCTCGTCAATTACCTGATTTCTGGATGTGTTACAAAATAACAGTTGATGTTTGCATATTTCCAAATGTATTTACAACTTGTCTTGTTAAACTAGGCTGGCCGGGGATCAGCGAGCCAGGAGAGATTCACGCCATGACAGCGACGCTGAGGATGATGATGACGTCAAAAAAGTATGCAGACTAAATTTGCCCCCTTCCCCATGTAGATTTGTCCCCTTATTGTTTGAATCTTTTGTTTTTCTATCTATAGCCAGCGTTGCAGTCATCTGTGGTTGCTACCTCCAAAGAACGTACGCGCCGAGATCTTATTCAAGATCAGACCATGGACGAGCGAGGAAAGCAGAGGTATTGCTTTTGTTTTGGGAAATGTCTGCAAAGCTTTTAATCATTTATTTCCTTGTTTTCTTTAATTTAAAAATTATTTGTTTCCTTATTCAGAAACCGGCGCATGTTTGGCCTATTGATGGGAACATTGCAGAAGTTTAAACAGGAGTCTACTGTGTCCACAGATCGGGTAGAAATGCTATGAGTTTTGTCTTTTTTTTCCTCTCCTTTTGAGTGCGTCTTCTGAAATTCGTCTAGAACAGGGATGTGCAAACTTGGTCCCAGAGGGCCACTGTTTTGAAGAGTTTAGCTCCAACCCTGATATAACTCACCTGCCTGTAGCCTTCTAGTAATCTTGAAGACATTGCTTAACTGGTTCAGGTGTGTTTGATTAGGGTTGGGCCATGTCTACCAAATTGACATTGGATGAAGTCTGCTGTGAAACATTGTGATGGACGATGACATCGGGGGTGGGGATAAGGGTAGGGGGGTGTTTTGTTCTGTGTGAATGAGCCATTAGAATTTACAGTGAAGTGACAACTGCCAGAGATGGATGCACTCTACACTTGTTATGCATCACAACTATTCAGTGTTTTCAACCTCAGTTTATTTTTGGTTTCGGACATTTAAATATGCATAAGTACTAGCAAAACGATACATTTATAGTTTGTAAAATACACTGGTGTCTATGGAAGCAGCAATAACAATCCATTCAGATATAATTTGCTTGTTTATTCATTTCAGATGCACATAGTGTAAGTAACTAAAGTTTATTCTTCTCCCAGTTTACCGGCCACTTAACTTACTTGCATGTATTTCAGGAGAAACTGTATTCATGACACGTGCTGTAAATCAAACTGACAGGACTCTCTGAACTGCTGCGCCAACTAATGTGGCGGCGACCATCTCACGTTATAGATCAAGATAATTTATAAAGGTTTTTAAATGACACAACGTGTATTTGAGAATCGGAATATAAGATGGGTGATGACATGTTGAGCAAGTTTGTGAATATTTAAAAAAAATTAAAGCGCTACGTCTGTAGCTTTTTTTGGGGCTGAAGTGAGTCATGTGACAAGCATGCTGCGTTGCCATGGAAACAATCATGATGCCGGCTCAACATCACAATGTCTGTCAGCCATCTATGATGGCATGTTTTATTGGCCCAACCCTAGTTGGAGCTGAACTCTGCAGGACAAAGCTTGCCCAACCCTGGTCTAGAATAGTGTGTATTTTTATATATATATATATTTAAATTAAAAAAAAAAAACTGAATTATTTCCAGCCCACTTTATTTTGCATTCAGTTAATCTTGATAGTCAGTGACTCAAAATACATCTGAAATGTGCTGCTGTTACTATAAAACTTCATGTACCCCAGTTAAAACGACGGCAAGAAATTGAGCAGAAATTGGAAGTGCAGGCAGAACAGGAACGTAAAAAAGTTGAGAGTGAAAGGAGAGAGCTCTTTGAAGAGCGACGTGCCAAACAAACGGAGCTGCGACTGCTGGAGCACAAAGTGGAGCTCGCTCAACTGGTATGTCTCGGCTGCAGGGCTTTTTATTGTATGCTTGCAGTAATTTTTTTTTTTTTTTTTTTATTTTGGATGGACTGTCCATGGTCTGACTTTTCTATACATGCGTTGTGTATTTTCAGCAAGAAGAGTGGAATGCACATAATACTAAGCTCATCAAGTTCATTCGCACTAAGACCAAGCCCCCTATTTTCTACCTGCCTGGGCGAATGTGCTCCGCTACTCAAAAGCTCCTGGAGGAGTCTCAGAAAAAATTAAATGGTAAGTGTTTGTTTTCTTTCTCCATTTTCACAAGTTCTAATATAGACCCTGTTTACACCTGATATTTACATTATCTAATGTTCATTGCACCAAAAAAGTTAGTTCACCTAAAAATGAATTCTGTCATTAATTACTTATCCTTATGTTGTTCCAAACCCCGTAAGGCCTTTGTTCATCTTTGGAACACTAAGATATTTTTGAAATCCGAGAGCTTTCTGACCCCACATAGACTGGCAACATTACCACTTTTAAGGCCTATACACATTCATTTTTGTTTTCAACTTTCCAGGTGTGTTTGATGAGAGACGTGAAGCCTTTGCAGAGCAACTCAACAAAATGGAGGCTCGGCCAAGGCGTCAGTCCCAGAGGACAGGTGACAGAGAAATGGAGGATAGCCGTCGGGCTGAAGAGACGAAGAAAGAAGATCAAGAGGAGGGTAAGGCTGTAGTAGGGCGGACAGGTAACAGGCATGATGTGGAGATTGAGGATGAGGAGGAAGATGTAGTGGAGGAGGAAGGAGAGGAGAGCTCAGAGATTAGGGAGAGGGAGGGAGAGCAGGAGCAGGCCGAGGAGAAGGATAAACATGAGGAGAGTGAGAGGAAGGCAGAGGTGGAAGATGAGGACGAGGAGGATGATGTAGGAACGGTTGAGGTTAAGGAAGATGAGGAAGCGCAGATGGAGGTCACAGAAGTTGTGAGGGAGGCTGAGACTCAGAGTAAGCTGCAAGTTGAGAGTCCAGAAGCCATAGTTGAAGAGGTAGGTAATGTGAAAAGGGAGGAAGAGCAGGAGACAGAGAATGAGACTCAGCAGGACGTCGTAATGGACTCTCAGAAAACCCCTGAAAGCCTCATGGAAACACAGCCTGAGGAGTGCAAAGAGCCTCAACTGGATATCCCAACCCCTGATGTGACGGATAATGACACCAAACAAGACACTGCACCTGAGACCAAACAGCCACAGCTTGAACCTGACCCCGAAGTTCCATCTCAAGAGCAGAGCCAGGAACCATCAGTCCAACTGCAAGGAGCCACAGCGGACATGAAGGAGGCTGGCGAGGAGGCAGATGACGCTCGGGGGCGAGCCAAAGTCCGGGAAAAGAGAAGCAAGAGCCGAAGTAGCAGCAGCTCCTCTTCCAGTTCCTCTTCAAGCTCCTCCTCCAGTGGGTCCAGCTCCTCTTCTAGTGGCTCCAGCAGCAGTTCCTCTGGCTCCTCCTCGTCATCTTCCAGTTCACGCTCCCGCAGCCGTGGCAGGGATAGAGATGGCCGTGACCACAAACGCCGCCGGAGACCGTCAGACAGGGAGCATCGGAAGAGCGGCAGCGAGAGGGGACTCAAGTCCTCCAAAGGCAGCGGACTGGAAAGCAAGGGGTCCAAAGACAAAAACTCCAAACCTGACAGGAAGAGGACGAATTCAGAAGGAAGCAGGTCAGGGAGAAGGTCCTCCAGAAGTGAGAGAGATCGGAAGTCTGATCGAAAGGATCGACGCTGAGAAAATGCTTCCAGACTTGCATAATTTTTTCAAGGCCGTCGTGTGGTTACTCTAGTTTTTTGAGGTGCAGTTGCCTTACTGTTTTTCGAGTCGGTTTCAAATTTGAAGTCTCCCATCTCCCAATTTTTTCCCTCATAGTTTTGTCTGGCAACTGGTTATTTCAGTGCATCTCGCGATTTTTAAGATTTATAAACTCTGATTTTAAGAGCCATCACTCTAAATGTATTGGTTTCATGCTATATCAGACCTTCCACAATATCTGACAGAAATCTTGCTTGAAATGTGCTTCTCGTGCTGATCCACCCCGGTGTTGCCAGTTCCTGTTATACAGTAGCCACTGACGTTTTCAGTTGTGATGCCATACTAATGTGATCTTTAACGTTCAGTGAATATCAAGCATCCATTCTGACAGTATCTTGCAGTGAGTTTCTTTTTCTTGTTGGAGCAAAACATTTTTTTTTTTTTGTATGAATCACTATTAACATTGGGGAAAAAACATTAAAGACCATTTCTCTTCATGATTCTGTTCTTGGTTTTTCATATTTGCACACTTGTATGCAGATTTTATTTTAATTGAATATTAGAATAACTTCAGCCTAACAGATTAAGCCCTGATATATAAAAATAAGTGTTGCATTCAGATGAAACAATGTGCATTTCCATTTAATTTTACATTTATTCTTGGTTTTAATATTTGAAGACTGCAGAAAGTCAGTCTGTCTTTTTTTTTTTTTAAAAAATGTTGCAAAATCTCTCTTGGACAACGATAAACAGTTGCTGGTGTGAAATAGTAACATACAGCCTTAATGAAATGTACAATAGTAATTTTCTTTCCCCTACCTCATGGTGGCAGTAGTGCTTTGCAAAGCACCATGAGAACATGTATTTCCCCAGGTCTTCTGTTTTTGTCTGCTGAATGAGTATCTGGTTGTTTCCACATAGTTACACACATCAATGCAACTGTGCGTAAAATTCCCTTTCAAACTTGGCCATATTGTAGTGGATTTATAAATATGTGCTCTCGCCTGCCATTTGCAAGAATAGCATTCTTTGGCCAATTAGAATTAGCTCTAGAACAAATTACAGTAACGCTTCACAATAAGGTTCATTGCTTAACTACATTAGTTAACATGAACTAATAATGAACTGCATTTAAAGCATTTATCTTTGTTAATGTTAATTTCAACATTTACTAATTCATTAAAATCTTGTTAATATTAGTAAATGTACTGTGAACTAACATAAACCATGAATGGCTGTATTTTTAACTTGTGTTAACAAAGATTAACTAATGCTGAACAGAGGTGTCGTTCATGGTTAGTTCATGTTAACTAATGCATTACTAAACTAATACAATCTTATTGTAAAGTGTTACCCAAATTACTAACTCTTATTCGCCATTAAAAGTATGTGCTGCATTGTTTACATCCAAGAACTACACATCATACAAAAATGGTGGCATGGAGGATCGAATTAAAACTATTAAAGGTATGTAAAGTGTGTAGATAGAAATGTTTTAAATATTCCATTTCCATCTTAAGACATCATGGAATCAAAACTGGCCCTATTTACTATGTTATGTATTAATGCATGTTTGTGGGCTTATTGTTAGGGGTAATTGGATGATGTTTTCCATTTATGAATATATAGGCCTATACACAGGTTCACAAATGTAAAATGGGTATGGCAAAGTTGACCAAGTTATGTGCACTACGAGTGGCCATTACTTCTTACTGGATCTCTGTTCCTCTTTCCAATGTAACCCTTCGTGCCCCCTATGGTCCTTCCTGCTCAGTGTAAAAGTGAGCAGTCAGCTGTTCTGAGCCTCATTAGCGGTGTCTGTCTCTGATGAGCGGGATGATGAAGCCTTTCTATTGATCCGTCTCCAGAGGAAAAAGTGCTGGGTAAACAGGACAGAGTTGCAGCTCAGAGGGGACCGGTTCGGGCTCAACGCTCACAGAGGTGACACAGGGTATAGAGAGCAAAAATCTTGCTGTCTACATCTCAGTTTAACCTATAAGCTACATGTTTTTAGAAAGTGTGGTACAGTCATTGCTTTCTGTGAAATGTCTTAGAGATGGCAATAACAGTTTATCCTTTACTGCTTATAGAGCATCAAAATCAAAATATATTGTAGGTTAAATGTGATACAAAGTACACAATTTGCTTCATATATATACACCGATCTGGCATAACATTATGACCGGTGAAATGAATAACACTGGTTATCTCTTCATCACAGCAGCTGTTAGTGGGTGGGATATATTAGGCACCAAGTGAACATTTTGTCCTCAAAGTTGATGTGTTAGAAGCAGGAAAAATGGGCAAGCGTAAGAATTTGAGCGATCCTGACATGGGCCTAATTGTGATGGCTAGACGACTGGGTCAGAGCATTTCTAAAACTGCAGCTCTTGTGGGCTGTTCCTGGTCTGCAGTGGTCAGTATCTATCAAAAGTAGTCATGGCACGGCCAAGGCTTATTGATGTACATGGGGAGCAAAGGCTGGCCCATGTGGTCCGATCAAACAGGCGAGCTACTGTAGCTCAAATCGCTCAGGAAGTTAATGCTGGTTCTGATAGAAATGCGTCAGAATACACGGTGCATCGCAGTTTATTGCGTATGGGGCTGCATAGCTGCAGACCAGTCAGAGTGCCCATGCTGACCCCTGTCCATCACCAAAAGTGCCAACAGTGGGCACGTGAGCATCAGAACTCGACCATGGAGCAATGGAAGAAGGTGACCTGGTCTGATGAATCACGTTTTCTTTTACATCACGTGGATGGCCGGGTGCGTGTGCGTTGCTTACCTGGGGAACACATGGCACCAGGATGCACTATGGGAAGAAGGCAAGCCGGCAGAGGCAGTGTGATGCTTTGGGCAATGTTCTGCTGGGAAACCTTGAGTCCTGCCATTCATGTGGATGTTATTTTGACACGTACTACCTACCTAAGCATTGTTGCAGACCATGTACACCCTTTCATGGAAACGGTATTCCCTGGTTGCTGTGGCCTCTTTCAGCAGGATAATGCGCCCTGCCACAAAGAAAAAAATGCTTCAGGAATGGTTTGAGGAGTACAACAACGAGTTTGATGTGTTGACTTGGCCTCCAAATTCCCCAGATCTCAATCCAGTCGAGCATGTGGGATGTGCTGAACAAACAAGTCCCCACCTCGCAAATTACAGGACTTAAAGGATCTGCTGCTAACATCTTGGTTCAAAAGGAGGACATTATTACAATATTAGGACATTAGGTCATAATGTTATGCCTGATCGGTGTATGTGTGTGTGTGTATATATATATCAAGAAGTGTGGTACTCCACGTGGCTCTGGGGTGTTAATAAAGGCCTTCTTAAGCAAAGTGATGCGTTTGTGTAATAAAAAAATACTTTATAAAGTAAAATATCTAGCTTCCTCCAGACCACCTTCCATATTCAAATTACAAAGAAAGTGTAATGCCTCTCGCAGTTTAAAATGCTTATGCTACGTCCGACGTCATACGTCGCGTCAGTTAGGCTTTTTTTATTAAGTTGAATATGGAAGGCGGTCTGGCCATTATAAAGCTTGGAAGCATCACGATCATGGCCATAGCCAGCTATGAGGTATCCGAGGTCCGGACCTCAGTACTTTTCCGAGATGTATATAGTAAATGTTGTGAAATAACTGACTAATAGAGTATTTAACACTACTTTAGTGCTGCAGCAAGGATATTGATAGTGCCAAGATCTTCTCATCTGAGCTTTCTGCGGTCTGTCACTGCTCGTCAATTTCAAAATATTTAGGATGACCAATCAAATTAAAGTAGGCGGGCTTTATGTTCACGGCACATGGTGAGTGCGAATTTGCATGACGCTTCAGTAAACGGTGCAAGATGGATAGCTAAACAAAACATTTCATAATTGACAGCTGTTTTAGAATAGAAATGTTAAACAACCGACAAAAATAATCAGGCAAACTAATAAAATGTTGTCTAATTTCGCCATTTTCAATTAAAAAAGGACATTAATGAGCTATTTCATCAGATTTGGCATAAATAACCCCCCAAACCCCCCTACATCGCTCAAATTTGGGACCTCACTGATTTTAAAACCCTGCCTATGGCCCTGATCCCCGATATTTATTAATATAACTCTGATTGTGTTCATCAGAAAGAAGTCGTATACACCTAGGATGGCTTGAGGGTGAGTAAATCATGGGATAATTTTAATTTTAAAGTGAACTAATCCTTTACATCAGCTGATATTTCACTACACGAAAAAAAAAAAAAAAAAAAAAAAAAAAAAATATATATATATATATATATATATATATATATATATATATATATATATATATATATATATATATTATATACACTCACCTAAAGGATTATTAGGAACACCATACTAATACTGTGTTTGACCCCCTTTCGCCTTCAGAACTGTCTTAATTCTACGTGGCATTGATTCAACAAGGTGCTGAAAGCATTCTTTAGAAATGTTGGCCCATATTGATAGGATAGCATCTTGCAGTTGATGGAGATTTGTGGGATGCACATCCGGGGCACGAAGCTCCCATTCCACCACATCCCAAAGATGCTCTATTGGGTTGAGATCTGGTGACTGTGGGGGCCATTTTAGTACAGTGAACTCATTGTCATGTTCAAGAAACCAATTTGAAATGATTCGAGCTTTGTGACATGGTGCATTATCCTGTTGGAAGTAGCCATCAGAGAATGGGTACATGGTGGTCATAACGGGATGGACATGGTCAGAAACAATGCTCAGGTAGGCCGTGGCATTTAAACAATGCCCAATTGCCACTAAGGGGCCTAAAGTGTGCCAAGAAAACATCCCCCACACCATTACACCACCACCACTAGCCTGAACAGTGGTAACAAGGCATGATGGATCCATGTTCTCATTCTGTTTACGCCAAATTCTGACTCTACCATCTGAATGTCTCAACAGAAATCGAGACTCATCAGACCAGGCAACATTTTTCCAGTCTTCAACTGTCCAATTTTGGTGAGCTTGTGCAAACTGTAGCCTCTTTTTCCTATTTGTAGTGGAGATGAGTGGTACCCGGTGGTGTCTTCTGCTGTTGTAGCCCATCCGCCTCAAGGTTGTGCGTGTTGTGGCTTCACAAATGCTTTGCTGCATACCTCGGTTGTAACGAGTGGTTATTTCAGTCAAAGTTGCTCTTCTATCAGCTTGAATCAGTCGGCCCATTCTCCTCTGTCCTCTAGCATCAACAAGGCATTTTCGCCCACAGGACTGCCGCATACTGGATGTTTTTCCCTTTTCACACAATTCTTTGTAAACCCTAGAAATGGTTGTGCGTGAAAATCCCAGTAACTGAGCAGAGCCATCCGGCACCAACAACCATGCCATGCTCAAAATTGCTTAAATCAGCTTTCTTTCCCATTCTGACATTCAGTTTGGAGTTCAGGAGATTGTCTTGACCAGGACCACATCCCTAAATGCATCGACGCAACTGCCATGTGATTGGTTGATTAGATAATTGCATTAATGAGAAATTGAACAGGTGTTCCTAATAATCCTTTAGGTGAATGTATATATTAAAAAATATATATTGTTAAAAGTCTTCATTCAATTATCATGAGCAACTGGAAAATGTTATGAACGTTCATTGCAATCAAAGGTGTGTGAACCCTGTTCCCAATGACTTGTTCCCCACAGAACGGCATCTATGTTGGGCTTTAAACTTGATGCTATGGATCTCTATATATGATGATTCCCCATCCAATAATATGAAGCTAGGTGTATTTTTTAATATGTAAAATAGGACACCCTGACACCCTGAGTCGTAGAAACTGCTTTATATCTGTTAAAAATAAATGCAGAATACAATTTCTGACAATCAAAAAAGGATGGCCGAGAGGAGTCCCCAGACCCCAGTTTTAATGAAGTTCGAGACGTTTTAAACAATCATATAGTCAACTGAAAAACCCTATACAGAAAAAAAAATGGTTCTTTATAAGGAAATGATTCTTTGCAGAACTGTTGAAACTTTATTTTTAAGAAATGCCTCGTAATAGCACCAGATGTTGCACTACTGGCAACAGTAGAAATAACAACACATCAATAAAAGAATAAATGTTCTCATTCAACATATAATGGTTAGTTACCGCTTTAATGTGGGATTGTAAACTGCTGTGTGGGTAATGCTATAGTTTTTATTCACTAAATGAGCCTATAGATGAATCGTAGCTACTCTTAGGACATGAATTAATGATTTTCTTCCACACTTTGTGGGTGATCGTGCAGTGCTAGCGTTCTGTCAGTGGTCAGTGTTTTTTCTCAGCGGTCATGTGAGAACAGTTTGATTTTTAGATCAATAGCAAGATTCATTCCCCCAAGCTTCAAAGGCAGAATGATTGAGCACAGCTCAATGAAACCAGGGTCTTTTAATAAGCGGGCGTGGGAGTCCCTTATAAATGGTTTAACTGACTTGTTCACTGACACTATAGTGTGTGTCACTTAGGCTAGTTTAACAGTTTGTTCTTTCGAAAGCTGAGTTGTGAGGCTCACAGGGGATCGGAACAGACTCTAGTCTCAAGAGTGCATCTGTTCGTGACTCGTTGTAATGGAGAAATTAAACTGACTGGATCGGTGTTAAGTTTTCTTTGGTGAGCTCAGTCAACTGGTGAGTTTCAACTATCAAGGCTATGACTCATCAAGACTTTTCACTCATCATGTTAACATCCAGAAATATGAAATCATTTCTACATTCTTTAAAAGTCTAAAAAGCTTCCATTTTTCATTTTTCAATGCTGGTGCTTGTTTGTAGGTGAAATAAGTTTGAATCCACTTTAAATCATATAGGCCTGGTTTCACAGACAGGGCTTAGTTAAACCAGGATTGGGCTATAGTTCAATTAGAGCATTTAAGTAGCTTTTATACACGTGCCTTAGAAAAAAAAAAAAAACACACACATTAGTGATGTGCATATTGAGACAAAACAATGGCAGTGACATTTTTTAAGATATGCCAGTGCTAGTTGCTTTCAGTTAAAACAGCTCCAGCATGCATTCTAGTCTGGTACTATAGGCTTAAGCCTTGTCTGTGAAACCAGGGGATACTGTTCTCTCTTTGTTTTCTGCCCTTCTTAAAACAAACCAACCAACATATTTTGAACAATGAAGTTGTAATGTGAGACATTAAACTGACTGCAGAGGTTTTCGGAGTTTACTAGGATGGCCGAGTAGTTAAGGCATTGGACTTAAGATCCGAATGATGAATGTCCATTGTTTTTTTTGTTTTTTAATTAATAAATGTAATTTCTGACTGCTTCAATCATTAACACCAACTAGTGGTTTAGTGGTTAATATGTTGGACTTAAAAATCTAATGGATAAATGTCCTGGTAGCAAAATAGTCTCCTATAAATTAAAAAAATATATGAAACTGCTTTTTTATCTGTTACAAATAAATACAGAACATTTTTGCATGTGGTTGCAGGTTCAAATCCCACTCCTGCTAATAAAAATTAGGTTTTCAATTTGATGGTTAAGCACAGATAAGTATTTGAAATTACAGCATAGAGTGGCAAGTTAAAATGCGAGGGTGTGGTGCAGTAAATATAGTCTTATCCCAACCAGGATAACCGAGTGGTTAAGGTGTTGGACTTAAGATCCAATGGACAAATGTCCCTGTGTGTTCAAACCCCACTGCTTGGGTTATATCTGTAAAAACGAATGCAGAATACGCATTCTAACTGCATGAGTAATTGAAACAATTCATACAGTATCTGTAAAAACAACACAATGACTGCACATCGAAATCTCGAGGTTTTGGATTTAAGAACCAGTAGACAAATATCCTCATTGGTTCAAACGCCACTCCTGTGGCCTGTTGCTCAAAGCTGGTTTCAGTTGCTACCGAGGTAAATTTGAGATTTTTTTGGATAAACTCAGTTTTTTCGGGCTCAAGAAGGTGGATTGGTGGATTGGTTTACCATCACCATGGTAACTTACACTACAAGGCTAACTTGCTCTGGAGCAGGTTTTATTCTGGGTTAGAGATCGCAAACCCAAACTGGACCAATCAGCTGCAAGTAAAGACGCAATAAAGCCACACCCCCTGTATCTCGCGTACCAAATTAAAGTAGTTTATAGTGAAAAACCATTAGAGATAAAATGGTCATCCTTTGGTGCTAATTATTTATTATATTTATATTATATGAATTATAATTACTTTTAATTAATATAATATATTAATATAATTATTATATTAATTGACAAGTAGACTAATATTAATATAAATATAATATATGCATTCATAATTATTTTAAACAACGTGTATTCATTTGAGCTCTTTGTGAACCTATAATTATTAGGCACATTTCTTTGATTCACATCATGCATTGATATAGTCAGATATTCTTTCAGCTGCCTTCTCAAACTTTCACTGCATTTTCAAAACAGTCTCTCAGTCTTCAGAAGAGAAGTGAATTGTGGCATCTCTCTTGTGAGACCTGAATCAAATGGACACTGATTGGCTGCTTTCAGGTGCACGCGCTTCAGAGTTAATCGCAAACTCTGGATTAAACCTGAGTTGACAGAGAACGTTTATACCAAGCTTTGAGAGACCGTTGAACTTGATCTAAACCAGGTTGGATTTATCTGGATTTGTCAACTCTAAACCTACTCTGCAACTCAGCTAGCTTCATGCAACAGGCCTCTAGTAACAAAGTTCTGAGGTTTTAAATTGAAACTGGTTAGAAATAAAGACCTATTCACACTGGCTGTGATCGAACTGCTGGAGTTCACTGAATAGTTGCTTCTAGTGGGTGCTCCACTCTTTATTAGGTGATGGATAACTTTCTGTATACATCCAATAGTCGCTGCATTGCATTGCTGCTCATTTCCATGAAGTCGAGGTCTTCCATAAATGATATGGCAGAAACAGTAAAAGAAAAGGCGGTGACACTTTAGAATAATGGTTATTAGTTAACATTAGTTCATGTATTAACTAACATGAACTAACTATGAGCAGTTCATTTGTTACTGTATTTGTTCATCTTTGTTAACGTTAGTTAATAAAAATACAGCTGTTCATGGTTTGTACATGTTAGTTCACGGTGCATTAACTAATGTTAACAAGATTTTAATAATGTATTAGTAAATGTTGAAATTAACACTAACAAAAATAAATAAATGCTTTATAAGTGCAGTTCATTATTAGTTCATGTTAACTAATGTACTAATGACCATTATTCTAAAGTGTTACGGAAAAGGCTATTATGCAAGTCTAAATTCATCCAATGAGACCAGAACACATGGTATTTATTGCAAGTGACATTTGTATGTTTAGATTTATGTGAGATACACTGTTGATCTTAGTATTTGCACTCATTTGAGTGTTGAATGTGGCACTGCGGCTGCTGTGTTCCAGTGGGAGACGGCATTCAATCTTTCATTTTGATGTAGTGTGGAAAGCCCTAAGGCACAGAGCAGAAATCTACACCATGTGTGAACCACCACAGAGCTTTGCGGTTTCTGATCTCAAATGATCCGAAAGCTCCTTTGTGTTTTCCTCATAGACAACCCTAAATTGTAAATTAAACATTTCCTCCTAATTTCTGTTCTGATGGGCTCCCTTTGATGCTTTACATTTCTTTTAGATTTTTTGTCTGGCTTGGTTGAGTCCCTGTACCACCATCCAGTCAAGATCCTTGAACCAGTTTGGAAGGCAGTACACAGATTTAGACGTCATGTGAAGTGCCATGGCAACAGCAAATCTGCAGTGCAAGTTACACTTAGCCGAGCAAATACACATAATTTCAAAAATACCAAATGCGTTTCTCATTACTTCCTGTGTTTTGTTTAAGTGACCTTACTTCAAAAGCTGTGAGGGAAATGATTTAAGACTTTATCTACCATGAGCATGAAAACCTCTGAATGAGGTTTTACCTTGTGCCCGAAAATGCGTTTGAAATGCCATCAAGCAGGGCATGAAATGAAATGCAGCTTAAACTTTGCAGTAGATTTTAAAAGATTTGCAGTACTTTCACATTTAGAAATTAATTCTAGCAGAGTATATACTAAACAAGTGGTTCCGTTTATTTATATACATATATCCTCAAGAGCCATGCACACCCACATGATGTCCACAAATGCCCACACAGAAAATAAGAGAATAATATCTGCGAACGCACATCCAGCACATTGAGACCTAAATATCGCAGTCTTTTTAGCCTGAAGTGGGCCTGAAACTCTAGTTCTCTCCCACACGGGCCCGAAGAGCAAAGGACAAATTCATGCTTATATTGTTCTTCTGACAAATCCTACTACAAAGCTCTGGCCTCCTCTCCGTGCTGGCCTAAGGCTTAGACTCTGGATTTAACTCTAAAGCCACTGGCTCAAGTAGCCGCAGTCAGTTGTTGGGTCTCCAGAACCATGTGCGCTGACACTCATCCCGTAGGAAGCTACTGAAAGGCCAGTCCTTTCACCCCGATCTTACTCCTACCACCCTCCGTATTCCCTCGAGCCGCAAAGCAGACAAGTCCATCATTTGTTCTGAAGAACAGTAATCTCTGTGAAGGGCCGGAGCAATTGTTTTGCAGTTGTTCACTCTGGGAGGAAACTCTAAGTGAACTGCTTATCTTTTTGGGTGGAGGAAAAGCACTCAGGTGGATGCTCTGCTCTTCCATTGAAGCACTCTGACAGTGATGGACTGAAAATAGACAGTAAATTTTATTTACCTGGACAGTCAGATTTCAGTACTTTCCCCTTGCAATGTGATTTTTAAGCTTTTTTTAATAATAGAAAGGGCAGCTGATTTCTTTGTGAATGCATGTAATTCCATTCACTTAATCAATTCAATTAATGTAATCATAATATAATTATAATCATATATAAAATAATCAGTTTACTGTATGCTAAAAACTGCAATGAAGCTACTACATTAAAGTTTTTAATATTATTATTATTATATTACTATTATTATTTATTTATTTATGCATACATGGGCCTACATCTATATATACAACATTCGAAACTGATTGGTCGACTGGTAGCATGATGACATAATTATTCTGAGTAGGTGGCGACAAGTGACACTCTTTTTGAGTTAGTCAATCATTTATTCATTACGCTGACTCATACTAGAATGAAACAATTGAACGTTTTTACAAGAATTAAACTTATACATTTCGTGGTCTGGTATTCAATGATATATACACTCACCTAAAGGATTATTAGGAACACCATACTAATACTGTGTTTGACCCCCTTTCGCCTTCAGAACTGTCTTAATTCTACGTGGCATTGATTCAACAAGGTGCTGAAAGCATTCTTTAGAAATGTTGGCCCATATTGATAGGATAGCATCTTGCAGTTGATGGAGATTTGTGGGATGCACATCCAGGGCACGAAGCTCCCGTTCCACCACATCCCAAAGATGCTCTATTGGGTTGAGATCTGGTGACTGTGGGGGCCATTTTAGTACAGTGAACTTATTGTCATGTTCAAGAAACCAATTTGAAATGATTCGAGCTTTGTGACATGGTGCATTATCCTGCTGGAAGTAGCCATCAGAGAATGGGTACATGGTGGTCATAAAGGGATGGACATGGTCAGAAACAATGCTTAGGTAGGCCGTGGCATTTAAACGATGCCCAATTGGCACTAAGGGGCCTAAAGTGTGCCAAGAAAACATCCCCCACACCATTACACCACCACCACAGCCTGCACAGTGGTAACAAGGCATGATGGATCCATGTTCTCATTCTGTTTACGCCAAATTCTGACTCTACCATCTGAATGTCTCAACAGAAATCGAGACTCATCAGACCAGGCAACGGACTTAGAGAAAATGGACCAGGCAATGGACTTAGAGGCTTTTACATCTGAACTCTCTCTCTCTCTCTCTCTCTCTCTCTCTCTCTCTCTCTCTCTCTATATATATATATATATATATATATATAGAGAGAGAGAGAGAGAGAGAGAGAGAGAGAGAGAAGAGAAAAGAAAGAGAGAGAGTTCAGATGTAAAAGCCTCTAAGTCCATCTGATATTTTTCTTTAAAATAAGCATTTTTGTCAGGCTCCTAGATTTCTACCCAAGTACCGGTACTTCTGAATGGGCTGAGGCTGGGATTTAGTGGGTTTGATGTGAAAGTATTTGATGAACATATGCTATATGCGGACAGCATTCGCTCAGTATTATCTAATTTTTGACCCAGGTGGCTTTTAGAGGCTTTTGCATTGGTTCACACCACTGATATTATATATATATATATATCTATCAGTGGTGTGACTTTATATGACATAACTTAT
The DNA here is from genome assembly GCA_018749465.1 of Paracanthobrama guichenoti. Taxonomy (NCBI): domain Eukaryota; kingdom Metazoa; phylum Chordata; class Actinopteri; order Cypriniformes; family Gobionidae; genus Paracanthobrama; species Paracanthobrama guichenoti. Next base: position 30,391,497 of record CM031959.1, read on the forward strand.
GGCATCTTCGTGTCTGTGACCAGTGTGCGCAAGCTTGATGACTGCTGAAAATAAGTTATTAAAGAGAAAATCTGACAAATAATATATATTGTTTAAATTATTACTGCCTTTAGTTATTATTTTGGAACAAATGTGAAAATGCGTAAAAAAACACTAGCTTGATTAAATTTATACTTGGTTTTAATAAAAAGAATATTACATCGAAAATAGAATTGTATTTGATCTCTCTTTTTATGTAATGTTGATTCAACTAGGAAAATTAAGTGACAATTTCACACACACACACACACACACACACACACACACACACACACACACACACACACACACACACACACACACACACACACACACATATATATATATTTTTATTTTTTATTTTATTTTTTTGTATATGGCATAATGGCAGAAACTATGGTTATCATGGTACATTTTTTGTAAGAAAAAGTTATATTTATCTTTACTTTTGTCATGAGTCATAGAGATAAATACAGGTTAGAACAGACTGAAATTAAAATGAGGTGAAGTTGCTTTTCTAGTGTTTGATTAAATCATGTGGGCCCAAAACTGTGAACAGATTTACTTTTAGACACTATGAAGATTGTGCCAGAACAAGATTACTAATTGTATGTGTCCAAAAACAACCTGTTTTGACATTTTTCATAATATGCCTGATTAAGCAGACATTTAGTTTTTGACTTTCCTCAAGATAGCTTAGCACGCTGACAATTATACTTAACAACAAATGCCGAAATCACAATTTCTCATCCAGAAACATCACCCACATTAAAGATCTGATTCTGCAGCTCATGTTTTCTGTGCTGCGACAGGTTTCACATACGGACGCTAATTCGATGGTTTCTATTTTTAAACGCCTCAGAGCCTCAGGTGAGGTTTATTCCTGCACAACGAGGTTCCAGTCAGCCAACTCCTATCAAAGAGATAACGCCAGTTGCTATGGAAACCCGCTCTCCGCTCAGGTTATAAATCACAGACACGTGTATGCACACTCACACTTGTATCTTTGTGGAGTGCAGGTTCACAAAAGTGCTATCTTCATGACGCCTCTCCCAGCAGACCTACGTTTTGTGTATAGTGACTACGAAACAAACTTTCCAAACTGCTCCATGCAATCTTTTGGGGTCCTGCATGGAGAAAAATGTTTGCTTGTTTGCAGTTTTGTGTGGTTATAACTCAACAAAACTAGCTTTGGGTTTCTGTTTGCACTTTGTTCATGGGCTTCCTGGCCCAATAAATCAGGTTCTCCTTTGCCATAGAGAGAGACGAAGACACAGGGACTACTCCATGTGACAAGATTGCAATTCTGTCCTCTAATCACATTACTCTTCCCATTCTTGCCACCGCTGTTCCTGGGCTGTCATTACCGATACTGCCAGGGGGCCGACACTGGCTAAGGCTGTTGACTTTAATTGCTTGCCTGTCACTAGGTGAAAAATCTACACATTGGATGTAGGCAGTAGGACTGGTGATGTAATGCTATATCAGTGGGTATAGTATGCTTCCCCTTCTTTCCATAAAAGAGAGATTGTCTCACACTGTGGCCACTGTGCTTTGTGGTTGAGGCAGTTTTCTTTTAACTGGCACATTGCATGTTTAACTGATCAGAGTGCAGTCACTCTCTGTGCTTTTGTTTTGTTGCAAATCGAGTGTCCCTGATGTTTTGGAACTTAAAGGGGAAGTGCGTAGGCTATTGCACACATTCTATATTGCGCATTAAATGCACTTTGCTTAATTCGTTTTCTTACTTTTTGAGTTTTCCTGTAGCTCAAACAATAAGAGCGTGGTGCTAGCAACACCAAGGTTATGGGTTTGATTCCTAGGGAAAGCAAGAACTGACAAAAATTAAAAAATGTGTACCTTGATTGCAATGTAAGTTGCTTTGGATAAAAGCGTCTGCCAAATGCGTAAATGTACTTTATTTTGATGGTCCCTTTAACACATTATATTGACTATAATGGCTTGTTTCCACCGAGTGGTACAGTTCAGTACTGTACGCAATTTTTGGCGTTTCCATTGTCAGAAGTTGTTGAATGGTACCCTAATTCTAAACCATACTGAAGGGTGGAGCTAGACTCACTGCAGAACGTTGATTGGTTGACAGAGAATCGTCACTTGCCCGTGTTTTTTCGGCTGTGTTTTTCCTTGCAGCCTCCAGCGTTGGCTCAAACAAAGCATGTCTACTTGTGACAAACAGCCACATGCCGAGAAGCAAGAACAAGATCAGCTGTATGTCCTCCATTGTTGTTGACTGTGTCGCTTTCTTCTTCGTGCGAGAATGACATTGATGTTAGCTACACCACTCCAATCATAAGCGCACTGTTGATGGTGGAAACGCAAGCCGGATTAGGGTTTACGGTCCCGAATCGTACTGTACTGTACTGAACCGTACCACACCGCTCTGTGGAAACGAGCCATAAGTAACATTGCACCTACATGTCTACTATCTCTGAGTGGTAGTGGATTATTAGTAGACAGGTTAGAATAAATTGGCATAGTTGCAAAATTACTTCTAGTCAGTAGAATTCTGTTGAGGGACCATCACAATAAACAGTTAGCAGATATTAAGCAGAGTCTACAAATACTCTAATTAGAGTGAGTAGACATGTAGATGCAAAGTTACAAACCAATTCCAAAACAGTTGTGACTGTACAAATTGTGAATAAAAAAGGAATGCAATAATTTACAAATCTCATAAACTTATATTTTATTCACAATAGAATATAGATAACATATCAAATGTTGAAAGTGAGACATTTTGAAATGTCATGGCAAATATTGGCTCATTTTGGATTTCATGAGAGCTACACATTCCAAAAAAGTTGGGACAGGTAGCAATAATATTACATGTCTAGTCTGTTTCAGTTGTGTTTTTGGTTGTCACATGTTCCTTTGTTCAGTTTTCCCGCCACTCCTGTGTTCCCATGGTCGGTCACCCTCATCAGTTAATTTGTCCCAGCTGTGTCTTGTTAATTACCTCAGTTACCCATTCATAAATGATTGTATTGTATTTAGTCCTCAGTTTCCCCTCAGTGTTTGTCCGTCGTCGTTCCCTTTTACTGGTGTGTTTGAGTGTTCCTGATTTCATTGTTTATTAAAGTTCCTGTTCCAAGTTCTCCTTCGCCTTTGTGAGATTCATCTACACTAGTGTTTGTTACAAATAAGAGGCTGTAAAAGTTAAATGTACATATAAGGAACATCTAGAGGACCAATTTGCAACTTATTAGGTCAAATGGCAACATGATTGGGTATAAAAAGAGCCTCTCAGAGTGGCAGTGTCTCTCAGAAGTCAAGATGGGCAGAGGATCACCAATTTCCCCAATGCTGAAGCCAAAAATAGTGGAGCAATATCAGAAAGGAGTTTCTCAGAGAAAAAGAGTTTGAAGTTATCATCATCTACAGTGCATAATATCATCCAAAGATTCAGAGAATCTGGAATAATCTCTGTGCGTAAGGGTCAAGGCGGAAAACCATACTGGATGCCCGTGATCTTCGGGCCCTTAGACGGCACTGCATCACATACAGGAATGCTACTGTAATGGAAATCACAACATGGGCTCAGGAATACTTCCAGAAAACATTGTCGGTGAACACAATCCACCGTGCCATTCGCCGTTAAACTCTATAGGTCAAAAAAGAAGCCATATCTAAACATGATCCAGAAGCGCAGACGTTTTCTCTGGGCCAAGACTCATTTAAAATGGACTGTGGCAAAGTGGAAAACTGTTCTGTGGTCAGATGAGTTCTTTTTGGAAAACTGGGACGCCATGTCATCCGGACTAAAGAGGACAAGGACAACCCAAGTTGTTCTCAGCACTCAGTTCAGAAGCCTGCATCTCTGATGGTATGGGGTTGCATGAGTGCGTGTGGCATGGGCAGCTTACACATCTGGAAAGGCACCATCAATGCTGAAAGATATATCCAAGTTCTAGAACAACATATGCTCCCATCCAGATGTCGTCTCTTTCAGGGAAGACCTTGCATTTTCCAACATGACAATGCCAGACCACATACTGCATCAATTACAACATCATGGCTACGTAGAAGAAGGATCCGGGTACTGAAATGGCCAGCCTGCAGTCCAGATCTTTCACCCATAGAAAACATTTGGCGCATCATAAAGAGGAAGATGCGACAAAGAAGACCTAAGACAGTTGAGCAACTAGAAGCCTGTATTAGACAAGAATGGGACAACATTCCTATTCCTAAACTTGAGCAGCTTGTCTCCTCAGTCCCCAGACGTTTGCAGACTGTTATAAAAAGAAGAGGGGATGCCACACAGTGGGAAACATGGCCTTGTCCCAACTTTTTTGAGATGTGTTGATGCCATGAAATTTAAATTCAACTTATTTTTAAAATGATACATTTTCTCAGTTTAAACATTTGATATGTAATCTATTTTGTATTCTGAATAAAATATTGAAATTTGAAACTTCCACATCATTGCATTCTGTTTTTATTCACAATTTATACAGTGTCCCAACTTTTTTGGAAGCGGGTTTGTATCGAGTCAACAGAATATTCAAAAAGGACCGTCAAAATAAAGTGTTACCCTTAATTCTGCTGTCGTTTACCTTAAAAAATAAAAATAAAACTAGGTACTAAACTCAGTTTACTCAGGTAAATTAGTAAAAGTAAAAATGTTTATTATTAGAACAAAGTTGCAATATGCAGCAGAATTTGCCTCATATGGGATACAAATGTGCACTCTTCTGCATAATTTGGAGGAATGAATATGTAATGTGACCATAGTGCTCAAAGCAGTTGCCAACTGATCCTGTGTGTTAAGTGCAGTTTTGTTAAATGAGCTGAAATTGAATGTCTGGCTGAGTCACAAATCGCTCTAGTGTGACTTGCTGTTCCAACCTATTAGAGTATAGGAAAACTAAACATACAATGAGAAAACTAAATTAAACAAAACAATATTGATTGTATTATAATTTATAAATGGTAACACTTTAGGATCCAATTCTCACTATAGTGTCTTATTAGCATGTATCTATACTAGGATATACTTATAAAGCACATATTAATGGCTTATTCTGCATGACCTTATTCTACATCCCTTAATCCTACCCAATACCAAAACTTAACTTACTACCTTACTAACTAGTAATAAGCAATAATTAGGAGTTTGAGACAAAAGTCAGTTAATAGTGAGAATTGGACCCTAAACTAAAGTGTGACCAATATTATAGTAATGAACACACCAAACGGGAAGATAATATTAGGGCCCAAGTGCAGGAGTTTATTAACAGCAATCATACCAGACGGGTAAATATTCAGGGGTGTATACAGTTGATAGCAGATGAGCAACACGGGCAAGTATCTGGCAGACTGGATGTAGGATAAAAGCAGTTGAGTATCTCAACAACAGATAAACAGATCTCCAGGGAAATAAACTAAAACACAGGATTTTCTTCCACATGGGGAGCTTATCAAAAGGTACAACATAAAACAGTCTCAAACAGAAGATAACTGAGGGAAGTAACTGAATTTGCTACCAAACTGATGTCCCTTTCACAGCCGTCCATATAACTTAAATCCACAGGTAAAGAGCCATATAATTGTCCAGCAAAAGGGTCCCAGAGCACACAAGAGACAGACAGACAGACAGTCAGTCAGACACGCGCACACACACAAAAACCCATAATAGCATGCATGAAGATCAGACAAAGACTGACTGGCTGTGCTGTGCTTATATGGAAGTTAATTAACAGCAGGTGTCTCTCATTAGCACTCATGAGTGAGGGGGCAAATTCAAATGCATCCCTATGCCTTACTCACTCCGAAGGGAAGAGCCCTCGAAGTGGAGACTTTGGAGGTAGCAGGGCACCTGTGTGTAGTAATGAAGCCGTTTGGAACACATTTGGCGAAGGAAGCAAGGAAACACCCTAACCCTATCCTTTATTTCCTCATTAGCTTCACGTGGAACATTACCATGACAATGCTAGGCAGTGACAACAGGAATATCTTATTACTGTTGTTAATATGATACAAATAAATGTACATTTATAATAAGGTTATGAAATATGCTTTATATGTGTGTGTTCCCGAGCGACACCAGTCCATTCTCGTCCTTCACCGGTGTGCCTCGCCGGTGACGCTCATTCTCAATCACGCACTGGTCTCGCTCGCTCATCCCACGTCTCTCGCTCGTCAACCTCACCACAACGAGTTTCCTAGGAAATAAATGCACATGAACGCCCTCTGGGGGGTATTCCAGAAAGCAAAGTTAACTTACCGTCACATATACCTTGAACTCTCGGTTGATTAACCGAAACCTTGCTCACTCGAGGTATGCTGGTTCCAAAAACGAGTCCGGGAGTTAGTTCAGACAACGCAGAGTATGTTCCCGGTTAACACACAAGACATTCTCAACAGAGCAACGAATCGATGAGTCACCATGGCAAGTTACATAACCAGTGCACATCGCCACCTATTTCGTGGTTATGCAATAATTTTTTCAATGTCTTCATTTAATAAGTAATCTTTATTTACTGAAAATAAGGATTATTTTGTTTGTTTGATGCTGATGAATTGAATGCAGATCCATGTGTGAGATGAGAATAAAATAAATAATAAATATACTGTAATAGCGTAGTTCTAATAGGGGCTCATTGTAACGCAGTGTTACAACTCACCCCACCTGCACAACTGGGATTTAAACCGCGGCTCGTGTCTTCTGCTGTTAGATCAGCATTAAAGAACCATCTCAACTGTTAAATAACAGATATAAGATTACAATAATATCAGATTTGTCTTGATGAATCAATGTCACGTAGAATTAAGGCAGTTCTGAAGGCGAAAGGGGGTCAAACACAGTATTAGTATGGTGTTCCTAATAATCCTTTAGGTCAGGGTATTTAAATTGCATTAGCATTTAAACTTGTTTTTAATTTATTTATTCTAATTCTTTAGAATTAATATATAATATTGTATATTATATAACTGAAACAAATTTGGTTCTATTAATAACTCTATTAATTATATAAAACACATCTGAATACCTCTTAAGCAAACTAACCCTGGAACATGAGCTGCTCCGGAGCAGGTTATGTTCAGAGAGTGAGTTGCCATGGTTACTTACCCTGAAAGTTACCTGTTTTTGGAACCGAAAGTTGAGGTTATCCGCCAACTTACTCTTAAACATACCTGGGTATGTCACATAATCTGCTTTCTGGAATACCCCCCAAATGTCGTGTTTGCCACTGGGAAGTTCGGAAATAATTTTGATACCCAAATTCCTGAGGTAGGCGTGTCATAAACTTTAAACATAGAACTACTGTTGTATCAGGTATGATTTATTAGTTGTTGTTTTTTTCTCTCCAAAAACAGCTAGATCATCTTGTCTTGTCATTAATGTAGTGCATATTTACATATACAAGTATTCATTTGAAGCGTATTGTATGTTTTATACACAGCAAAAATAGCCTGCATTTGACCGAAATTACAGAATCGGCAGAAATCTGGATAGCATCGTAAATGTTTATGGTTGTCAGTGCATATGACACTACATATAATGTTGGTTTTAATAAGATTTTCCCAATAAATAGGCAAGAATAAACCTGGTGTCTGCCATGATTCCTGTTCATTCCGACAACAAAGCACCTGAATGCAACAAGCTCTTAATCATGAGTTCTGAAGTTGGAATTACGAAATTTCCGATAGCACGTGAAGGCAGTATAACTCTCCCACCGTATCTAGATTTAAAATGAATCGTGAGGATTCAACATCCTGGGTCACATGACCATAAACAATTAAATGACTTCCTTGAAGTGATCATCGCATGTTCCCTTTGCTAACGGACTTGTGAAAGGGCCCTTCATGAAGGGATTCAGTTGTTCACTTTTGTTTGGAACACCCCTACAAATGCCGTCTCCTTACCAAATGCCCTTCAAGGGTGCAAAAATGTTGTTTGGAATTATATTGCTTAAAAACCAATGTGCTTTATTATTATTATTATTATTATTTTTTTTTATTATTCCAAATATTAACTTAGGGGTCATTCACACAGAACACGTTTTTACATGCAACATGCAAACGCAGGGCAGTGAATAAAAAAATAAAAAAATAAATTGGCTACGATGCCTTTTTAAGTTTTTATTTTATTTTTAATTTTAAATAACTACTTTTAACTTGAGCACCAATTTTTTTGAATGCTGTCATGTGTGAGTGCTGCAAAACAATTGAGACACAAGTATAATGGTCAAAGACGTATGTTTGCATACAAAAAACAATAGAAAAGCAGCACAGTGTAATGCAAAAACACATTCAAAGGGAACAGCTTCTTACAGTGTTTCAAGTGATTCATTTTGATGCAGCATTTTTATTATTCTACTTTTTTTTTTTATTGATCAAAGACACATAGCAGGTAAGTTTAATTAATGCATTTTTGTAAGTTAAAATAGGCATACAAAAACAATTTCATTATTCAGCCTCTCCCCAGCATGCACTGTAGCATGAATATTTAATAATTAAATTGACTTTTTTGACAATTTATTTCTATTGTTGATTGTTGTTTGTCACATTTAGTAACTTGTTGTCTTGTGATGTCGGGATGAGTTTGTTTCACTACTCAAAAGGATCAGGTATGTTTGCTGTAAGTCTTGAGGTCTTTGTTGTGTTTCAAGGTATTTCATCAGTTATTTATGTCTTGTAAGTTTCTTGTGATGTAGTTAATAGTTTGAGACAGCAAGTGTGTTGCTTTTCAAGATGTTTGTCATAGTGAGCGTGAGCAGAAGCACATATTGGCCAATGAAAACCCATGTAAATAAAATAAAGTGAACAATTTTCAAATCATTTTTTAAGTTAAATATTCTTAAACTAAATGGGCAGATTTTAAATCATCGCAACTTGATTTTTTTAATACGCTAATTAATTCGCCTCAAAGCCATTCAAACTGTTATCTATCTATATTTTTGCGCTGTTACATATTTAATAATGAAATGAAAACCCGTTTCAGATTCAGTAAACATTTGATAAAAGTCTATAAACATTTTTAATATGCACTGAAAAATTAATAAGACTAGGGATTTGTTTTAGGATTGTATAGTTTTGACTTTATGTTGACTTTAAGCCTATATGGCAGACTTCCTCATGCCTACAGCAAACAGATGTTTGGGAGATTGGAAATCGTCCACCAGCATTTTTTATTTCTGTTCCGCAGTATAGAGGGATCTTTTTCTCTTCTATACTCTTCTTCTTTTCTTTTCTTTTCTTTTCTTTTCTTTTCTTTTCTTTTCTTTTCTTTTCTTTTCTTTTCTTTTCTTTTCTTTTCTTTTCTAAATTTGCTTAGCAAATTTCAATTTTCAGCATTGGAGGAAACTCTGAATCAGGTATTAATCTCAGTTGTGGGAATAAAATGGCCCACATTAGGAGATGGTTTATAAATTAGGGGAGCGCGGGGCACAACCTAATGCAGGGTTAGCTGTAACACGCATGGTTTAACACTTTACACACATGCCAGGATGACGAAACTTTGTGTATTTACTAGTTGCCATATCAACATTATTTAGAGAAAAAATTGCACCAAAATTAAGAAATCTTTGGAAGATATAACTGAACATTTATTTAACCATAGCAAAAGTAAATTCTTACTTGCATTTATTTTTCATCTCTGTTTTTTGTGTTTATTTAAAATAAGACAAATCTGATATTATTGTAATCTTATATCTGTTATTTAACCGTTGAGATTGCTCTTTAATGCTGATCTAACAGCAGAAGACACGAGCCGCGGTTTAAATCCCAGTTGTGCAGGTGGGGTGAGTTGTAACACTGCGTTACAATGAGCCCCTATTAGAACTACGCTATTACACTCACCTAAAGGATTATTAGGAACACCATACTAATACTGTGTTTGACCCCCTTTCGCCTTCAGAACTGCCTTAATTCTACGTGGCATTGATTCAACAAGGTGCTGAAAGCATTCTTTAGAAATGTTGGCCCATATTGTTAGGATAGCATCTTGCAGTTGATGGAGATTTGTGGGATGCACATCCAGGGCACGAAGCTCCCGTTCCACCACATCCCAAAGATGCTCTATTGGGTTGAGATCTGGTGACTGTGGGGGCCATTTTAGTACAGTGAACTCATTGTCATGTTCAAGAAACCAATTTGAAATGATTCAAGCTTTGTGACATGGGGTCTTCTGCTGTTGTAGCCCATCCGCCTCAAGGTTGTGCGTGTTGTGGCTTCACAAATGCTTTGCTGCATACCTCGGTTGTAATGAGTGGTTATTTCAGTCAAAGTTGCTCTTCTATCAGCTTGAATCAGTCGGCCCATTCTCCTCTGACCTCTAGCATCAACAAGGCATTTTCGCCCACAGGACTGCCGCATACTGGATGTTTTTCCCTTTTCACACCATTCTTTGTAAACCCTATGTAGCGTATGGACGGTGCTCATAAATGATCAACGGACCAGTACTTTGATTATTTATAATGACTCAAACAAGACCGGCGCCGTGAAGTCTACAGACTGACAGGTTAACGGCCCTAAAAGAACACAAAACAGCCTCCTCCAGAACAGAGACCATCATAAATAACAGCCCCCACCCACTACACATACCAAAGGACATCCGAATAGGTTATATGACTTTTAACTTAGTTATTTTTCATTTTAGATGTGCCGTGTTCCCTGTATGTATGCATGCTTTTTGTTATAACCATTTTAGATGTGTTTGATAGGTTAGAAACTTATAGCCAGTGAATGCTTAAGGAAGAATGACGTCAATCCTCGCCGTTCCTTTAATTCCTAAGTTAAACTCCCCATGCTTGGTCTCGAAATCTTTGTCTCTCAATTTATGGACCGTCTATGTGCGTTGTGTGGTACTATGATGCATCAAACTCTTTCTTTTATGCCAAAACCCCAAAGTCTGCATACCAAAACCCCAAAGTCTGCATATCTAAGAAAGCCATAAACATGTTAATGAGGCGAGACCCGAAGACAAAGGGAGATTTCCCGCTTCTGAGTCCCTTCGCTCTGATTGGCTGTTCCGACAAAAGAGGTGTGCCCCGTAAGGGCCCTTTAAGACGGTCTACAAACGCTCCTTTCCTCTTCTTGCCTTCTCTTCGCCCCTCTTCGTCCTTTTCTCTCTTGCCATCGCCCTCCGTCCCTCTCTTTCCCTGCTTTTGACCCTCCTCTCTGGATTCTCCCTCGATGCGGATTTTCGGGTGGCCCGCGCACCATCTTCCAAGGGACATTACTACACAAGGAACCGAATTTGAACTACCCGCGGATCCCAACGGATCCGCCCTGCAAGATTCAAAATACGGACCGGATCGCGGAATTCCCCCACACGAACGAATTCGCGAAAACATATGTTGTGTCGGTAATAACACCGTTTCCTTGTCTCTCTCTCTCACACTCTCTCTCTCTCCTCCCTGTTTTCAGTTAATTTGTGTATGTTTGTTTATTGTTTGTTGATTTATTAAAATATACATATTCACACGTGACTGTGCCTGAATTGCTCATACATAGGTCACTTGTACGGTGAACCGACCCTGTTACAAATTAAAAGAAAGATACTTCTCCTGGCCAGAGAAGTGTTGTTTAAGAGTTATTAAAAGGGAGATATTTGGTGGACAATTATCCGTCCTTTGAACTCAATTCTAGAATCAAAGAAATTTCTAAAAGTTGAATCAAGCCCTAGATATTAATAATTGTTATAATCCGTTATAATCAACTGTTAATATCCAAATTCCCCTCTGTGCTGATGTATGCATGTTTGATCGTAACACGATTAAACGCATGCATAAATCCCACACCATTTCCCCTGGGGCTAGATCTCGCTACACCTAGAAACGGTTGTGTGTGAAAATCCCAGTAACTGAGCAGATTGTGAAATACTCAGACCGGCCCGTCTGGCACCAACAACCATGCCACACTCAAAATTGCTTAAATCACCTTTCTTTCCCATTCTGACATTCAGTTTGGAGTTCAGGAGATTGTCTTGACCAGGACCACACCCCTAAATGCATTGAAGCAACTGCCATGTGATTGGTTGATTAGATAATTGCATTAATGAGAAATTGAACAGGTGTTCCTAATAATCCTTTAGGTGAGTGTATATTCTATACTTTTATGAATTCTTTTGAGAAACCATGAGAAAAGGGTGAATAATGACTGAGAGTCAATGTTCAGAAATGATTCATTATTATTATGTTTTGAACTATGCTGTATAGCTGTGTTTAGCGATGTGTTTGTTGTCAAACTCAAAAATTAGTGTAGGCCTATTTTTAATGATAAAAAGCCATTATTTTATTTTAAAAAGTTTAAATGTATATATATATTTTTTGATTATATCAGATAACATTTTAAGCTGTCATTTGGTGATGTTACAATGTGCCCCTCACATGTTACAATGAACCCCACCTATGGGGCATGTTGTCACATTTCACTTCCATTCTTTCAGGGTAAATCAAGAAAAAAGTATACACTGTATTAATGAAACAAAACCACATATTTGTACTAGACATGTGGGAAGTTAATGTGGGAAAAAATAAATACTCTAAGTGGATTTACACAAACTGAGACAGTCAAAAAGCGTTAGTTTGTGCCCTGCTCTCCCCTATTTTAAATTATGTTTGTTTTAGTTTTTTTGAAAATGTAAAAATGCAGAAAGTTGGTAGGGGTAGGTTTAGGGAATAGAAAATACAGTTTGTACAGTATAAAAGCCATTACGCTGTCACGGTGTGTTTGGGGTTTTGTTCATGTATTATTTTCAAGTTTATTTCAGTCATGTTTTCGTTCATGTTTCCTGGTTTTGTCATGTGATTCCCATGCCATTGACTATGTTTGCATGCTCCCTCATAATGCGATTATAATAGGATTTTGACAATATTTCGATTAAACTTTACCTCATGTAAACGCAATACTTCGATCAAACAAATGTGATTAAACTCATAATCGTAGTAACCATAGTCGCATTAAACTAGGTGGCGTACGCCGATTTTAATCGCAATAAACAGGCATGTAAATGCATTATTACCGCTCTGACCCGACGTACACGGATACCGTGTGTTGTTCACACAACTTCATGAATGAACTTGGTGACATTATTCTGAAGTTTTCTCTTCTCTAAATCAATAAACTGTCAACACAACTCGCTGCGCAGTCTCTGCTGCGTGTCTTCATCTAGATGGCGCAGAGAACACAACGGCAGCAGGCAAACCATTGCGATGTTCATCACAGCGCCGAATAATATCCAGTAAGTTTCGTCCATAACAATGTATTATGAATTTGATGCAGTTAGTTTAGATAGTTTAAAACAATGGCCGGTAACATTGTATGCCTATCTGAGTGTGGTACAACCATACTTATTAGCGAATAATCAGAATAATGAAAATTGCATGTAAACTTGAGTGAAGAGTTCTGCTCATGTCATGTAAACATCTACTGCGATTAAGACCTTATTCTGATTATTAGAAATAGCCGAATTATTGGTGCACATGTAAACGTAGTCATTGTCTGCTTTGTATTTGGTCATGCTGTAAATAAGCTGCACTTGGGTTCATCACTTCAACTTGGATTGCCTGTTACATACGCCTAAGGGAAGTCCCCACAAAGATAGCGAAACTGAGCATGTCTGTGTGTGTATGTAGGCCTATGTGTGTGCGCTTGTGCAAATGTGAATTGTCTCCTTTCCAAGTAACGTTTCATCCAATTAACTTTAAAAATGACAACTTATTAAGGGAAAAGGGAACTGCATGCTCTGATGGTTCTCTGGCTGTGGTAAAGGAGCCTATCAGTGTAAAAAAGTGTAAAACAAGAGACATCCTCAAATTTTCTCTCTCTGGATTAAAAGATCAGCACATGCTCAGGCACATGTGACAGGAATATATAAAGTAAGACCTGGTGTGCTTTATATAATGAGGTGTAAAACTACTTCCCATGTAAGTGCTGAAAGATAATTAGAGCAAGGAACGTTATTCTCACTGTCAATTTCGGGGACTTGACACCTTTTTTTTTTTTTTTACTTCTTCAGAGGATGATAATCAATCACCCAGGTTCTCAATTCATCTTAAAAATAATGTAAATTAATTTAAAAATAACAGTTATGTTAGTTTATCACCCTCATATCACTTCAAACAAGCCTGACGTTGTCATACTCAGATTCTAGTCAGAATATGATTCTGATACTGCTCCATTGGGCTGTGATTATGGGGCGTGTTTCAACTGAACCAGGAAAGAAAATGCCTCTGCGCTCAATTGGATAGACCTACAACCAATCAGAGTAAAAGTGACATATGTTGAGCAAGGCATATTTGTCAACAGAACTCAACTGCATGCACGCTGGAAGAAGTAGAAGAAGATGAGTGTAAATGATCTTTTCCAGTGTTGTAAAAAGAAGTTCAGAATACACGGAGTAGTCTACTTACCAACACAATCATCATTTTTAAGAGAGATAGTAAAGGTGAATGCATATACAGCTTTCCTGTAGCTCAAACAATAAGAGAGTGGTGCTAGCAACGCCAAGGTCATGGGTTTGATTCCCAGGGAAGGCAAGAACTGACAAAAAATGTAAAAATGTGTACCTTGAATGCCAAATGCGTAAATATACAAACAAGTTCTCCATTTAGGATTAGAATGAAGTCAACCAAAGTGCCCTTTGATGATGTTACTGTTGATCATCTGTCCATCATCGTATAAAGCCCGCCCTGACAATTTGATTGGTCCGAACCACTCTGGTTCGAGTATAGTTGCTCCACGATGGTAGCCTGACAAGCCAGACCCACATCAAGATGTTGGGTCTGGGAACTCACCATTGGCAGGGCTCAATCCGAGGGGCGGGATAAACGGTTGTCTTTCATATTCCCTCCGCTACAACCAACCAGAGCAACGAAGAAGGTGAAGCAGAGCTAGTTGATAGATTAAACTTTAGCCATATCAAGTTGGCAAAACTCTGAAACATCTTCCTTTCTTAAGAATGACTTCAGTGCCGTTCTTTGTTCTTTTCTCAAAGAAAAGTTTAACAAGTCTCCCAGAGTTGCGGCCAAAGCCGTTTCAAAAGACCGCTGTTCGCCAGCTTCTTTGTTTTTAAGTAGCACGTGGAACCCCGGCAACTCTGCCGTCATTATGTTAAGCCCGCCCACCGACTCTATACACGATGTGATTGGCCTGACCAGAGTTTGGTTTTTCCAGCTCGCAGGTCTACCGAGAGTTGCTAGACTACACTTGCGGCAAATTAGATTTGCTGTTGCTAGGATGCATCTAGATTTCTAGGCTACCACGACGGATCAAGTCCAGACCGAACTTCCCGACCTCAAATGTTGTAGGCGGGGCTAAATTCGTCTGGAATCCAGGCTAACTCCAAACCTGTATGACTTTTTTTCATTTGTGGAACAATTTGAGGGAAGGAGGTGCTGTTTTCCATTTTTCCAATTTTACTGCCAAGATTATTTCAGTCAGTTCCTTACACGGAGCTATTGTACTGAATTATAAATTAAATGTATGAGGCCAGATTTAAATTGTTCATGCTTATTTCCCAAATTTTTACATTCAGATTAATTTGCCATCATCAAATTAACCCACTTCTAACCCACAATCTTTAAAAAGACTAACAATTTACACTGATAAATGTAATCTTTAGCACATTTTAAAACAAACATCCATTTTTTATATGTTAAAATGCTGTACTAAAATGATGTACTAAAACCCAAAACATTGTTGTCCAAAACACATAAAAACTACTCATTTTATTTTTAGTTAACTACTTTTAAAGAAAATGTTGTTGTAATATTTTCCTTTTTCGGAGCTTAGCTGTAAAAATCATGTTCCACTTTCATTTTCTGGCAAACAACATTTTGAATATTTTGCGTAATATCTAATTTTGAGTTGCACAAAAGGTCACACAGATTTTGAAACACTTGAGGTTGAGTAAATGTGATAGAATTATTTTCATTTTTGGGTGAATTAGATCTCCATGTTGTTTCCTTGGGTTTTAGTACGTAAGTATACATATAGATGTAGCCTTTACATAATATATCAATGATGAAATATATGTAACAAGTCTGTGTATCATCCGTACCATCTGTACCAAGCATCCAGACTATCATGCTCCAGTGGGACTTTAAGCCTGAGGAGAATCATTCGCCTCTTTTTCTTGTAAATATCTTTTTCTGCCTTGAAGAAAAACGGATGATCTGGCAACATGCAACTCAGTTTGATTCCATATGCTAAATTACATGCCAGTCATGAGATGAGAGGCTATATAAACCTCACGGATATCTATCTATCTCTCCATGGAGCATGATTAAGTTACTCTCGAATGAAGAACTGTGCACTGAATGAAGCTTTAACAATCATGTATGGAGTCTGAAGAGCGGTTTGTGTTCCCTCTGATCAACAGCAGTTCAACAAGGGCAAATTTAATGGTGGATTGAAACCATGCTATTTTTCTTCAGGCAGCGGGGTATTGATCGACCCCATTTCTGCTGCTCTATTAATCTTGGTGGCCAGAGGTCATGTGATCTGCAGCAGCCAATCCAGAAACAAGTCTCATCTCCCAGACAAGATTCTACAGCTTCAAATAAGACACTCTTAGAGCACTTGAACTAGCGCTCTCCTCCTCAGTCCTCCAACTTCCGCTTTTATAAAGATGTAAACATTCCTTTGATCAACTGATCTTATCTTACAGCCCTGAAGAGGTTACAGCCAAAAAAACTAATCTAAATTGTGATCGAACTATCACAAGTTATAATCTGAAACACAGTTTTTATCTGCGTTTGGACACATTTGAACATCCACAACACAAACAGTTTTTGTCAGAGAGTTAAAACCACAGATGAACCCACTGATAAATTCCACTCATTTTCTCCTCGCAAACAAACAAAGTGCTGCCAGGAGTTTATCGGAGCACTCGTAACAAAGCCAATCTCATTCGTGACGGCAGATGTGGGATATGGCAGGGGAATCCACGTGTTCAAACAAAAGTTTTCCGCCACCCGAGGGGGAAAACACGCACATCGGGTCTCTGTTTAAGAGTCTGCTCCATAATCCTCATCGGTTTCAGGCTGTTCAGGCACCTGGTGGCAGACATCTGCAGATCTGCCAAGGCTGGCTTTGTGGCTGATGGTTTGAAAACTTGCCATTTGTGGCAGATCAAAAAGCCTTATATTTAAGTCCAACTGGCCTGAGGTTTTCAGGTGCTGCCTGAAAGTTGTAGGTGCCAGTTGAATAGATCAGCATTTTCTCTGTAGTTCGCTGTATGTGCAAAACAAAGTTAAAATACTTCTCCTTTCCCAGTTTCACCCCAAAATGAAAAGTCTTTATTTACTTAGAATCATGCCATTTTAAACCTGTGTGACTTTCTTTCTTCTGCAGATCACGAAAAAATATATTTTTAAGACTGTTGTAGTCCAAACAACATTGGGGGCCCGATCACACACCTGGTGCAATGCGGTGCCAGATGTCACACTTGTTTAAATAGCAAATGCATTTGCGCCCATCTGTTCGCCCATGGGCGTGCTGCTCTGAGAACAAGGTGTGTTCAGGTGCATTGTTGGTGCGTTGCTATTTTGAGGAAACTGAAAATGATTGTGCCATTGACCAACTGAAACCTGGTCTAAAGTCAATAGTGCAGTATTTTTTGTGTTATTTAAAGGGTGCGTTAGTAATATGCACCTATAGGTACAGGCAGGTCCTCAACGCGTGCACACTCTGCTTATTACACACACAGGGACGCGCAACAGCACACACGCATGCCAAATATTAAAAATAAAAGGATTACAATGTAAAAGATTATTATTGTCTACGTAAAGATAAAAAGGCCTACATGTCATAATGTATAGTCGTTGCATGTATCAGAATTACCTATTTGCAGTAATGATGAATGAAATTGGCTACTTATTTAAACAGTCGTGGAAATACACACACTTATTTAAACTGGCTCGTCAGGTTGAGGGTGTCTATATTCTGCCATGTAAATAGCGAATCCGCCATACAGTGTTCATTTTGACAGAAATTTTTATTTAGTTTTAGTCATAGTCTTTTGACTAAAATGCCATTTAGTTTTAGTCATATTTTAGTCACCTGAATTGTTTTTAGTTTGTCTAGTTTTAGTCGACTAAAATCTAATGAGTTTAATTAAATTGTAATGCATTCATTGAGCATTTAAGCATTAATAACCGACTGTTACTTGAATACGTCAAAACTGACATTTTGATATAATTGTGTTTTTGACCGTTCAAACGCAAAAATACACGAAAAGAGAGCTCAATTCACTTTTTTGTTTGTTTTAAAAAAATATCTATATAGTTTTCATAATTTTACATTTCTGTTTTAGTTAGTATATCAGGTTAAGCTAAAGCTTCAAATAAGGTTTTTTTTTTTTTTTCAATGAATAGCCTATTCATTGTTTGAATTGCCAACCATTTTTCCAGTCATTAAGCTAGCAAAAGTGGATTCAGACATGCCCAATGCACTTGTGCCGTACGCTTTAGACCATGTGCTTAGATCGTTAAAATAGAGCCCTGGATGCCATTGATTTTCATTGTATAACTGCATATAAATAATAAATAAAAAAACAGGCCTATTGTTCAAAATATCTTTTATCTTCAGAAGAAATATAAAGTCATATATGTTTAGAACAACATAAGGGTGAGTAAATGATGAGTTACATTTTGAGTGAACTATCCCTTTAATATGCAGAGACAACTAGTCTAGTTTAACAGAGATAATTAGTTAAAAGATCTTGTGCCTGGTTTTTATACCTGATGACATAAACAATATATGTCTGTTTCAACTCTTTATGCTTTGTCAAAGCTAGAATGGTCTTGTCATAATCAATGAAGGTGTCACCTAGCTCTTGCCATATACAGATTTTTTTTTATTATAACAGGACTGTTCGAGGTTTGTCATGTCGCCCACTTGCAGATTGTATGGAGCATTAGCCTTTCCGTGACATTCTGAGTTTATCAATAAATCGTCAGTGTTCCGGTCTACCTGTTACATTGTTTGACGTCTAATTTGAATTTTGTTGCATCTTGCAATGACAATTTGATTATACACAAGCTCTCCAAGAAGAGTGAATGCAGGATCCAAATGCAGAGAAATGTATTAGAATAATAACACACAAACAAAATAAATCAAACACAAAACAAACAGGAAGACCAGGGAGAAGGACTGAGACCAACATCATAACATCCACCAACGGAAAAGGCCAGACAACAAACAAAGGAACACAAGGGCTTATATACACACGAGGTGCGTTCCATTCGACCGTAAGTGGACTGCGAACTGCACTTCACGGGGTAGTCCGCCATCTTAAGTGAGATTCCAATTAGAAGGGAGCAAACATGTTCAGTTCAAAGGGCACTGAAAACGGAGTAGGGAATAAGGGTACATCGATACATCACTTCACAGGAAGTGGAGAGCGAAAATTGTCATTGTGCGTCACGTCACCAGTCTGAACCATAGACTGTACAAAAATAGGTCTGAACTAATGACGGAACAGAGCCGCTAGAAGAGTTTTTAAACGGCTCTGCGATGGAATTTACGTATGCGTTTGAGTATTCATAAATATTTGTATTATACTACAACAAACTAGAGTATTTCTGAATGATTATGGCAATGAATGTTACATTTTCATATTGTATGAATATGTAAACAAATTAAAAGTGTTGAGAAGCAGCTGAGGTGCTGTCATTTTTATTTTACTTTATTTACCTCAGGAATGTTTACTATGCAGCTGCTCCTGTTATGAGACTGCTACAATTATTAAGATAATTATTAAGAACACATTTATACAGTTAACCAAATCAAAATGTGTTTTCATATTGAATGACAGTTACAGTGCAGCTTCAAATATGTTAATAGTCAATTACATATACAGTAGTCTATGCAATAAACTAAAAATAGTATATAAACTACTAAAAGTAAAACGAATAGGCTGATACAATATTTTGATTAGATTTTTAGATCGATACATACTGTGTGTTTTTGTGTATGTATATATATATATATATATATATATATATATATATATATATATATATATATATATATATATATATATACTATATATATATATATTTTAAATTTGAAAGTGAAGTAAATTACGTTATTTGTTTGTGTTATATCATAATCTGTGTGACCCGTCATAGCTTTTCTTTGATGTTGCAGGGCATTCCAAATGAGCGTTTATTGTCAGCGAAGTCCACTTAAACTGATATACCGTGCTCAGGGAGTAGGGAGCAGTGAACACTGCGTAGTGACCGTCGAATGGAATGCACCTACAGAGTAATAGACTAATAAGACACACCTGGGGACAATAAGGGAACTAATCAAACAAGAACTACAGAGGACTACAAAAATGGCACTCAGGAAACAGGAACAGAACCAGGGCAAAATGCAAACTAAAAGACCACATAACAAAAAACAAACAAACCACTTGTTTTGTTTTTTTCCGTCCTGTTGATGCTTCACACTCCAGTCCAGTTGGAGGCGGTAATACACCATAAGTTGGACTGTCAACCACCATTAAACCATACAAGAAGAAGAAAAACACAAGAAACACAAAACCAGAGAATACATAACACTCTCTTTCAAATGGTTAGGTCGAAATGTTTTTTGAAAGAAGTCGCTTTTAAGCGCTTTTAACCATGTTTTTACTACAAATAAAGTTAAACCATGGTAGTTAAACCATAGTAACCACAAATTAACTCTAACCATAGTTTAGCCATGGTATTTGTGGTAAAACTGTGTGTAACAAAGTTCGTAGATTTAGGTGGAAGGAGGCGGGAATCGGCGAAAATTTAAAAGACTTTAATCAAATAAATACAAAATGAAAGTAAAAACGCAGGCACCCCGTCACGGACGGCTGCCGCGAACACATGTTCAAACTTAAACAAAACACAACATAAAATCCAGGCCTGGTCCTCTCTCGTCTTGCACTGTCGTCGCTCCTCCTTTTATGCTCCCGTCACTCCTCCATGAGACGAGACCGGTGTGGCGCGCAGCTGACGCTCATCATCACTCGCCACCGGCCCACTCTCACGGTCCCTCGCATCGCTGCTTGCCACACTGTGGTTATATAAATTGTAATCAATTAGCCAAAAAAACATGGTTAATGCACTTTCACTATAATAAAACCATGGTTATTTTTCATAAGGGATTTACACGGAACCGTTTTCAACTAAAAATGGGAAACTTTTTATGTGTTTTGGCCATTTATTTACATGACAATGGCGTTTTGGGGCCCTGAAAATGTAAGCTTTTGAAAACAATACTGTTATCATCTCCATGTAAACAACAAAAACGCGAATTTGTGAAAACGGTGACGTCAGTCTATAGGCGTGTAGTGTTCTTTACATCGCCATCTACTGGCCTGGCATGCAGAATACAGCGTTTTTAGTAGTTTTAGATCCGTGTAAACAGTTAGGGATCATTTTGAAAATGGTGTTGTCTGTACATGAAAAAATGCATGTTTTTAGTACATTGTTGTCGTGTAAATGTATCATAAGGCTGCAAATATTTGATACAGTAAATACAATAAAAATAGTATTGTAAAATATTATTACAATTTAAAATAACCATTTTCTATTTTAACAGATATTTAAAATATAATATATTCCTGTGATGGTAAAGCTGAATTTTCATCATCATTACTGTGTGTATACTTCAGTGTCACATGATCCTTCAAAAATCATTCTAATATGCTGATTTTCTGCTCAATAAACATTTCTTATTATCAATGTTAAAAGCTGATGTGCTGCTTAATATTTTTGTGGAAACTTTTTTTTTTTTTCAGGATTTTTCATGATTCTTTTATGAATAAAAAGTTTAAACAAAATCCTTTGAAACAATGTCTTTACTGTGACTTTCTTGCTGAATATAAATATTCAAAAAATTACTGACCACAAAACTTTTGAACAGCAGTGTAATTTAAAAGAAAAGATTAAATGAAAGGTCAAGGTCAAAGTTCATTTATATAGCACCTTTAAACATGAATGTTGACCAAAGTGCTTCACAAGCAGAGCAAAATACACACACAACATGACAATTATTCAATCCAAAAAATACAAAAATAAAAAATAAAATTATAATCAAAAAAATCATAGCCTGGTACTGGTTTCAACAGTGTCTGTACAACTCAATCTCTAATGATCTTACTGTGGACAAACACTTTGCAGTGAGACTCATTTTTGTCCTAGATTTCAGGCCTTGTTGTTGCGTGTCCATGAGGCTGTTCAACCTTTGATTTAGTGTCCAAATGCTCTTTCCCATGCACACATCCTCCTCATTTCATCTTTTTAAATGCCAAGTTTTGCATAAAGTCCACAGTGATGGGTAAATTACCACAGCAGCTTTCAGAGCTCCAAAATATCTTGCGATATAATCTATTATATATGTCTCCCCTTGCCAGCTTTGCTTCTCAACGGACTGGTCATGTCAAGTATAAAGGATTTGAGATGTGGAGAAATTTATGAATTTTTTAAAATTTGCAAACCAGTTTACTTTGTTTTAAGGGCCCTTTAAGCTCAAAAAGCTTATTTCTTTTGTGTTCAGCTGATGAACAAAAGTCATGCAGGTCTGGATGACAACAACATGATGGTGTGTAAATTATATATTTTGAGCGCATTATTACTTTAAGATGTTTTGAGATGATCAAATAGATTGTGACCTGTGCCGTTTAAGAGTAATGTTTGTCCTTTACTTTTTATCTTTGAATTTTAATCTGCTCACATTCAGTATGTGCAAACTCGCTTCTAGAGGTTAAATCCATAATACTTTATGTACCTGTTCATATATGGTGTTTTTTCCCCCATGTAGGTGTTTGTCTGTTGCTTCAGTAAAGGAATCTTTAAGGTTAAAGGTCCTGAAGGAGCTGAATTTCTGAGCGAGCGCCACGGCAGCCAATGGCAATTCATTGATTTGTCTAATGCTTGATTCCTGTGTAGCACACAGAGGTGAATATATGTTTCCAAGAGCACAAGGTCACAAAACTGCTGTAATACATATAATGTTGTTTTGTCTTAAAATGAAGGGTATTGAACACAACCTGAGCATTCAAAGCAGATTGGCAATGTTTTTTTTTTATTTAAGCAATTTAAGCAAAATAAGATGCCCATTTATTAAGATGCCCATTTATATATAAGATGCCTATTTATATTATAAATGAGAGCGCAAACAGACTTTTGATGATTTTCCCTCTCTTGAGAACTGCTTAGTGAAAAAGTAATCGATTTCAATATTCATTATCAGATTGTTCCAATGCTATCCATATTCGTTCTGTATGTCAACAATTGTTTCATTTGATTCTTTCTATATCTCTAAAGGAATTTAAGAAGAAGCATCTGAGAAAAACATGACGCCTAGATGAATCTGAGCCTCCTATGTTCTGGGTGGGTCACAATGCTTTTAATAACTTTCCTTATGTTTCTTGTTTTAAGTTTTGTTAAAGATTCCCCAACTTGCAACGCACATTTAGAGATTTTACTCACATTACACTTGTGAACCGATGTAGGAACAAAGTACAAAGTAGTGACCATTATCAGGTGTGCGTTTCCCGTACAACAACGTAACTCGTAACTTAGCTACAATTAGTATGATGCATTGTTAAAGAAATCTAGCTAGTCACAAAGTTTAGTTCCCGAAACCATATTATCTCAAATTTGTTGTTCAACCACGTTGGTTATGGAGTACTAGCTTCTTTTAATTAATGCCAGATTTTTTTGCTCTAAATAATGGACATCTGAGGACTAATTGTAATTTTTCTCAGTTATTTTGCTATATTTCCAGATTCAATCATAAGCTTCTGGTTCTTGTTCTACTTGTTCTTACAGCAAGTGCGCACATGCGCACTTTTCAAAATGGTGCTTAAAATCTCTTGACCAACTAAAAGACGTAAATGACATTTGTATATATTCGAAATAAAAGATATAGATTGCACTGAATGTCAGTTTGCTTAATTTGCTCAAGATGAGGATTTATTAAGTTTACATGTCATAAAGAAACTATGCTTCTAAGCACGAGTCGAGAGCCGTCATTCTAACCACACAACTTTGCGATGCTATGTTTTTGGGAAACACAGATTCGTTGAACTGTGCTGAAAAAGACAGAACTTATGACCATAGTTAGCTAACAATGCTTTTGGGAAACGCACCCCTTGTTATTTCAGACTTGACACAAAAAGTTAATTTCATTGTCTTGCTGCAAGAATAGCTGCGGCTGGAGAATGTCACTCCCACAGATGTCTTTCGAAACAAGGATACATTCATTAGCAGGGGTAATTAAGCTAACAGCGGGACATACATTCAGGTTTCTGTCCTCTGATGTGGCTGTAATGAGGGAGAGGAGGAACGTGCAATGTCCTGTGGCAGGCATTCACACGTCCAGCACTTCCTCTGATGTTCCTTTGTCACGTCCCATCCTCCTAAAGCTTCACAATGCCGAATGCGTACGAGATATGAATGGCAGCCTATGTTGTGCTTTGTAAAACTTTATGTTGAGTCTCGGAGAAAAGTAAAATCAAATCCTCCTATAGTTTTATGTAGGTCCTTGTTTTTAGCCTTTATATTTGGAAGCAAACTAGAACGAAAGACTTGTGTTGGCAGCCATATAAGAATAGCTCACCTTGTTTTCATTTTGGGTTATTGTTTTTTTTCTTCTATCAGTGCTATTTTTCACCCTCATCCAGGGGCAGGGCAATAAGAATCTCTCAGTCAGGGCTGTCGAGTGAAAATATTGCGGAGGAGAGAGCAGTAACGATTTCAATAAGGCCTATCATCTCTCATTCCCAGTGTGGCTGAACTCCGAATGGGGACAGCTCTCAGGGGGATGGATATTAGAAAAGATGTGTCAAGGTCTCCTCCACTGGTTATCGCTAGCTCTGGAGCAAAGGGTGCCAGAGAGAGGGGAATAGAGGGGCCGGCTGGGGGAATTGCGTGTAACCTTTCATGGCTTTAAAACAATCAAAGGCAATATCCATCTGGGCAGGCTATAATAATCAGTTTCAGATCTGAAATGACTTCATCGTTGACAAATATAGCTTGGAATGGCGGTAAAACAGTTTAGCTAATCTTCGGCATTTGTTCTGGGAACGTCTAGAGGTTTGTAGTCTGAATTTTAGCTAGTTTACTTTGTTTTTGCATATTTTATTACCAAATATAGCCTTATTTTTCTGTCTTGTTGACTTTTAAGAATTTAAATAAAGTTTCTTCAGTGCAATTTTGGGAAAAAAAGCACCATCATGAATTCTGATTTATGTATGTGCGTCATATATTGTTTAAAAGTTTGGAGTCAGTAAGATAAAAAACATAAAGTGAATACTTTTATTCAGTAAGTGACAGTAAAGACATTTATAATGTTACAAAAGATTTATGTTTCAAATAAATTATGTTCTTTTGAACTTTCTATTCTTCTTAGAATTCTGAAAATCAGAATCCTGTAAAATAGAAAACAAATGGTAAATTATAAACAATTTTACAATATTACTGTTTTGAATGTATTTTTGATCAAATAAATGCAGCCTTGGTGAGCATCAAATACATAAAAAATCTTAACAACCCCAAACTTTTCAAATGGTGGTGTATAGATTGCTCACTTTACTGTAAATAATGAGAATGATTCCTCCATGTGCTGTGTGGATTCTACCTTGATGTGAACACTAACAGGCTTTTATGCTTTGTTTTAACCTATTAGTTGCACTGTACATTCAGTTCATATATCAGGCAATACATTTAAATCTAGACTGGTGTACATCGATATGATTTTTCAGGATGTAAAGGTCATGCATAGTGCCCTCACTCTGTCTTTTTTTCTGTTTTGTGGTTTATGCTGACATAGCCAGTATAAATGTATATCACCCAACAATGTTTCCCACAGACTGAACTGAAAATGGCTCAGGGAATGAGAATTATGACATAAGCACATTCGGATGGTAATTGTTTGTCAGGGAGATGTCAATAAAAGAACATTTGCATGGCTCCTCTGTGATAAAACTGCACTCGTATGGCAATTAATTTACAAGAACAATGGTGCTGCATTGTAATTTTTCATTCATATTCATATACTGTTGGACAAGTACACCCTGCCTCCATTGCAGTCCAGAGAGAGCATAATATTGAAAATCATGTAGCTTAAGCAACATAATCAAAGCATGCCGCATCTGTAATGGATATTTTTGATAATCATATTACTTTGATTGTCAAAGGGTTGAACAGTTGCCATCCACATTTATCCAGTTGTCACCCTGTTGAAAAGAAAACAGCTTAAACCAGATGGTTTGTTGGTCTTAGCTAGCTTAAGATGGGAGACCAGCAAACCAGCAAAAGTTTAGGCTGGTTTAAGATGTTTTTTTCCCAGCAGGGCTATATCATTTGTCATAAATTTGTTGTTATTGTTAATTAAAAGTAAAGTAAAACTATTAAAAATAATTGAAGGCAATTTGGCTGGGAATTTCCTCCTGGGTAGTGCAAGAAAAAACTGATTCAAATTCGGACGGCACTAAAATCCCCTACTAGCTTGTTTAAACATTCCAGGATTTTTCTCCATATAGCGGACTTCAATGGGGTACAACAAGTTGAAGGTCCAAATTCCAGTTTCAATGCAGCTTCAAAGAGCTCGACACAATCCCAGCCGAGGAATAAGGGTCTTATCTAGCGAAACGACTGGTCATTTTCTAAAAAAAATAAAAATGTATATACTTTTTAACCCCAAATGTTTGTCTTCATTTACGTCATCACATTGGAAAGGTCACACGACGTGACGCATGTGAAAGTACCGAAGTCTTTACAAAGCAAACGTGCAAAGACTAAGTCAAACGCCCTTCACAAAAAAAGGTAAAACAATGGTGTCAGACACCTACGAAACAATTTGCAGCTCCTTTCATGGTGAATTAGAGAGTCAGAGGCAGTCTGTGAATTGGAGCTTATAAATGCTAAATGCAACCATTAATATTTGATGTCTATATTTACCAAATGTTTTGTAGCATTCTGCGTTCTAGTAATGCCACACATGTCCTTAGCAAGCTTTTGAGATCAGCACAATTTCAGTAATGACCTAGATTGCATACTAGCATTCTCTCATGTGTAGTGCTATTGTGTGGCTCTGTAAACAAATCATCCTTTGTGACACACTGAGACACAGGTTTTGTGTAAAGAACAAGCTATGAATATCTCATGTGTCGGATAAATGTATGACAAAACATGAATTTTTGCAATTCATTTGAAATACGTGGCTACTTTTGAATAGCAATGCAGAAAGATGCTTTTTGGCTGCATAATACACCTACCAGCAGGGGTTAACCGCTGATGCTAACCAGTACATTGAAAATACAGTACATTGGTATATTGAAATCTGCTTCACTGTAATGGCACATAGCTGAATTCCCACGTGCATCCTTTCAAACTCCAGGGGTCACTGTTGCTCTTCATGCTGTTTTTCCTCATGCTGATCTAGTGTTCCTGAGCATGAAGCATTTATGACACTCCAAGACAGACAATTAGATGCATTTCATAAGTACTGTAGAAAGAAAGTAATTTTGTAATTTTAATGAAAGCTGTTTTACACAATCCAGGTAATTAATAGATATAGAAAAGGCAGAAAGGTTATGCTAACAGTAAATGCTGGACTAAAGACTCCAGTAGCTGCACATCGACCTGTCCTGCCTTTCTCAATAACAAGGAGAACTGGGAATCAGCAAATATAATCTTGAGGGAGAGCTTGTTTCCTCGAGGGAGTTCAGAGTTAAAACTGGCAAGTTTGTCAGTGCTGGGTTGAGATAACAATACTTTTTCTTTCTTTTCACTGTTCCCCACATGAATCATTGCCGCAAGTTTCTTTCGGTGACAGAGGCTGATGAATCTTTAATAAGAGGATGTGTCTTTATCTGATTCTGTAACCCCTGCGGCAACACAAGCATCTAAAACAAAAAGATGACATTTTGCCACACTGATTTTATCTGTCACGATCTTTATCACAGTCTGTATCTCTCAAACACTGTGTCTCTCAATTTCTGAGAGTTTTGGGTTACCCCCGAAAAGCCATTAGTTTTTAGCCTGTTTTACTCTATTTGCATTTATTCCAGAATTTGGTAATCTGGATTAATTTATTGTTCCTAGTGGAAAAAATGAAGCATCTGAAACAACATATGCATTATTTCTAAAGACTGCATAAACGTATTTACATAACTATCACATTTGTGAGAATCAGTGAATCAGTCCAATATATCTGGCACTTGTTGATTCACTTGCCCATTTTGAACAATTGAAATGTTGAATGGCTGTGATATTAAGAAAGCAATTTCAAGAAAATTCATTGTAGATGTTCATGTTGGCAACCATTAAACCTTGTTTAAGTAAATAAAGAAAGAAAGACATAACATTACGATCAGACATAACATTATGACCCCTTACAGGTGAAGTGAATAACACTGATTATCTCTTCATCATGGCACCTGTTAGTGGGTGGGATATATTAGGCAGGATATATTTTGTCCTCAAAATTGATGTGTTAAAAGCAGGAAAAATGGGCAAGGGTAAGGATTTGAACGAGTTTGACAAGGGCCAAATTGTGATGGCTAGACGACTGGGTCAGAGCATCTCAAAAAATGCAGCTCTTGTGGGGTGTTCCCGGTCTGCAGTGGTCAGTATCTATCAAAAGTGCTCCAAGGGAGGAACAGTGGTGAACCGGTGACAGGGTCATGGGTGGCCAAGGCTCAGTGATGCACATGAGGAGCGAAGGCTGGCCCGTGTGGTGCGATCAAACAGATGAGCTACTGTAGCTTAAATTGTAAGAAGTTAATGCTGGATCTGATAGAAAAGTGTCAGAATACACAGTGCATCGCAGTTTGTTGCATATGGGGCTGCATAGCCACAGACCAGTCATGGTGCCCATGCTGACCCCTGTCCACTGCCAAAAGCGCCAACAGTGGGCATGTGAGCATCAGAACTGGACCACAGAGCAATGGAAGAAGGTGGCCTGGTCTGATGAATCACGTTTTCTTTTACATCACATGTCACCAGGATGCACTATGGGAAGAAGGCAAGCCGACGGAGGCAGTGTGATGCTTTGGGCAATGTTGTGCTGGGAAACCTTGGGTCCTGCCATCCATGTGGACTGAGGACTTAAAGGATCTGCTGCTAACATCTTGGTGCTAGATACCACAGCACACCTTCAGGGGTCTAGGGGGTCTGGAGTCCATACCTCGATGGGTCAGGGCTGTTTTGGCAGCAAAAGGGGGACCAACACAATATTAGTACATAATGGTCATAATTAGGCCATAATGTTATGCCTGATTGGTGTAAATATGACCAAAAACATAGTCCTTGATAGTCAAAATAATTTATAGTTAATTTAGGACAATTTATTTGACCATTTTATTATTTCTCACTTTAACAAGGTATGGCTGCAAAGATGATATTTTTTTTTTCCAATGAATTTTCCTAAAATTTTGAATATAATTTCATACTGTTTTAGTGTAATCGGTCCTACGCGACCCACTCCGAGCGGGATTTGAGACGGGGTCTTGGGAGGTGGGTGTGCTAACAAAGATGCTAAAGACTGCAGCCTGTAGCATTAGTCGCTAGGGCGTCTCTTGAGGCCAGGGGAGTGAGGTTTACACACACAACTCTTACTGGCATATTTCCATTACACTCATTCCCTTAAATCTCACTCCAATCCGGGTCAATGGCACCAAATGTAGCTGGCTCACTCAACATGCTCCAGGCGAGATTCGAACTGGAGTCTCCAACGTGGGCTGCGGTGTTTAGCATCCTTGTTAGTGCGCCTGCCTCCCATGCTGAAGACCCCGGTTTGAATCCTACTCGGAGCACGTTGAGTAGGACCGGTTACTTTAAACTTCTCGGAACTTCAATCAAATAAAGCATAAATGATAAATGCAGGTAATGATACATTTGTATCTGCATTTTCCTGTTGTCAAAAGACAAATTTGTGTCTTTTTCAAGCTAGTTAGATTAGCAAGTCAGTTTCAGGGTTTGAAAGCATTCAAGCATTGAAGATGCTATCCAACCACTTTTCTTAAAACATTTGTATATTGCAATAATGATATGGTTCATTGTTCCTAACACATTTATGGCAATAATGGCAGAGTCCCAAACTCCAGCTGTTCCTTCAATTCTCTTGTGTTCAAAGGAAGCTGTACTGCGTAAAATCGAGAATGACTCTGTCATGCTGTAATTTGTGCTACATCCGTTTGAAATTATAAGCTTGAGTTACACTGTAGAAAAATACACTTGTTTGGAGTCTCGTGAGATTATCCGAGGGATCATTTAGCAATCTGTGAAACGGTCTGTCTTTTCTGCGCTTTAGAACACACTTCTAGGCTGATCATTTTGGAAATGGCTGTGCATCAGAGATAGAGGACAGCCATTAGCCTCCCCACAAGCTCTCCCATTAAACTCTTTCAACAGGAAAATACCTCAGACATCATATTGACAATTTATCCCTCCCTTTCAGACTGGAACAGCAACAAATGCTCTCTTCACTCCATGAAAGAGGTTTAGTTTGAGACATCTGAGGTGTATGGGCAGGCATATCTGGCAGTGAAAAAAGAAGAAAGGTTTTCAAAGCATTTTCACTTCATGTGACACATTGCAAAGTGGATATTACTATAAATCAGACTTGTGGATATCTACTAGTTCTTGTATTGTGGCGTGAAAATTGTAACGTTTCTCATCGCTCAAGCTCTTCTTGTACACATAAACTTCTTACTGTATGATGTGTGAAATCTTTTCAGAATAGCACAAAATGACTGCAACAGATCCTAAACGCCTGACAGCTACAATATCCACCCTCCTGTACTACAAAAATTCAAATATTTCACTCTTTACCTTCATAGAGATGCTCTTGTGCCCCTGTATCTGTGTTTTGGCGTAGATTAGTTTTTTTTTCATCGTAACTGTTGGTGATCTGACTATGAGTCACTGAACTGCCAGCTACCCGCTGTAGAAGCAGGTGTGATGGTGTCACTGCAACCCTGGCCGGGCTCCATGCTGCCTCTATGGGGAGTTAAAGATGAGTAGTTCTTATGATTTTGTAGTTAAGGTCAGTTGCAATGTGCTGCTGGGCGGGAAAAGTGTAAAATGAGGGCAGACTAGTCAGACGACCACAGACAGTGAATAGTAAGCTTTAGCCTTAGGGGTTTGTTAGAGGTCACTTGTCTTTTTCTAAGTGCTGTTTGTATGTTAAGCTGAAGTATGTTTTTTAAAATACTATCTCTTATCTCGGTTTAATATGTTAAAAGTTGAAAAATCTGTTGCTTTGTGATCTCTGAGTTTGAGATGTCTGCTGTCAATTTCTGGCTCAGCTATAGGTGCACTGATATTTTAAATTCTGTCTCTATTTTAAATCAATAATTTTAAATACTACAAGTGAATTTATGGTATCACGACTACAATGTACATAGGGCTATGCGGTATGACGGTAGGCCTATACATCAAGGCGCACAGTGGTAACAAGGCATGATGGATCCATGTTCTCATTCTGTTTACGCCAAATTCTGACTCTACCATCTGAATGTCTCAACAGAAATCGAGACTCAACAGACCAGGCAACATTTTTCCAGTCTTCAACTGTCCAATTTTGGTGAGCTTGTGCAAACTGTAGCCTCTTTTTCCTATTTGTAGTGGAGATGAGTGGTACCCGGTGGGGTCTTCTGCTGTTGTAGCCCATCCGCCTCAAGGTTTGTGCGTGTTGAGGCTTCACAAATGCTTTGCTGCATACCTCGGTTGTAACGAGTGGTTATTTCAGTCAAAGTTGCTCTTCTATCAGCTTGAATCAGTCGGCCCATTCTCCTCTGACCTCTAGCATTAACAAAGCATTTTTGCCCACAGGACTGCCGCATACTGATGATTTTTTCCTTTTCACACCATTCTTTGTAAACCCTAGAAATGGTTGTGCGTGAAAATCCCAGTAACTGAGCAGATTGTGAAATACTCAGACCGGCCCGTCTGGCACCAACAACCATGCCACGCTCAGAATTGCTTAAATCACCTTTCTTTCCCATTCTGACATTCAGTTTGGAGTTCATGAGATTGTCTTGACCAGGACCACACCCCTAAATGCATTGAAGCAACTGCCATGTGATTGATTGATTAGATAATTGCATTAATGAGAAATTCAACAGGTGTTCCTAATAATCCTTTAGGTGAGTGTATAATGTATATCACGTTATGTAAATATATATACATGTAGTATGGCACTATTGACGCTTTAGAGTGATGAAACGTAATAAGACAAAAAGAGCGGGACGTGCTTGATGAGTCTGGCAGATTGCCAATGTGTGTTCATGGAAAACTGCCAGCGATTGCAAATTTGGGACGTGCTTGATGTTAAAAAGAGTTATTAAGTGCAATAAGCTGTGAAAAAGAACTCAATGCGGTGCTCGCATTAACTGAAACACCTTTTTGTTTGCTGACACACACCTGAAGTCTGCACACAGAAAGTCATGTGTCTCAGCATGTGATGGCTAATGCAATCATCTTTCACATCTTATTGCACTTGAATGGTTGGATGCACACACAATTATGTAAAAATGCCCACCGTGTGGAGTATTTCCTTTAACCCTTAAATGCATTAATGTTTAAACAATCATTATTACATATTCGGGACCCCGATCTATATCTAACACGGATGGATCTCTACCTGTCGTGATAATATAAAACTCTCAGAGTAACATCTACAGAAGAATAAAATAAAGCATGTTTTGTTAACTTTTGGAGCTTGGAAGGGTTCAGTTTGAGCAGATGTTTTATACCATCCTGTCCTCATCAGAGCTCATTTTCCAGTACATTCAGGATCTGGCTCATATTTGCCATCTCAAACATATTTTCAAAACTATAATTTTCAACATCTTCAAAATCAATATTTTGATTTCTTCACAAGATCCACCATCAAGTGACAGTGACACTAATATTTGATTGTGTTCAGTACTTGCTCTGCAGTAAATCGCTGAACCTTTTCAAGTTTTGCTGATGATACTTCCTATTCTTTTGTTTTCTGTCTGTAGTAACTTGTGAAATGTCACTTCATCATTGTGTGTCAGACACTGCCACCTTGTGGAATAAAGGTGAATTGCACTTATTCATTCATCAAAGATTCAATTATTGTTGTGCAGAAAAAAAATATACTTACACTGTTACACACACTGTTATAACATTTTTAAAAAAATGAATGGAAAAACGCATTCTTTTATAATTGTGTTTTTTTTTCTTGTTATATTGTTTAGAATTGATTGAGGAATACTAAGAAGGTTGATGTCTAACTTTAAAAAGTGCATGAGGAGGAGGGTAGTGAACGACGTCCCGGGTCCCTAAAGACCCGAGGTATGCGTTTAAGGGTTAAACACAGTCAGCTGTATCTCAAGTGATAGTAAACATTTGGGTGTAAACGGGACATGTGTTTAACAGTATAATGGATCTGTGCATTCGGTTTTAAAGGGACAGCAGCTCTTTTTCATTAATGTTAATCATACAACAAAAGAAAAAGAGAAAAGAAGGACTATGCAGTATTTTAGTTTTTCATTTGATTATCCAATTTCAGTATAGGCTTCTATTTCTAACGACAAGTTAAATAAACCTAATGTACCTGAACATTTTTATTTAATTCATATTTTTATTGTACTTGTCCTATTGTTTGTAATTAGCTTTTTTTTGTTCTTATTTTTAATAACAAAAATTAAATTAGATGACAAAAATAACTATATTGTGATATTGTTATCGTGAAATAAAATCTCATATCATGAAATAAGATTTTGGTCATCATATCACCCACTCCTAAATGTAAAGTATATATATAATATGGAAACATGTTTAAACATGGATGTTTGCCACCATTTATCCAAGTTGTCACATTACAAGACATGTGCGTTATTACTACATGACATTGCTTTGAAGAATGCAACTCAAAAGTTCTACAAAGGTAGTCCAAGGTGGTAGAAATGGATACAATTCACCCTCAGACTTTTAGCAAATGATTCTAAACCATTGAAGTTTTTCTTTTATTTCCTTTTTTCTTGCTTGTATTCTTTGACCTTGCAAGTGATGTAAACAAAATAAGTGGGTGCAACACCTGTTCTTCTAACGATATAAATGTGGCAGTAAGTGCTTACTAATGCAGCCAGTCTGCAGGGAAATAAGTGTGTTATTGTACTTTACTTTTTAGAGTTCATGTTAAGTTGATTTAACTCAGGGCTGTTTTGTTTACTGCCCAAAAAAGGACTTCTTAAAAGTGTTTTATCCCCCACTGGTCTCAGTATGAACTGCACAAAATGTTTGTGCAGCATAACAAACAGCACCCACACAGAGAGTTAACAGCAGAAAACTCACTTGCACTTTTTTTTCCAAAGTTTTGTCCAAAGACAGTCTACCTGAAGAAGGTGCTCAAGGGCACAATGGTGATAGTTTATGGATTAATGGGGTATATCCTGTTAAATCTCAGTATCCCGGTAGCAAGACACTTGGCACACTGCCTGTATTTTAGTAAGCATCATAATTTAGGTATAATAATTCGAAATTGCTTTACCGTGGAAACTAATTAAAAACTTTCAACAGGCTACATTTTTGTGATATCAAATTTTGAACAGAACTTGGCTAGACATATGGCTTTGATTTTCTAGCAATTTTAGACTCCAAATAATTTTAAAAATATATATTTTGGATAAAATAAAAATTGTTTGGTTCAGTACACTCCTGGGCAAAAAATGGGCCACGCCCAAAATGGTTAAACACTAAGCTTTTGTTTTAACCACAAATTATTGGTCAGAAAAATGCACTACTTAAAAAGCATTTTGCTATCTCAGAAAAAAACCAAAAAAACATCAAAGACAGAATTAAGTTTTTGGCAGAATATGGGAAGTTGTGTGTGGGGTGATAAATCACAATGAAACACAAGTTGCATGGTGATGCTTCAGAGTGGTGTGTTTAAAAATCTGCTGAGAAATATAATGAATGCATCTCTACCAAATTGAAGCATGGAGGAAGAGCTGTCATTGTGTGGGAAGCCTTTTTAGCTGCAGGTATTGGTGAGCTACTTCACTGTGAAAAGTCATTTAATGCTTTAGACTGGAGGAGAATATTGCAGAATGGCTTGCTTCCCACAAATAAAAAATGTGGTTATCTAAGGAGGAATGATCAAATGCTATTTTTCAATAAGTCAGTGCTCCTGCCCAAATTACAAAGACAACCAAAAAGTGGCTTGAGAATAAATCCATCAGGCTCATCAAGTCCAGATTTGAACCCTATAGTGAATATTTGGTATCACACTCAAACGTACTGGGAGACATTTTTCAATTACTCATGAACTGTTTGAAGCCATCATCATTGAGTGGAACAACACTGATTCGTAATTCCTCATAAATCATAAGCAGTGTCTCAGAACAAGCCGTTTGCAGATAGTAGCTTTTGTGACGTCATATTGCACAAGCCCCGCCCACGACTGCTGCCCCGGACTCCGCCCTATTCGCATAGATCCCGCCCCTCCATGTTTATCTCCTTGCCAGCATTTAACAGCTGCATTCAAGTAAGAAATGTATTCTTATTAAAGCTACTAAAATTATTTCAATCAAGAGCAGTGAGTAATTTTCTGTTTTTATTTTGTTGTTTGAGTTATATTAGTAGCATATATAGCAGAAGTTACTATATATTACACTGCTTTCACTTTCATACACAGATCTAATATACACTGTCAGAAAAAAGGTACATTGCTGTAACTGGGGCAGTACCCTAAGGTTTAAAACTGAAAAGGTACTGATATGTACCTTTAAGGTACTAATACGCACTTTTAAAGTACTGATATGTACCTTTTAAGGTACTAATATGTACCATTTAGGGGTGAGTAAGGTACAAAGATGTATCTTTTCACTTTTGTACCTTAGGGTACTGCCCCAGTGACAGCACTGTACCTTTTTTTTCTGAGAGTGTAGCTACACATGCAATTTCTGTAGCTGCTGTTTACATTCACAGACATAACCGACTGTGTTTGTGAACTTTGTGTGTTTTTGGCAAACTTGTGTGACAGTTTAAGCTCAAAAAGGTGTAAAAGAGAACTTAGTTTAATACTCACGGGACACGCCATCTCACATCCAGCTTTCTGTGTGCATGCTTCAGGTGTGTGCGCTCAGAAAACCATATATCAGAAGTTTAGACTGATATGGCTTTAAAATGCATGCAGAAAATAAACTTTCATGATGATGAAGAACTGCAATGTCACTTGAGCATGAGCGCGATAGAGATGATAATCAAACCAAACATATTTTTTAGTTTTTGGCTGAGTATCCGAGGCACGAGCTGTACAGGCAGCAGCTCATTTGCATTTAAAGATACATGCACGAAAACAGCATGTTTTTCCTTCCACTCAAAAATGGGCATTTACAACATGGTATAATAAATTAACTGTGGGGTATTTTGAGCTGAAACTTCACAGACACATTATGGGGACACCTAAGACTCATATTGCACCTCTTTAAAGAAAACAAAGGGAAGTCTATTCTGCGTGGAGTCACTTTATCCACAGTATTTGTGCAATTCTTGCCAATTTTCAGTGTTTTGTGATTAAAATGGTTAAGACTATTAAAAGGCAACTAATTATTTTAACAATTTTGGCATGGCCCATTTGTTGTTGTTGTTGTTGCCCAGGACATGAGTGTGCATTTGCTTTACAGTAAAGTTAAACTTCTATACCTTCTATAACGTATTCATACTTCCATTGAAGCTGTAGTATTCTGCAGTATTTTGCAGGTGACCTTAGGTCTGTATTCCAAAGCATTCATGAAATGCAACCATTTAAAGGCCCACTGAAGTGCCTTGAAATGCACAGCATTATTCAGTGTATTGATGCAATTTCCCCTGAAACAGGAATACAGGGTGGGACATATCAGATCCTCCCTTTTTTATAAAAGAGCAAATAGCATTTGTTTATATCACAGTTTGACTACTGGAGTTTGACACCCCCTTTCAGCTTGGAAAAGCCGCAGTTTCCTCCTAATCTATAACCGTTTATCATCATAATCGCTTTGAAATAAAGCATTCTGTGCAGAATTTGTTGTCTGCGGCTGCGCTGACTCGCGCATATGATCTGCTAGCTCTCGCGTCTCTGGACTGTGTGTGTGTGCTTTGGTGGTGTGCGCGAAACTAACGTGAAACCATACTTCATTCGCCTCAACTGAAAGCATATTTACACTGTCTGAATCGTTCTCTATCCCCTATACAATGCACTATGTGCCATTCACCATGTAGAAAATAGTAAATGTGAACGATTTCAACCGCAGCTTCATTTAGGGGGAGGGACTCTTCAGATTCCAGAGAGCATTTGATTGGACAGAAGATGTGATGAGAAGCTGAAGTCCACGGGGATGTCATAAAAATCTGTGATCCATTTTAGCGGAAGTGAGAGACTGAGAGAGTGAGAGAGTGAGAGTGAGACACATTTTGAATGCTTATATCTCTTAAATTAGAATTTTGTCATTGTTTTGGAAAACACCAGCTTATTCATAACCTTAAGGCTAACCTATTCATACTAAAAGCTAAAAAACATACAATTTGATTTCAGGGGGCCTTTAAGTACAAATCCATGCTCAATAAATGTGTGTGTGGGGGGGGGGTTAATGCTGATTGGGTGTCGCGACAATACGTGTCCCCAATCAGCATGCATAACCAGCACTATCCATTTTATAACAATTCTCTAATAGATAACAATAGATAACATTTATCTCAAATTTAAGACTTTAAATTTAAATTTAAAACTTTATCTTGATTTGAGAGACCACAAACACCTGCTGCTCATCATGTCATTTATTTCAAATCAACATTGTTTTGTTAGGAAATGCTTCTTTTGGAAAGTATGCTGCAGACATTTGATGCAGGTGTATGCCATTTCCTAAGCAATTCCCTGCTGTCAGCAATGTCATAATTGCATGAGAGTCACCATAAGCAATCCATATACAGTATGATTCACAATGTCTCAGCTTTAAAATGATTCATAGTGGTCATAAGAGTCATATATGGAAGTAATCCAATTATCCTTTGACAGTATATTCTTACAGATGCATTCGGAGAAAATTAAGGCATCCAAACATCCTTCTTGTATCTTGTGCCACTTTAAAGATATAGCTAAATTATTTTTGTTTTATCTGTAAGTGCGAATTACTTCGTGCCAGCCTTGCACTGCAATTTGCACTAAAAGTGTTTGTTGGCAGAGATGTTGTTGGCCGGGAGGCAAGAGGGAGCAAAAAAAACAACAAAAAAACCCATCTTCTTTAATATCTTCAATGCAACACTTCTCCAGGGATCAGGCCTGTAGCTTATCATTGAACCCTGACAACTTTTCATTTCCCTGGAAGGAGCTTGCAGCAGCATGACATTGTTGTCTTTATTTACACATTTGTCTAGCGCTGCTTCCCTTGTAGAAGAGATACATTTTGTCTATGTTTTTCCAGAATGTGTCAATGTTGTTATGCTCAAACACGTATGCGAACATGACGGGGGATTACATTCATGTGATTTTTCTTTTGTCTGGGTGACTGCTGCATTCACACCGTCGCAATTACCATAACGATTCTGAACTGTGAAAATCTTTCACATGTTTGTAGAACAATGTGTAACTCATATTTTTCTGAGACCTACGACTTGTACACAGGGGTGGATTAAGACAGGCCCCTAGGCTCAGGGATTTCTAGAGGCCCCCCACCCCGTTACACCTGGTATTATTATCATGCCTTTCAGATTCGTCTTCTGTTACCACTTGCGTTCAGATTTTGTGGAGGCACTTGGCTCTTTTTTTGTCACACTCAACTACATCACTTTCACTTTTGGCACACAAATGCTATTGAATGAACGAACCCGTCGTAGCTTACACAAATGCATATAGTGGCCTAAAATATATATTTCTTTTATTAGGACGGGTATTGTGTCTCACGGAAATGTGTTTTGCAGGGTGGGATGTCTGCACATGCACACCCAATACAAACACATGCGCATGACTCGTATGTTGTATCACTAATAATCATCATAAATATTATAAATATCACTAATAGTCTAATGGCTATTCGAGTGAGGTGATTCAATCTAGTTTTTAATAGAGGAAAACAGAAATAAGTACTATATAAGAGGATTTTACAGTACTAATATTTACCTCTAAATAACGAACTGTTTATCATTCATAAATGTCGTTGTTTAATTCACAGGGCCAGACAATAGTTATTTTGCCAAGAGATCTCTTATTTATTTTATATGTCAGCATAGGAGAGAAAGGAAATTTTCTGGAGAGATGGTCTTTATTCCAGCTTTCCCTTTTTCTCTGGACACAAAGGGGGGTTTTATAGGCTGCTTGACCAGATAAATTAATTACATTACCAGAAAAACTGGTTGTTTACACTATACCTCGTGCTTGCACACAGCACAATATACCCTTGGACATGTGCATCAGTGGAAAACATAGAAAAATTGTTCAAAATAGATGTCTTATTGAGAACTCGTGTCATAGCCTATGCATTAGTAAGAAAACAACATCATGCGACACAATTTTAAGTTATTTCAATCAAGAGCAGTGAGTGATTTTCTGTTTTTATTTTGTTGTTTGATTCACATTAACGGCATATTAATATATATTGACACAGTGCGAGATCTGGTCTGTGGTCTCTCCTCCTGTTTGAAAAATTCAGCAAATCAATCAGTGGTGGACAAATTCGGATTCAAGTAGATTTATTGGCAATGGTAAAATGTCTTTACATTGCCAAAGCATTGACAGGGCTCTGAACCAATTGTGTTGAGCATTGCCAATCAAATTTACAGGCAACAATGGGCATCGGATTGACAGTGATTAACAGTGCTCTGATCCAGTGGGCATAGTCAGATTAGTAGCCTACCTGTTCTTGACAAGCGTCAGTTTAGAAAACAAGCGTTCCGCTTTTGATTTAAGCTTTAAAAAGGAGAAAGAGGCGTGGCAGGCATTTTCCACACGTTTTAGACGCGACATGAGAACTGCCCCTAAAATTTGTCACGCGCGCTCATCATTTGCTTGTTATGTTAAAACCTCCGCCCAGTAACACTAGTAATTACTAGTACTGTAGAAATGCTGAGCTTTTATTATGCTGCAGGCTAGCGCTTCCACTTCTTCCACTCATGCGTATGTGGGGTAATGCAGCATTTTATCATATTATATATATTTGAGTGTGTTGAAATGTTATAATGCTACTTTTCCGAAGAGCATTTTTGAAACCTAAAGCCATCTGAATAACTGACAGTGGGCAAAGAGGTGGGACGTGGGTGGACCTGAGGTGCCTGGTTGCTGAAAGCACGCCCGCCTAGCTCGAACATAGTGGCAATCCACCTGTCACTAAGTGGCCACGCCCTTAATTATGCCGAACTTTAAGGCTTAATATAATTTAAACAGACAAGTTATAAAAAAAAATTCACCCCCCTCACAGTTGTCATGAAGAGCAAAATTAGATATATAGACCAAAACCACTTTTTGTACCAGGTACTGTATGTACACATATTCTGTAAACATATTTTTTTCTGCTGTAAAGTTGGCCATTTTAACATAGGGGAGATACAGTACAGATTTGACTCCCTTTTGGAGCTTCTCTAGCGGCCAGTCGATGAATTGCAGTTTGTCACTTCGTGTTGGTTTCAAGAGAGACCGTGGGAGGTTGCCGTTTGAATAAAACATACAATATATTAAAGCGTCTTTGGTGTTTCCATGGTTTCTACAAGATAAAACGGAAATCGAGGGTAATGAGGCACCTGGGTAATATGATGTCATTGATAGGTGACACATGGACACGGTTCGTCTCCTGTGCTGCGTTCCAGTTCTTTTTTATTATGCCCTTCACTCGCCAACTTCCGTCTGTCTCGTTCATTCGGATGTGCGTCATTGCTTACGTTGCATGAGTGCCCACTACTGGCGGAACATTTGCAATGGACTGAACTGGAATGTCCTAAGCCCTTGATCACTTGGAATCCACTATGGAGTTGATTTATTTATTTATTTTAATTGTTTAATGCAGCATTCTATATGTATATAGGTGTGTTTGGGTTGTTTTAAATGTTTTTAAAAATAATTAAAATATCATAGAGTTGTTTGTGGTGGGGTAAATTAAACGCGATATGCGGTAACGTCACACTCATATTGCATTGTGGTATATGAAGTTACCTTAAGTGTACATATGAAGTAGGGTCTGTCCATATAAACTTCCCTTGTCCACTTCACGAAGTGGAATGCACTTCAAAATGGTGGCAGGGATTCCCCCGAGGGGAAGTGCTTAGGGAAGTTTGCAAGTGCGTGTCTAAAAGTGGAGTGGAACGCAGCACTGGTTAAAATGACTTATTTCTCTGGATTTAAACATTCTTGGAAACATTTGGGATAATGCAAGTACACAAGTCAACAAAATATATAACATTGTTTTAATGGTTTTTGGATATTTTATTCCAAAAATCTTATATATTAGTTGTTCCATTTCCTTTAAATGGTTGGTCCATTTTTATCTGAGATGACCTTTTTTAAACTTAGAGAAATTAGGGTGTTTTCCATTGTTTTTAAGCAAAAGTTAATTGATTTATGATGCAGGAAATATTTTATTTGAAAAATAGTCAAAAAACACTAGCGAACCTAACTAAATATCAGTCCACTAGTTGGCGTGATTGACTAATTAAACTTTTTTACTTTAAGTAATTTTGTTGACTATTATACAGACTGTATACTTTTTCCTGTGGTTAT
This sequence comes from Paracanthobrama guichenoti, assembly GCA_018749465.1. Lineage (NCBI taxonomy): Eukaryota > Metazoa > Chordata > Actinopteri > Cypriniformes > Gobionidae > Paracanthobrama > Paracanthobrama guichenoti. The sequence continues at coordinate 30,433,188 of CM031959.1, forward strand.
CGCTGTATTTTTTTTATTACAGTATTAGTTTTTATTAGAGAAGTTGCACCAAGAAACAGCTCATCACACTTAAACAAAAATAATTCTAACCAAGTACATTTTGTGTGCATGAGAAAATGACCTGGCAGCCAACCGAAAAAGCACTTTTATTCAGCCCTAAACTCAATTTGTGCATTTTCCCCAGCATTATTTTATGGTGTGTCTGGCCAGGTAAGATAACACACTTCCTACTGTGTAGCTAATAAGAATATATGAACATTGTTGGTCAGTGTTGGTTTAGAGTATTGTCACAGGGCTAGAACGGTTCTTGTGTAAATAAAAACGAGCAGACAAAAGAGCTAGCAAATGCCAAGGCACAAGATCCTCTTGGGTGAAGTCGTCCTCTCATTGTATCCCTGAGAACACTGGTTAACATGCAGGACAAAAAACAAAAACAAAAAAAAAAACACTCTACGGGATAGATGAGAGCAAGTGAAAGAAGAAAATCTTCACTTCAAAGACTGTGCAGGCTTTTGAATGCACCGCTCAAGGTGATTTAGTTAATGGTTAAATAAGAAAGAAAAATGTAATGTTATGCACTATAAAAGAACAACATGGAGGATAAGCTCCATATTTTATGCATTATGCCTCATTGAAAGTTCAGTATGTCAGCATATTAACTTTAAACCCATCTTTATCCTGTTTGGGAAGCTTAAGAGCTGTCTTTGCCAATTAAGGTGGTACTCTTTCAGAGTTCAAGACATAGGTTTTCTAGTAGCATCTAGAATTTTACTGCCACACAAGAACACAGAGCATTATTATTATTATTATTGTATATATATATTATACAGCAGTATTATTCATAATACTTAGGGTTAGGGATTTGCATCAGTTCCTAACCTTAACTTTGCCGTGTAACTTGCTCAGCAATGTTTGTGCTGTAGAAAAGAATGACAATAATAGAAAATTAAGTGGCTTGTGGGCAATAAAATGGACCAAAACCACAATACACTACTGTGTAGAAGTCAGTAGGACTTTTTTTAAAAGAAGAAAGAAATGAATGCTTTTATTCAGCAAAAACGCATCAAATTGATCTAAATATAACAGTGAGGATGTTTGTTACATTTTAAATGCTATTGTTCTGAACTTTCTATTCATCAAAGAATCCTGAAAACATCACGGTTTCCACAAAAATAATTAATTGTTTTAAGCTGATAATAATAAGAAATGTTTCTTGAGCATCAATTATGCATATTAGAATGAATTCATAGGTACGCACAGCCAAACATTATTTATTTATTTAGTTTTTTGAAAATGTCTTCTATTTTCATGGTATCAGCACAGAAAACATGTAAATCATACATAATAATAATAATAATAATAATAATAATAATAATAATAATAATAACAATCATATTTACATTAACAGCAGAGGCATAGGGCCCTATTTTAACGATCTGAGTGAATGGTCTTTAACGCATGGCGCAGGTGCAATTACGGCGTGTCTGAATCCACTTTTGCTAGTTTAACCATAGCGGATTCACAATTTACATGGTGGAATTTGCGAGTGGAGGGATTGAATGCTTCTCCAGAGAGAGAATCCTTTTATTTTTAATATTTAAAAATGTTTGTGTGCTGCTGTGCATCCCTGTGTGTGTAATAAGCAGAGTGCGCACGTTGTGCACCCGCCTATAGGCACATATTACTAACACGCCCTTTAAATAACACACAAAAAAATACTGCGCTATTGACTTTAGACCAGGTTTTTGTTGGTCAATGGTGCAGTCGTTTTCAGACCAGCACGCCCATGGGCGAACAGATGAGCTCGAGTGCATTTGCTATTTAAACAACACTGGACATGAAAATGATAACTGCATCAAGTTGAAACTAGCAAAAACACTTGCTTCGTGCCTGGCATCGCATTGTGCCGGGTGTATGATAGGATCCATAGTGTTATATCAAATGGGCATTTTGCAAATATAACAATATCTTTCCGAAAATTAATAGCAAAAAAGAAATAAATAAATAAAACTCTCATCATAAATACATCTACACAATTCTGATTATGTGGCTAAAGCATACAAGTCAATTTACAAAACTGGAAAAAAGATCATAATGGAATCATTTACTCTCTAAATGAGAATCCAAGTTTGAGTGAGTTTAATTTTGCATGACAGTAAATGTTGTAAGAGCGGCTATCTGCTTTTATAGCACTAGAATGTTCGTTAACTCCCACAAGGGCCACACAAACAGCCTGGATCACTCTTAATCGGTAAACAAAAGCCTACATCCATAAGCTCCACAAATAGAGCGATAAGCAGCGACATATCACTGAACCACAAAGCTTTTGTCCGCCAGGATGTTTGATGAGGAATCTGCCTTGACCCTCACAGCCCTGTGCTGGAAGCACATCTAAATCCACTTGTGCTCTTCAGATTGATGAAAAGGCCTCCAGGTGAATGTGTCGACTGATTTGTCTCCTTTGTTTAATATGGAAGGGGCCATATGTAGAGAAGCAAGAGGTTTATCATTGTGATTAATGCATTTAGGCCTGTGACAGTCTCTCTCATCACTGGTCTCTTTTTGCTCACCCTCTGTATTCCCTCTGCGTCCCATCCCTTATCCTAATGCTAATGATTTGGGCTGTCAATTTAACATGTTAATTTGGTGTAGTTCATTATATATTTACAACAAAAACTCAAATGAGCCAGAAAGCACTTAAACAATCACTGCAGAATTTTAGAAGCTTCACACATTTAAGAAGCCTCAATTAAAAGAGAACTGTGCAATAAATTCTTGCATTGCATCGCATTTTGGATGCTTTGAAGGAGTTTTATTTCAATGTCAAAGAGATACAGGCACAGTGAAGAATCATTCGAGTCTTGGGTCTGTCAAAGTTTCTTTCACCCTTGTGTGTTTTTGTTTCATTGCACATAGTCTGGTGTACTTACTGTACTGCTGACAGCACAGCTTTCTAATGAAAACACCCTCATTTACTTCAACTATAATTTATTCCAGTGGGGCCACTCTTTCCAAAAGGGCTTCGAGAGACAGAACACCAAAGCAAGTCAAATATCCATAAGCAAAAATGGCGTTAACCAAACTTGGAGGGGCACGCTTTGTTCTTTTAACAGTGTCTGGAAGCTTAGTTTGAGAGGTACAGCTGAACACTCACTGTATTGCGTTTGCTGTGTTCTAACTTCTAATAAGTTTTGTTATATGCAAATAGACTCAGTCAACAACTGAATCTTGGAACTAAATTGGCTTGACTTGATGAATGTGAATATTGACATATATATTGTACAGTGGCATCAAAAACAATTTGGAGACTAAGGAGACTAGCGCATTGCGTTTGCTGGTGTTCTAATAAGTTTTGTTATATGCAAATAGACATGCTGTAGTCAGTCAACAACTGAATCTTTGAACTAATTTGGGTAGACTTGATGAATGTGAATATTGACATATATATTGCAGTGGCCTCAAAAACAATTTGGAGACTAAGGAGCCTAGCGCACTGCTTTTTTTTTTTCATGGCGTTAATTTGAAGGAATTTTCCATATTGAGCATTCACAGATATTTTACCTCTATTTTGATTTAAACATTTCATTGCCTTCTGTTTCATTTCATGTGTTATGTCCTGGCAGAAAATTACTAGTGCATTTTTTGTTTTTCAGTATATGCAAACATCCCTGACGCATGTTTACAATGTAAGAAAAAAAAGTTCAGCTGTTTTTGACCTTTGCAACATTATAAAAGTGCATGTCATGTTTTTAAATGCAAAATTGTGTTCTAACAGCATGAATGTAAATGCATAGAAAATATATAACATCTGTGGCCTCATGCCTATATGGCCAAATCATAGCTGTGCTATGATATGAGTGTGATATTGCTCATATATTACACTCACCTAAAGGATTATTAGGAACACCATACTAATACTGTGTTTGACCCCCTTTCGCCTTCAGAACTGCCTTAATTCTATGTGGCATTGATTCAACAAGGTGCTGAAAGCATTCTTTAGAAATGTTGGCCCATATTGATAGGATAGCATCTTGCAGTTGATGGAGATTTGTGGGATGCACATCCAGGGCACGAAGCTCCCGTTCCACCACATCCCAAAGATGCTCTATTGGGTTGAGATCTGGTGACTGTGGGGGCCATTTTAGTACAGTGAACTCATTGTCATGTTCAAGAAACCAATTTGAAATGATTCGAGCTTTGTGACATGGTGCATTATCCTGCTGGAAGTAGCCATCAGAGAATGGGTACATGGTGGTCATAAAGGGATGGACATGATGGATCCATGTTCTCATTCTGTTTACGCCAAATTCTGACTCTACCATCTGAATGTCTCAACAGAAATCGAGACTCATCAGACCAGGCAACATTTTCCAGTCTTCAACTGTCCAATTTTGGTGAGCTTGTGCAAATTGTAGCCTCTTTTTCCTATTTGTAGTGGAGATGAGTGGTACCTGGTGGGGTCTTCTGCTGTTGTAGCCCATCCGCCTCAAGGTTGTGCGTGTTGTGGCTTCACAAATGCTTTGCTGCATACCTCGGTTGTAACGAGTGGTTATTTCAGTCAAAGTTGCTCTTCTATCAGCTTGAATCAGTCGGCCCATTCTCCTCTGACCTCTAGCATCAACAAGGCATTTTCGCCCGCAGGACTGCCGCATACTGGATGTTTTTCCCTTTTCACACCATTCTTTGTAAACCCTAGAAATGGTTGTGCGTGAAAATCCCAGTAACTGAGCTGATTGTGAAATACTCAGACCAGCCCGTCTGGCACCAACAACCATGCCATGCTGAAAATTGCTTAAATCACCTTGCTTTCCCATTCTGACATTCAGTTTGGAGTTCAGGAGATTGTCTTGACCAGGACCACACCCCTAAATGCATTGAAGCAACTGCCATGTGATTGGTTGATTAGATAATTGCATTAATGAGAAATTGAACAGGTGTTCCTAATAATCCTTTAGGTGAGTGTATATTATAATATGTTATATTATATGTTTATATTATATTATATGCTCATATGTTTATATTATATTAGTGATTTTATTTAATTTTTTTGGTGAATATTAAGAAAAATAAGAAGAATTATCTTGATTATATCATACAATTATAACGGCTGGATTAGCAGCACTGCAGTAAATTGGACTAATGCTATGTAGTGGTTGATGAACATTAATTTAAACTATTTCTACAGGGCAAACCACTTTTTTAATCACAGTGCATTAAGTTGCGAGGCCTCAGAAAGCCAGACAGTGACAGCACTCTGGCAGGGGGAGAGATCTGGCACCGCTTGCACAGCACTGAAAATAGAGCGGCTCTGCTGGTGAGAGTGCAGCGCCTCCTGTGTGAAAGGAGAATTAGACTCCCTGCCTAATTGAGTGAGGTGTTTACTGCAGACTTTAAAATGTGGTTAACAAAATGTATTAAAAGTATAATGTGCAATATGACAGGTTGTTACACAGTAACAACGAGAACAGAAAGTGCAGTGCAATGTCAGTAATTAGATTCAGAACCATCCTCCTCAGAGACAAAGAGACAAACACAAGGAGACTTATGGTACAGGAGCTGAGGGAAAATAGTTGAGATCATGGTAAGAGGTGGGCCGCGCAATGATCCTTTGCAGAGGTGCCAGTAAATTTCTTTGGGGTGAGAAACACAGGAGAAGTACCATTGTTGTTGGAAATGAGGCCCAGGACAACAATCATATTTGATGATAGAGGTGGAGCTGTGGACAAACAGACAAACAGTGTGTGGAGAATTAGACTGGGACCATCCATCACTGCATAGGCCCTCACACTGAACACGCTCTCTTCAAATACACACACACACACACACACACACACACACACACACACACACACACACACACACACACACACACACACACACACACACACACACACACACACACACTTTGACACACTCAAACACTTATTTACCTTCTCCATCTGACAGCATGGGGCTATTGTTCTCTCTCTCACTCTCTCTCTCTCTCTCTCATTATCACCCCCAAGGGTCCTGATGACAGAGTACAAATTTGGAATGGAGCAATGTTAGTGACTTTCAGCCTGCCGTACACAGGCACCCATAACCAATGTCCTACAACAACAAATTCTCATCAGGACACATTAATTTTTTATAGAAATATATGTTTTAACACACAGGGACATGTGCTATAACAAACTGTATAGGTCAACTGGTAGAACTGGTTTGGGGCAGTATAACAATTATCTGTTTCCTATTTGAACATAATTTAAAATATAATTTAGTCCTGTGATGACAAAGCTGAATTTTCAGCATCATTGCTCCAGGCTTCAGTGTCACATGATTCTTTCAAAATCATGCTGGTTTGTTGATTAAGAAACATTTCTTATTATTATGAATGTTGAAAACTGCTTAATACTTTTTCAGGATTTTTTGATGAATAGAAAAGTTTAAAAGAACAATATTTTTTTGAAATAGCTTTTGTAAATGTCTTTGCAGCCACTTTTGATTAATTTAATGCATCCTTGTAGCCTGACAAGCCAGACCCACATCAGGATGTTGGGTCTGGGAATTCACCATTGGCAGGGCTCAGTCCGAGGGGCGGGATAAACGGTTGTCTTTCAAATTCCCTCTGCACGCAGTAGGATAGCGCTACAACCAACCACAGCAATGAAGAAGGTGAAGCCGAGCTAGTTGATAGATTAATCTTTCACCGTATCCGGTCGGCAAAACTCCGAAACATCTTCCTTCCTTAAGAATGACTTCAGTGCCGTTCTTTGTTCTTTTCTCAAAGAAAAGTTTAACAACAAGTCTCCCAGAGTCTTATGACTCCCAAGTCAGTGAAAGACCGCTGTTCGCCAGCTTCTTTGTTTTTAAGTAGCACGCAGAATTATGTTAAGCCCGCCCACCGACTCTATACACGATGTGATTGGCCTGACCAGAGTTTGGTTTTTCCAGCTTGCAGGTCTACCAAGAGTTGCTAGACTACACTCGTGGCAAATTAGATTTGCTGCCGCTAGAGTGCGTCTAGATTTCTAGGCTAGCATCCTTGATGAATAAAAATAAATATAAATTTCTTCAGAGAAAAATTTATTAATTTTCAACCATTCTTTTTTTCACTTTTCCCTCTGCAACTAATAACCATGTATCCATTAGCCTAACATTGGCTATTGCCAGTTATTTTTCAAAGAATAATACTTTTTGATGTTGTATCATGTTTAAATAAACAGAGAAGCAGCCAAAAATATTAATAATGGCTAATTAATGGCTCTAAATCTGTATGCTGTTTTTTCTGATAAGGAGAAATTTCACAATTTTTACACAGCTTATATATATATATATATATATATATAGTGACGGGGTGAAGAAGCACACGACACGAGGATACAGGTAAGTTCCCCGAAGGGTGGACTTTTATTAGGGAGTGCTGCGGGAAAACAAGTAAAAGTGAAATGTGGCGTGGCGTGGGTGCTCGGTGCTATCTCTTCTTTCCTGGTGCTCTGTGCGCGGTGCGGTGTGGGTCCGTGGTCTCGCTTAGTGGCGGGGCTGGCAGTCACACGCTGCTCTCTGCAAACACACAAAGGAAAGGGTTTAGCCGAGGCTTGTGGAGACATCTCTCACCTTTCCGCCTGTGTGTGCCACTTATCAAGCCACCGTCGTGATGAGCTGCAGGTGTGGCTGCTCAGCCCAGAAGCGGAAGGTGCCGTCGGGCTTTGGAACCATGACGATTGGGCTGGACCAGGGGCTGCGCGATGGCTCGATGACCCCTAACCTCAACATCTCCTGTACCTCTTCCTCGATGGGACCCGGTAAGGCCGCTGCCAGATGATGACTCCAGGTGGCGTGCGGACATCATGCTCCAGAACGTGGGTCCGCCCAGGCTGGGGGGAGAACACACTGGAGAACTGACTGACCAGGTGCTGCAGCTCCGACTTCTGGGCGGCCGAGAGTTGAGGGTCCATGTCGACAACCACGGGAGACGAGTGGGTGAAGGCGGAGAGCTGGGGCCCAGTCCCCACCCAGTGCTTCAGGAGGTTGATGTGATACAGTTGGTCCTCTCTCCTCTTTCCTGGCTGCCGCACCCGGTAGGTAACGGGGCCAACCTTCTCGGTGACGGTGTACGGCCCCTGCCAGGTGGCCAGGAACTTATAGGCTGCTGTGGGGACCAGGACCATAACGTGGTCGCCTCGCTGGAACTCCCATGGTTGGGCCGCCCAGTTGTAATGTCGCTGCTGGGCCTGCTGAGCTTTGGCGATGGACGATTTTCCTGGACGATGGCCATGACCCGGTCGATCCGCTTCCGCATCTCCCGCACATGTTCCACCGTGGTCCGGTGTACCACCGGTTGTTGCTCCCAGGCCTCCCTAGCGACGTCGAGCAGGCCGCGGGGCTGTCGGCCGAAGAGGAGCTCGAAGGGGGTAAAGCCAGTGGACGCTTGAGGTACCTCCCGGATACCGAAGAGCACATAGGGCAGCATCTTGTGCCAGTCCCGTGGGTCTTCGGCAGCTACCCGACGCAGCATCTGTTTGAGGGTCTGGTTGAACCGCTCGACGAGGCCATCAGTCTGGGGGTGGTACACCGAAGTGCGGAGCTGTTGTACCTTCAGCAACCGGCAGAGGTCAGCCATCATCCGGGACATAAACGGGGTGCCCTGGTCAGTCAGTATCTGGGATGGAATGCCGACCCGACTACACAGAAGGAAGAGCTCCTGGGCGATAGCTTTTGCGGTGGCTTTACGAAGGGAAATGGCCTCCGGGTAGCGGGTGGTGTAATCCACAATGACCAGGATGTGTTCGTATCCCCGGGCGGACTTCAGGAGCGGCCCTACCAGATCCATCCCAATCCGCTCGAAGGGCACCTCAATGATGGGTAGCGGTATCAGCGGGCTGGGGGGAGGGTGACGCGGAGACGTCTGTTGGCAGGTGGGGCAGGCCTGACAGAAGCGCTTGACCTCAGCCTCCAGGCCCGGCCAGTGGAAACGGTCGCGAATGCGCTGGAACGTGTTCTGGGCCCCCAGGTGGCCTGCCATTGGATGTGCATGAGCTATCTCCATCACAGCTTCGGTCTTGGTGCGTGGAACGACTAAGAGAGTTTTTTTCTCCCCCCGCCGCTGTGCGACACAGTAAAGCAGGCCATTCTTTACCATAAAGTGAGGAATGGGGTGGGGTGGGGTGCTGGCTGGAGCTCTTTCCCCTCAGCTACCCGTACCAGGGCCCAGCAGTGTTTCAGGCGGTTGTCCTCGTGTTGCTCTCTGGCGAAGGCCCCGGCCCCAGTCACCTGTTGGAAAAGATCAAGAGGTTAGGGTTCTGGGTGGGTGACTCACCACCCCTTGGGCTGTCCGAGGCCAGCAACACGGGACGACGACGGCGCCTCCTTGGGCTCCTCTGTTTTGGGCGGTTCCCGGCAGGGCTGGCGGGCTGGGTGGTGGCGGCGAGCAGATGGTCGAACCCCAGCCAGTCACTCCCGAGAAGGACTGGGACGGGCAAGTCCCTGACAACTCCGACTTCCACCGGCCAGGCGCCGGGTGGCGCTGTGATAGTGACGCGCCGTGCCGGGACTTCTCTGGTGTCGCCGTGCACACAGGTGATGGACAACTTCGCTTTGGACTCAGCTCACGGGGGCAGGACAGTTGTCTGGACCAAACTGACGTCCAGGAGGGCGAGGAACGGATGAGCGTTGACCTTCACTTCCACCTGTGGCGCGTTCCCCGTGTGCACAGCACAGCCCGCCAGCCAAGCTCGTCCAGGGAACCGCCGGCCTGCTTTCTGGTCGCTGGGTGCCCTCCGGCGTGTGTCACTCCTGGACCACCATTCGGGGAAATGGCGGCGCTCGCTCCCTAACCTTCCGGTGTTGGGTGGCCTCCGCCAGCTCGATGGCCTTAGCGAGTTCGATGTTAGCGGGGTTTCTCATGCCGGCTGCCTGACGAAGTGGGCGGGGAAGGGCTCACAGTAGGCGGTCGATCACCACCTGCTCTGCTACCTGTCGTGCAGTGGGACCCCCGGCCAGTAGCCAGTGTTGGGCGAGGCGATGAAGGTTGGCGGTTTGGGCCCAGGGCGGTTGCCGCGGGTCGTAAGTCCATTCGTAGAAGAGTTGAGCGGCGCTGAGCGGCCCAGGATCTTCTTTTTCAGTTCCTCATAGGAAGTACTCTGTTCGGAGTCAAGTGCGAAGAACATCCGCTGTGCCTCTCCGGTCAGGAGCGGGGCTACGCCTCCCGGGTGGTGATGGCCTCAAACATCTGTAAATACAACGCTACGTCATCATGCACGGTCATCCTGGGCACCAACTGTGTTGCCTGGATACGGGGTCAGGTAGCGGAGCTCGCTGGGCAGCGGCGGTGCGGAGCGCGGCCAACTCGCGTTCGGTTTCCCCTTGCCGCGAGGCCATGTGCTCCATAATTTGTTGCTGGCGGATGCTCACCTCAGTGAGGTGCCTCAACAATTCCTCCATCGCAGGGGAGGAGCGCCACAGATCAAACCCGGAAGTGCAAGTTCAGCGTGGTGGGATTGTTGTCGGTGTTTTTTTCACTGCAATGCCCGCATTCTCCACCAGTGTGACGGGGTGAAGAAGCACACGACACGAGGATGCAGGTAAGTTCCCCGAAGGGTGGACTTTTATTAGGGAGTGCTGCGGGAAAACAAGTAAAAGTGAAATGTGGCGTGGCGTGGGTGCTCGGTGCTATCTCTTCTTTCCTGGTGCTCTGTGTGCGGTGCGGTGTGGGTCCGTGGTCTCGCTTAGTGGCGGGGCTGGCACACAAAGGAAAGGGTTTAGCCGAGGCTTGTGGAGACATCTCTCACCTTTCCGCCTGTGTGTGCCGCTTATCAAGCCGCAGGTGCTCGGTTTCCAGGGCGACGCTGATGAGCGCTCGGGACACATGTCACACATGTACAATATATATATATATATATATATATATATATATATATATATATATATAATATATATATATATATATTACTTTCCTCTCAAAGGCCACAGAACACTTAGGCCTGGTTTCACAGACAAAACTTAGTTAAGCCAGGATTAGGCCTTAGTTCAGTTAGGACATTTAAGTAGCTTTTATAAATAATGTGAATCTTGAGGCAAAACTTTGGCAGTGACATTTTTTAAGATATGTCAGTGCAAGATGCTTTCAGTTAAAACAGCTCAAACATACATTTTAGTCTAGGACTAGTCTTAAACCTTGTCTGTGAAACTGAGGGTGTAAGTCTCAATTTAAGTCCTCTGAAGTTAGATAGAAATGTAAATATTCACTACTTCAATCACATCAATCTTTTTGTGTGTGCTTATTTTTGTAGTGTAACCAACACGGTCACTATGAACTGAAATTTAATAGGAAAGAACCGAAAAGTAAATAACATAAATAACAACAGTAATTAGCATTTTGGGGTGAACTATACTTTTAAATGTTAGGTTTAGAGATGAGATTAGACTTAGCTGCCTCATTATAGATAATGTACTGTAGCCATGATATGTTTTTGATTGGTTACATGCCTTTGCTGCACAGACTGAACCTTCCTTATGAATTTCCATGCAAGAAATTTTATACACAAAGGTATGAATGAGCAATGAGACAGGGCTTATTACAAAGGTAGAAAACCAAGCCCTTAATTCCCAAACCAATTTACAAGAACATATCTGAAAGAAGAGCAAAATGAGGGTCTGAAAATATGCAATATGAACATCAAAGAAAACTAATAAGAAAATATATTAGTATTTTCCCAAAACTCTGTGAATGAGATCAAAATCCACAGAGCAGGAGGAGGGGCACTAGCTTCATTAGGACGGCTAGCATGCTGCTCTTTCACTACTTTGCCTCTGTTAAAGAGCATTTTTGAGTAGTTAATCCTCTTGATTGAAAACGCAACATGCCAGAGATGGTCTGCCTGTGCAATTTGTGTTAATTAGCCCTTCCAGCCTTTATATTCTTTCAGAATTTACTATAACTATTTATTGGCAGAGGTGCTTGCCCAACAGAAAATCATTTCTGACCCAAGGCTAAAAACACTGTAATTGAGCCTCTATGGACTTTGTACTATAAGTGTTTAGATAACGGTTATAGTGTTTGTTAGCAGGTGTATCCGACTCGAAACCATTTAGTACTTTGTAATCTGATCTAAGGTGGTCTCTAATACCTGGAGAAAGTTATCTGTTAGCATATGTTAGCATTCCCATTCATCTCAATGACAGGAGTCCCCAGAAGTATGTAATTTTGAAATATGCATGATAACTTTTTGAGCTAATCACCTGAGCTATAAATGTTGTGATACACACAGTTTGAAAATATAGGGGAAAATCCATTTTATGCATTAAAGAGCTAGCTTTTCAAAACTAAATTTGGCACTGGTAAAACATGTACTATAATATAATGAAATATTACAATATTTATGTCGCTTGCAAAGGAATTTATTTAGTCACAGTAAATTACACATTTTTAGTGGCTGTTAATGTAGAAGGATGCGCTTTGCAGCCAGATGTTTTAGTTATGACATCTACCAGCAGGTTCTAACTGTGAACTTGACTGTTGGTATGAACAACAAAAACACATTAAATTAAACTTAATATAAAATATATTCATATGTGGGTTGAAATCAGATTAAATACGTAATTATTAAAATCAGTTTGAAATGCATTTTAATCTTTAGAATTCAGCAAGATGGCAACATTTTCTTATTTTATTTTTTTCTCTTTTCACAAACATCTACTCCCTTTTGTGTCTTGGTCTTGTAAGGACCGGTTTTACTGCTAAGACAAAAGCTGAGATCCAACACCCTGCATTAAAACAATAAAACTCAATCTGAAGAGAAGATCTCACAGAGAAACTGTAGGACACCGCCCTGACCAAAACCCTCTCCCCTCTCTACCTCCCTTTCCCCCTTCCCCCTGATTCAAGTCCCAGAATGCAGATATACTACATATGATTTATCTTGTGAATCTATTGTTTTATCCCTTTCATGTCTGGTGTCTTTTTAAAGGTCATAGTGCGATTGGTAAAATGGTCTCAACATCACTGAAGTCACTGATAGGGTTAGAAAGATTGAAACATATGAGACTTGTGTTCTCTTTTTGAGTGGTCTCTCCAAAGATATCTGATCTTCTCCCCCAAACTAGGTGTTTGTGTTGCAAATAGTTACAACCCTTTGTTCTGGTCTGGGTATTTAAGGAAGGGTGGCAGGGCTGCCATTGGGGAATATTCTGTAGACAGAAGCCCCCATGCAGTGTTGTGTCAGTGTCATAAGAGACACTCACACACGCTGTATGTATTGTGCCAGATATGACTCTTTGAAACTATTTTCATATTACTTAATTGTATTTTATGCTGAAAGTTGTGTACCATGGATTCATGTTTAATTATGTTCTTTAAGTTCTGTCTGGCCAAAATAAATGTTAATCTTGATTTATTCTGTATTTTTCATAAATCATTACTCAAGTAGTGTCGCATGAGGAGTTTTGTAGGAGTTTCCGTAAATCTTTCTGTCAGGGCAGATTCATACCGAGGACCCCATGACCGGAGCATGGCGCTAAGCATGAGGGACAATCTGATTTCTGGGTGTCACTGTTATTATCAAGTTACAGCTCTCGTGACTATTGCTAAAATTACACTTTCTGTTATGAGTAAGCATTTGCGACTCACTTAAAGGTAAAATAGTTCACTCTGTAATCCTCTGTAATATCAGAACTGACTAATTTGCGTCCGTGAGGTAATGTAATTATAATCGCGAGCATTATCCTCTGAGCGACTCCGGGTCCCATGGAGGAACGAGTATTTGAAATTAAGAGATACTAAGAGAAATCAAAGATCTAAATTAAATCACAACTAAACTTATGATCAGCTGTTAAGTTACAAATGTAACAAATGTAACAAAGTTACAAAGAATTGGAGTAAGATCAAATTATTCATGGAGTCAGATTTAAAATTCGATGGTCATAAATTAAGTGAATCCAACAGAAGTGCTGAGAAGGCGAACACGCAGAAGTCCTTCGACCAGGCCGTTAGATTCCGTCCTTGGGCTAACGGATGGACCTTACAGTCTCTTCACTGTAAAAACGTTTTGTATATATTTAAACATATTTAAATATATTAAATTTAAATCTTACATATACATATATACATAAATAGCCTATATTAACTTCATGGTCATGGCCAAAAAATATATTTTCAGAACAACAAAATACGCACACAACATGCCATATGCCACACATCTCTTGCAAAGGTAAACACTTTATTCAAAACTATTTTAACTCTTCTAAAATTGTATTTTTGCATGGTTACTTTACATACAAACCATCAAATGATTAGCCATATACACGCCCCCAGGACAGATTTGAGAACCACTGCCTTAGGGTACCACCCCAGTGACAGCAATGTACCTTTTTTTCTGACAGTGTTTCATACACCCGGCGCAATGCAACACCAGGTGCGACGCAAGTTTCATGATGCAGTTATCATTACCATGTCCAGCGCAACATTGTTTAAATAGTAAATGCACTGATGTGCTGGTCTGAAAATGAGGTGTGTTCATGCGCATTGTTGGCGTGTTGCTATTTTGAGGCAACTGATTCAAGAGTTTTATTTGTCACATACACAGTTATATACAGAATATACAACCGGCAGTGAAATGTAAACAGGTCCGCTCCATGGACAGTGCAAATTCACAGTTAAAAACACAAGGGGGAAATTATAATAGAAATAGAATAAAAAAGTACTATATATATTATATATGCATTAAATATATTAATTTATATATATATATATTATATATTAATATATAATTCTACAGATATATATATCTGTAGAATTATAAATAAATCAAGTCAAGTAGAAAAAATAAATAAATAAAAAAATAAATAAAGAAGTGGAATAAAATAAGTGAAGTAAACTGTGCAGTGAGTAAACTGTAGACTTATAAATATGTGGTTAACAAATGTACAAAGAGTATAATGTGCAAACAGGTTTATAACAGGTTGTTACACAGTAACAACGAGAACAGAAAGTGCAGTGCAATGTCAGTGTATCGATGTTTATCCTGAAGTGAAGTCATGTGATGTTAGGTGACTGAGTTCAGGAGTCTGATGGCCTGGGGGAAGAAGCTCCTCCTGAGTCTCTCAGTTTTGGCCATCAGGCCTTTGGAAGCGCTTACCAGATGGCAGCAGCGTGAAATGAGGGTTTGCAGGGTGATTAGAGTCCTTGATGATTTTAGTAGCTCTGCCTTTGCAGCGTTTGGTGTAGACGTCCTGCAGAGACGGGAGAGCTGACCCTGAGATACGCTCGGATAAGCGCACGACTCTTTGCAGGGCTTTGCAGTCATGACTGGTGCTGTTCCCATACCACGCTGTGATGCACGAGTTAATACACTTTCTATCGCCCCTAAATAGAAAGTTTTCAGGATAGCTGGTGAAACCCTGAATTTCCTCAGCTGGCGCAGGTGGTACAGTCTTTAAGAAAGATCCCAGAGAGCGAGGGTATCAGAGGACAGGCACCGCTGGGATTCGAACCCAGGATCTCCTGTTTACAAGACAGGCGCTTTGACCAGCTAAGCCACGGCGCCAAGATAACTGAAATCGACTGCAGTATTTTTTGTGTTATTTAATGGACACATTAGTAATATGTGTCTATAGGTGGGTGCACAATGTGCGTACACTCTGCTTGTTACACACACATGGACATGCAGCAGCACACAAACATTTTTAAATATATATTTTTAAAAAAAGGATTCCTCTCTGCAGAAGCGTTCAGTATTTCTGCTTGCAAATTCTGCCCAAAACACACCCATGACTCATTAAGAGACTAGGTACAACTCTTTTGGACTATGCGCCTGTCGCACAGACCGTTTTTTCCAAACGCCCTAAGTGCATCTGCGCCATGTGCTTCAGACCATGCGCTCAGATCATTAAAATAGGCCTTTAGTGTGTAAGCAAATTTAAAAAAATTCTTTAAAAAAAAAAACTTGAGCAGCAAATGAGCATATTAGAATGATTTCTGAAGGATCATGTGACACTGAAGACTGGAGTAATGATGCTGAAAATTCAGTTTTGCCACCACAAGAATTAATGACATTTTAAAATATATTGTCTCATAAAGATGAACAGTAGTGTAGCCTACATAATTGGCTTGGCACTTAAATCATTGCAATGGCAACCAGTGTAATTTCCTGTAGCAGTAGTGCACATAGCAAGCACCACCAAGATCATGGGTTTGATTCCCAGGAAAAGTATAAAGCAATAAAATGTATAGCATTTTATGTAGTTGCTTTGGATGAATGCACCTTCTAAATTAATGTAAATATACTGAATGCTGACTGTCTGAACAAACACATTCAAATACAGTGAGAGTGTGTGACCAGCCATTCCTAAAAAACAGATTTGAAAAACTAATTGGGTGCAAAGTTGTCAATATAAATAGTTTTGAAAGGATTTTAAATTCAATTTTTTTTTTTAATTAGAACAACAGAACCCGAATATGATAATTTTGAGCAGGTGTAAAATGCTGAAGTGGTGTGTTGGGAAAAGCCCAATTTCCTCCCCTGAGTAGCTCACCTGCTAAATTGTGACACAGATGTCTGGGCAGCGAAGTGCTTAGAAAAATAGCTGTAGCTCTGGCCACCCCAGACGTCCGTACCTGGAATCTCATGAGTTCTGATTTTAGACAGCCACCTGTGACTATGCTAAGTGGGCCTCGTGGATGCTTCTGGATATTAATGCTTGACAAGGAGCCACTATCTATGTCACTCCTCCTCTATGGTTTTCTAGGTGAGACACTGTGTGCGACATTACGGCTGAGCCGTGGCCAGTTCAAGGTCACTATTCCCATTTGGATTAGTATTCCAGACCTGAAGTCTTTGACTCTGGTGACTGGTTCAGAAGCTCCAGCCAACCTCCTGGCGAGCTCTGATGACAGAGATCTTCTGGCGAGAATCACTAACTCCGCTCCAACATTTCTGGTGGGGATATCTTTCAAGGTTGATGGGAGCATACTAATATTTTTCAGATGCACCAAGTAGATTTCAATCTACTTCAATTTTTTAAAGTGTAGAAACCTATTTACTTCAGTCATGCTTGGAGAGCAGCGGGTGGCTTCTGCAGTTCCCACAAGTGTCTGATTGTTAACCAAGTGAAAAGATTCATTTGATATAATTACCCACTGCAGTCTCACCAACTTTCTGCAATTCATTTTGACCCAGCGCTTCTCAGAAGACGACGATTAAATGCCCATACTCTTCCTACTTTCCAGGTTAGCGCAGTCGATGCAGGAAATTTTGCCATTTCAGCATGGAAACTCAATCAGAATGATAGGAGAGACTTCCAAAGGAGACTGATGATTAGCATTTGGTACTGTGGAGAGACTACTAAATCTTAGTAATTGTGTGCACACACTCATGTAGGGCAGAGAGAAGAGAGGATGCAGTCGAATATATACAGTAGTGGCCAAAAGGGAAGTCTGGAGGGCGTATTTGCACATTTCTGGCCCTATTTTAACAATCTAAGCGCATGATCTAAAGCGCACGGCGCAAGTGCACTTAGGGTGTGTCCGAATCCGCTTTTGCTAGTTTAATGATGGGAAAAATGGTCGTCGCACCCGGAGCAGGGTCTAAAAGGGTTGTACCTATTCTCTTAATGCATCATGGGTGTATTTTGGGCGTAACATGCAATAAACTAATCTGAGTCTCATCTCCCGTTCCCTTTAAAAGCCAGTTGCGCTTGCACCATGACGGATTCGCTATTTACATGGCAGAATTTGCAAGCGGAAAAACTGAACGCTTCTTCAGAGAGGAAACAGATCTGCTCGACCAATGACACCAGCTTGCATATCATTACTGCAAATAGGTAGGCTAATTCTGATACATGCAATGACTATCCATTATGACATGTAGGCATTTTTATATTTATGTACACAATAATAACTTTTATGTTTTAATCCTTTAATTTTTCATATTTAAAAATGTTTGTGTGCTGCTGCTACGTGTTATAAGCAGTGCGTTGTGGACCTGCCTATATGCGCATATTACTAACATGCCCTTTAAATAACAAAACAAGACTTTAGACCAGGGCCCGTATGTATAAAACGTCTCAGAAATGCTCTTAAAAATAGTCTTAAGCTTTGACTTAAATGTCAAAAAATTCTTAGTAAAAAGAAGGACTTGTCTAAGAGTAGGAGACTTTTATAAAGCTAAAAGCAACTTTCAGTAAAGTCTAAGACTGATCCTTAAGTGCTCACTGAGGTGGCATGCTGAGGTGGCAGGCAGGACTGAATGCTCTATGGTATGCATTATGTTCTAACCATGAAATAGCTTCAATAATACAAATCAAAACAAATGTTTTAAAAAAAAAAAAGACTAACTGTATAACAATGGAAAATGGTCAAAGTAGTTTTTCTATACATTTATGATTTTCTCTTCTATATTTAAATGCACATTTCTTTTATAAATGGATAGATTTATACGCTTGGAACTCATGCAAACCAAAAATAGGTAGATCCATGTCAATTAACCTTCAAAATGGTTAACTTATCCTCACTCTCATCACATGGAAGAGCTAACGCAACAATCTTCCTATTGCCCTTTCCATAAATGTATTAATGTCTTAATTTTACAACATTGCCATATGGAAACATTCATACAGTGGGAAAGAGAGTTTTGGGAGGAAAATCAAATGTCATTTGATTTAAAAACATCACATCATTGTCTACCTTAAGGCCTGCTCTTTTAATTCCCATAGTGCAATATATTGTATTTTTTTTTTCTGAATAACAAGAAAATGAGTAGAAATTAGTTGTATGATAAAGGGTTAACAGAGGCTGAATAAAATGGAACTCTGTCTGCACACTCTGTAAAACTGAAATGGTACAGGCCTACCACAGCAGCACAACTTCTGTGCAAGAGTTAAATAAAGAAAACATCCCGGGGCTCTCCTACCTCAAAACGACGAGATGGCAGTGCAAGTATTTGGATTATTACAGTGAAGTTTTACACTGAACTAGAGTATGGTTGTCAGTCCCATATTTTGTGTTTAATACGGCTGCGTTCATACAGCATTCTGTTGTTTACGAGCTGCCGTGGGTGCAAGTGTTCAAAAGGCATCCGGCTCAAAGGTACTCTCTGCAACTGGTTACAAAGCATAACTGTTTGATCATAATCACGTGAATGAACAATTGCTGCTGTTAATCACAAAAAGTGACTGTGAATGCAGCCATAGTAAACACCTTTCCTAATGAACTACTTGCACAACTACTTGCATTCAGCCCCATGAAATGTAATATGTGTGTATATATGAAATATTAATATATGCTCATATAAAGTAAAAACATATATGAAACCTATTAGAAATTGGAACAATTCCATATACTGACATATACGTTTGTCACATATATTATATGTTTATCTGTGTATAATACATATTTTGGCATATATGTCTCATAAAAACCTGATTCCAAAAATGTTGTGACACTGTACAAATTGTGAATAAAAAAGGAATGCAATAATTTACAAATCTCATAAACGTATATTTTATTCACAATAGAATATAGATAACATATCAAATGTTGAAAGTGAGACATTTTGAAATGTCATGCCAAATATTGGCTCATTTTGGATTTCATGAGAGCTACACATTCCAAAAAAGTTGGGACAGGTAGCAATAAGAGACCGGAAAAGTTAAATGTTCATATAAGAACAGCTGGAGGACCAATTTGCAACTTATTAGGTCAATTGGCAACATGATTGGGTATAAAAAGAGCCTCTCAGAGTGGCAGTGTCTCTCAGAAGTCAAGATGGGCAGAGGATCACCAATTCCCCCAATGCTGCGGCCAAAAATAGTGGAGCAATATCAGAAAGGAGCTTCTCAGAAACTCCTAAGTCATCATCATCTACAGTGCATAATATCATCCAAAGATTCAGAGAATCTGGAACAATCTCTGTGCGTAAGGGTCAAGGCCGGAAAACCATACTGGATGCCCGTGATCTTCCGGCCCTTAGACGGCACTGCATCACATACAGGAATGCTACTGTAATGGAATTCACAACATGGGCTCAGGAATACTTTCAGAAAACAGTCAGTGAACACAATCCACCGTGCCATTCACTGTTGCCGGCTAAAACTCTATAGGTCAAAAAAGAAGCCATATCTAAACATGATCCAGAAGCGCAGGCGTTTTCTCTGGGCCAAGGCTCATTTAAAATGGACTGTGGCAAAGTGGAAAACTGTTCTGTGGTCAGACGAATCAAAATTTGAAGTTCTTTTTGGAAAACTGGGACGCCATGTCATCCGGACTAAAGAGGACAAGGACAACCCAAGTTGTTCTCAGCGCTCAGTTCAGAAGCCTGCATCTCTGATGGTATGGGGTTGCATGAGTGTGTGTGGCATGGGCAGCTTACACATCAATGCTGAAAGGTATATCCAAGTTCTAGAACAACATATGCTCCCATCCAGACGTCTCTTTCAGGGAAGACCTTACATTTTCCAACATGACAATGCCAGACCACATACTGCATCAATTACAACATCATGGCTGCGTAGAAGAAGGATCCGGGTACTGAAATGGCCTGCAGTCCAGATCTTTCACCCATAGAAAACATTTGGCGCATCATAAAGAGGAAGATGCGACAAAGAAGACCTAAGACAGTTGAACAACTAGAAGCCTGTATTAGACAAGAATGGGACAACATTCCTATTCCTAAACTTGAGCAACTTGTCTCCTCAGTCCCCAGACGTTTGCAGACTGTTATAAAAAGAAGAGGCGATGCCACACAGTGGGAAACATGGCCTTGTCCCAACTTTTTTGAGATGTATTGATGCCATGAAATTTAAAATCAACTTATTTTTCCCTTAAAATTATACATTTTCTCAGTTTAAACATTTGATATGTCATCTATGTTGTATTTTGAATAAAATATTGAAATTTGAAACTTCCACATCATTGCATTCTGTTTTTATTCACAATTTGTACAGTGTCCCAACTTTTTTGGAATCGGGTTTGTATATAAAATATCCTAATATGTTCATCTAGAGTAAAAACATAAATGCACATATATGCACAGCTATCAGAAATTCCATATATTCACATATAACTCTATTCCACATATTCTGTTCAAATTATATATTTTGACATGTCACTGACAAATGTTGTAGAGTCTCACTTTTTTTTTTTTAAATGCTGGGTTAAAAACAGTTGGATTGAAAATGGACTAACCTAGCAATTGTGTTTTAACCTTGTGAATGGGTTGTTTTAACCCAGCGGTTGGGTTAAATGTTTGCTTAAAACAACCCGATTGCTGGGTTATATATGTATATACAGAAGGTGTACCAAACAATTCAAAATGCCATAGAAGGAAAAGATATACAGTCTGCAATGCAAGTCTTTTATCTTAGTGTTGTAGAAGGCCCAGTCCCAGCACGCAATGAAGATATACAATCCTAAATCCTAGATAAGGCACTGGCACAATCCAACACAGGTAAGAAGTCGGTATCAGCACACTCAAGCCCCATAACAGAGTCCTCTGTGAGCTTCTCTGCAAACTTTCAAACACTATGAATTAACATTTTTATGGGTACATAAAAATATGCGTTTGAATAAGATTGTAAAGCATTATAATGTACAATTCACTTAACTCCTCAAACACTATGTGATTCCAGGCATTTTCAGCCATACTCCATCGCCATGCCTCTCCTCTATGCTACTCGCAATCGCAACCTTAAAACCACTTCCTCCCTTTGTTGCCCTCTAGAGGACAGGATGAAACATTTCACCCCTGTAACAGGTTAACTGTTCCATGCTACACAGAGCAAAACATGAAAGAGCAGGAACATATTAATGTCCGAAGCCTAAACCAAAACCAAACTAGAATGAAATCCAGGATCCAAACTCCACACAAAGTAATTCACACAGAAAGAAGAGCACATTATCTGAGTGAACTCAAACCCGCAAGACAAAAGGAGTGTCAGAGCTGTTACCAAACCAAGAATAAAACCTTATCCAAGTAACAGAACCCTGACAAAATTTATATGTATATTATGTTCATAATGTCTGTCTCATTTTCTTTTGTATTATGTATATGAATTGCATAATTATACAAATATACTTTATTAAACATGGCTTCATATATTTGTTAGCCTACATATATTTTAATACAAGTTATGAATATTTGCCATCAGCCATATTTTGCAGTTACTCATGTGCTCCAATTTCAACAAAATTAAAAACAACTTGACAGTGTAGACTGCCCAAAATTAATAAGAGAAATTCTATGAGCATGTTGTATGTTGTATGCGTTTAAATAAAATTTTTACAAATATAAATTATTACAAATATATATTGTTTACATATATGATATTAGCATATACAGCACAGTACCATATAGAAATTCATTATATAAATATCTGTAATATGTGCATACCAATTTTACTATAGGTATTTTATATGTGGTATACAACTATATAAATCCATATACAATCCTATATAAACATACTGAATGTTTGCATATATGTTGTTTAAATAAACTTGCATATATAAATTAGACATATATGTTTTACATATATGGCATTAACATACAGTACCATATTAAAAGTCATCATATAAATAATTTTTATATATGTATATATAATAATTCTTCTATGGGTATTTCATGCATGGTATAAACCTATATCTTCATATATCATGAGGATGTATATATGTGCTAATAATATATTGCCTTATATGAAACATATATAACATCACTCCTTGGATATAGGGACATATATATACATATATTACATTTCCGTATAGGGCACACCTACATGTTTTATTGCTGTCAATTGATTAAAACAATGAATATAAATATATATTCTTTCCAATTGTGCATTCTGAATAATTCATATATTTAATGAATAATTAATATATTTCCCCACTAACCTGCAGCAGTCCAGTCTTCTCATTAACAGTGTTTTCTCCTAGTGATCATATTTAATACATGTTGAGTTTACATTTTTAAATTAATTTGAGTAATAAAAAGGATTGCTTGTGGCATTTGGTGCTCTTATTCCAGCCTTTTAAAATAGTTTTATGAATTAATGTGTGGTACGTGCCTTAAATAAATTTAACGATGGTAAATATTTAATTAATCTTAAACAATAATGCACACAGCGTAGAGAGAGAATGACAGTCAACTATTTTGAATATTAATTGAGCATTTTGGGCATAAACATAAATTGTTTGGTAAATGAACCAACAGTTTGACTATTCAGAAAATAAACAATAGATTAACTGGGGGAAAATAATCGTTAAACATTTAAAAAAAAGATAGATTAATCGATTGAAAAAATAACCGCTATTAATATTCGTTAATAATAATAGTTCTAGCCCTAGTATGGTTGGGTATGTAAAATGATACATATTGAAACTCATATATTAGTTTTACAACTTTACAACCTGTATACAAAATATTTAAAATATATATATAGTAAAAAGTTTGAATAAAGTGCCAAGAAGCCTATTCGGACATCACCAATCGGACATCACCAGAGAAAAGAAAATAAATAAATAAATATGGACAACCATAAAATATGGATGGAAAAAGTTGTGTAGGGAAAGATTGGCTTTTATCCTTTAATATCATATGCGGTTTTGCTTTTCATGTATGTTTATCTTGATAAAAAGATAGAAAACAAGGCATACTTTTTAAGACAGAATAAGGCTACACTGTGGTTAAGAATTCAACAGGATTTCTGTCATAAACCTTGATATATATATATATATATATATATATATATATATATATATATATATATATATATATATATATATATATATATTATACCCTGTCTGCTCCTCTTGACACTCATTGACAATGACACTTCAGTCTTGTTTTTATTTCAGCACATCCATATGCCACTCAATACATCCATATTTGTTTTTATTTTCAGTCATGTTGGTGTCTGTCAGAATAGATTGTCACAGATTATTATATTTACGTCAGACATGTTATTAAAATGAAAGGAAAGGTTTCAGCTGATAACTTCCGACCCTTTCAATAATGATGGAAATCAACAAAAGCAATTGCCTTTGAAAGATAAGAGCATTCAAATCCCTTGTGCACAAATTCAACTGAACATCCAAATCTCTTGTGCACAAATTCAACTGAACACATATGGGCTTATATGTGTCTATGGGCTGCTATATGTAAGCCGTCCTCCCATATTGGAATGTTCAAAGCCGGTCCGTGGACATTTGAGAGCAAGTTGACTGAGCGTCTGCAACTATTGTTATGAATATCTATATCAACAGACTTGAACATCATCAGCAAATGATTTCGCTAAACTAACACAATACAACAAGACAAAGACATCAGCTAACACAACATTAAAAAGTGACTATAGTAATAGTATCAGAGTAAAAACCTATAATATTGAGTTAACACATATATAAAAACACAAACCAACACATTATCACCTGTGAAAGGTTATCCCATTTCTTCGAGAATTTATATCTCTGTGTTTCGCAACCAGAAGCTGCGCAAGGTTGTGGCATCATTCATTCTTAATGTGTTAAAATATGATATCAAAATGCTAATTCATGTTAGCAATGTGCTAAAACATGCTAGAAACATGCTAATACACGCTAGCATATTGATAAAACATGCATACAATGTGCTAAAACATGTTAGCAACATGCTAAAACATGCTAGCAATATGTTAAAACATGATAATTCATTCTAACAACATGTTAAAACATGTCAGCAACATGTTAAATCATGCTAGCAATGTGTTAAAACATGCAAAATCATGAAAGCAATGTGTAATAAATCATGTTAGCAACATGCTATTTTTTATAGTATTGCCTACAAAACCTTCAAAACTGGTCAGGCTTTCTCAGACCAACATCAAAGTTTGTCTTGACAAACTTTTTATTTTTAAATCTGGTTTTACATTTTTGGTACTTCTAAGATGTGTTTTTAACAAATAATTAATTTTAGAGAATCTTGGCCAAATTGTTATAGTGTCTACTAACTTCCTACTTGAACATCCAACAAATTTTGATGTTAAACTATTCTAATTTTCTCACCCTGGTTACAAAAACAGTAGCAAGCTGGAGTCCATAGCAGATATCAAATGTCAGCCAATGACAGCTTGTCAGCTGTTTAATCAAAGCATTATATGAAGCTTTCCTCTTCAGCAGATGAGGACACGATGGTATAAAGGCACTGAAATTAAAGTCTGTCTTTAATTTTCATGAATTTAACAACCAGATGAAAATTGCTGTCACAAAAGAGCCTGAATCAATTATGTTTCCTTGTGTGGAGATGTCGAGGAGAGCAGCTCCGGCAAATGGCGCTTGATATTTGGCTCTGCTACGAGATAGAGCGAAGCCCCTGAGATCAGTCAACCTGATGGTGGAAAGACAGTACGTCAGACTGAGATCTCCATATGCAGACAATCCCTTATCCCACTTTTAAAAAAAAGAGAAAAGATCCTTTGTGTCCCAGTATGCTCTTCACTGCAAATTGCTGTCCATCTGTCTTGGCAACCTCCCACATCTGGTACGACAGAAGCCATCTGTGGCCAGTGTGGGTCTGTGCACGCAAGTATTGGTCTGTGTGCATTCATGTCTATGTCTTTGTGTTTGTCAAGACAGATGTCTCACACGTCACTTTGTGTTTCCTCACTTCGTCTTGTAGTGGACTCATAGAGCTGTAAAGATCATGGGTTTGACTGCCCCTCAGTGTCCTCTGAGGAACAAGAGCAGTTTGTCTCATCACTGAGTCATGGACACATGGATGGTTTGCTTGCTTCCAGGTTTGACCACAGGTCAGTAAGACATTGAGGACTCATAAGGCAGATACACATGGCTGTCACTCCTCTTGAGAGCTTGATTTCATTCTGTACTCTCGTTAGACCTCATGGAGTTCAGTTATATTTCTTGGACAAATAATTTTTTGTCTCAGATCTTTCCACTGAAATAATTAAAGGGAAATAAAAACAATGAGATTTGATTTTGACATACATTAAGATTCGTAAAATTAATATAGTATAGTAGCATATTTTCCTAGACAAAATTATTTTGTTATCTAATGTATATTCATCTTATACGAGCCAACACATTATGACCACCTGCCTAATATGCTGTTGGTCTTCTGAGGGTCGGCACTGTTTTGACAGCACACAGAGGATGAACAGCATATTAGGCAGGTAGTCATAATGTTTTTTGTTTTTTTTAAGATATCCTGTGGTATCTGGCACCAAGATGTTAACAGCACATCCTTCAAGTCCTATAGGAGGTGGAGCTGCCGTGGATCGAACTTATTGGTCCAGCACATCCCACAAATGCTCATTTAGATTGAGGAATTTGGAGGCCAGGTCAACATCTTGCACTCTTCATCATGTTCCTCAACCCATTCCTGAACAATGTGTACAGTGTGGCAGGCTGCATTATCCTGTTGAAAGGCGCCACTTCCACCAGGGAACACCATTGTCATGAAGGGGTGTACCTGGTCTGCAACAATGTTTAGGTAGGTGGCACATGTCAAATTTACATCCACATAAATGGTTGGACCTAGGGTTTCCCACCAGAACATTGCTCAGAGCATTACACACCCTCCACCAGCTTGTCGCCATCCTATAGTGAATTCTGGTGCCATCACTTCCAAGGTAATCAGTTCACACGTACACGGCAGTCCGCATAATAAAAAAGAAAACAAGACTCATCGGACCAGGCGACCTTCTTCCACTGCTCCAAAGTCCAGTTCTGACACTTGCATGTCCATTGTAGGTGCTTTTGATGGTGGACAGGGGTCATCATAAGCACTCTTGATACACAGTCCAAAATGCATCAGAGTGTGATGCACTGTGTGTTATCACACATTCCTCCCATAACCATCATTAAAATTTTGTGTGAATTGTGCCAAAGTAGATCTTCTGGTGGCTTGGATCAGACAGAATAGCTCTGCCTTGCCATAGAAATTTGGCCCTTGTCAAAGTCACTCAGATCTTTATTCCTGAGCATTTCTCCTGCATCCAACACATTGATTACGAAAACTGATTGTTTGCATACAATCAAGAAAATCACTGAAGGATTGAACTATTCAATGTGCCTTAAAGGTATAGTTCACACAAAAATGAAATAAACTTGAGTTCTGGACGTTTCACTCCTGGAGCGTATCTTCACGTCACTGTCAATTTTGAAGGGCAAACACTGATTTAATGTTGCCCACGCTGCCCTGCCCACTCAGATTTAGTGAGTCCACTGAGGATGTCAATTTGTCGACATGGTTTTAGGATGAATTTGCCTAATTGTTCTTGTTAGCGTGTGCCTTGTACATGTAATATGAATGTTAAATGTAATAAAATAATTTAAAAAATAATTTATTTAAATAAATAATTAGAATTACATTTTAGGTTTTAAAAATTATTTTAGTATTATTACGTTTATATGTCAAAATATTGTATTATTTTTATATTTTAATAATAAACAATACATTTAAAAAAGCATGCTTTTTCATAAAAAGTCCATTAATAAAATAAAATGATAAAGCTCATGAGACTTTAAAATGGTTAGTGTGAAGACTGTGTTCAGTAATAAATCTGCATGAATCCTGTCAGGGCTGGATTATGGACTGGCCAGTGTCTTGAAGGTTGCACAGCCTGGGACAAAGTATAACACTAAGGGCCTTTGTGCATAAAGACCATGATCCGAACCTGGAGCCTGTGCCAATGAGATTTGCATCTTTGACTTAAGGAGATAATGTGAGATGGAGGGGATATGATTGCTCTTTGTCCAGCCTGTTCCAATTACTGCCCTTCAGAAACACTCATGTGGTAAGATAAGAAGGTCAGCAAACAGCCAGTATCATAATTGACTGATGGACAGTTTAATTCACACAGGAATTTAATCTAATCCCACCCAGTCAAAACCATGAAGCTGCTATATTTGAGTACATAAAATGACAGGACATCCCTTTCCTAATTTATTTTAGTCTGTATTGTATATGAGAGAAGTGTTATGGAAAATCTGGTTACATTGACAGGTTGCTGTTATCTTGTTTAATCATTTTTTCCCCCAAATTCTTAAATGCGTATAAGAAATCTGCATACCAGACACACACACACACACACACACACACACACACACACAAACACAAACACAAAACACAAAAACCCAATGTGAACAACTCCAAGAAAAGACAAAAGTTAGTTCAGTGATTTCTTCAATATTGTACTGTGATTAAATGGTCACCAATTGCATATATTTCCTATGTTAAATAAACTTCAAGAAAACTAGTGCTGTTTCCTTTAGTTATACTTGTTGTACAAATATGTCTGTCCATTATTTTTATAAGTTGATTTCGCTTACAGTTGTTTTTATGATAATGTATGGTCATAGGCTATTACCTTGAATATGTTACACTTAGGTTTCATTCAAAAGGTTTCATTAAACAAAAGTGTTCTTTAAACAGAGGTTAAGGCTCAAAAGAGGCTCAAAGACCGAGGCGAAGCCTGTGTGACTAAGGACAGAGGCAGCGCTTGAGGGAAGGAGGAACCCGCTGTAGCCATAGGGGTGGAGAGACTGGGCGCAATGGAAGACTTGCAAGTCTGTGGCGTAGGCAGAGTGACGACTGAACAAGGTGGAGCTGATGGGACGAGGGAACCCGTTTGAGCCAGAAGGTCGAGGGTCTCTGGTAGAGCCGAGGGTGGAAGGAGCCGAGGCGAATCCAACAGGTCGACGGGCTGGGTTGAAGCAAAGGGATCAGAGGCAGAAGACGGCAGAACTGTTCAGTAAAGTTCAGAAGATTGTGGTTATTCTGAGCCAGTGCAGCAAACTTAACCACATATTCAATTATGAGGTAGGTTGTAGTGATATTACGTTCTGTGCCGAGGCTTCGGAGCGTGTGTTGAGAAATCCCGGAAGGTTTCAGTGAAGCGTGTATTGAGGCTCGTATTGTTTTAGACCAATGACGTCACTGACAACGTATGAAGCCTCGCTTCAGCCTGACTGGTTCAGGAAGCGGTTTGAATCTTGCCCTCTACCCAGTTAAACCCAGCCAATTTCCAGTTTTAGAATAATAATAATAATATTGCCCCTCCTGCCTATGATCAAATAATTGATTTATACACATTTGATAGCCCCATTCATTTCAAGGCAATGTGTTTATTACACAGGTATGTTACACAATCATTATATACCACCAGAAAATACACTTTATATTCATATAAATAGTCTATGTGGAAATAGATTTTTTCTTCACCATTATGCCTAACGTAAGCCTTAACTGGGTTAAAATAAAGTGTAGCCTATCACAGATCACATCAGGTCATATGTAATGTAATATCTGCTTGTTTTACACTCTTTGTACTTGTGATTTAAGATAACAAACAAAAAGTCCATGAAAATGAATCTAACATCACAGATAACTGAGTGTTTGTGACAATGCAGACAAAATATGAGAATTTGTTTAAATAAATTAATTTTCAATTTGATTTGCATAAATTAAGCATTTATAATTACAACTTACAGAACTTTACTATAACTTTACATAACTACATTACAGCAGATGTGAGGGTGGTTGCAATAAAAAAAACTCTTGTCCCAACCAGGAAAAGTTATAGGCCTTACTATCCAACAGACATATGTCGCCGTGGTTTCAAATCCCACTCCTGGTAATTAAAAATGAGGTGTACAATTTGAAGTTTAAGGAAAAATAAAGCATTTTGTAACCAAGGTTACCTGAGAGTCACATGAGAATAAATAATGTTATTAATATAATGATAAAATAAGGTGAAACTAATGAAAAGTATATTCATAAAAAGAAAAAAAATAATTTTATACAAATGTATATGTATATATATATATATATATATATATATATATATATTTTAATTTAGTTATTAATGTGACCAATAACAATGAGTTTTGAACTTGAGATGGACCAATGAGAGCGCAGAATGTGGCGCAGCGGAAAAATTGATTTTCGGGGTTTGCACGAGGGTTGCTCGTGAAGTGAGAGGCAACTCTCTATCGCACACAAATGTTTGAGCGCGGTGTTTGTTGGCGCTCTGGGGAACAGAAATGACGAAAATAGTCTTCTGGATGTCTCTTATCGATGGATTGATGTGAGTGAAGTGACGTTATTTTCCAATTGTTGTGAATTACGTTGATATTGTAATGTGAGTGAAACGGACATTTAAGTTGTAAATTTTAAAGTGTATGGTGACCTACATGTACTCTTATAGTGACGGTGTGTTGCTAAAGTGTTTACATGGTATGTTTTTGATTAAAAAAGGTAAAGGAAAAGATTTAAAGGGGACGTGCTGCACCATTCAGGAATGTTCTGATTTTAACGATCTCCTTGGTAAGTCACTTTGCCTTGTTAATCGTCATCAATCACATCATTGTTATTGTATAAGTGGGAAAAGCAAGAGAAATTGAATTTATGAGTGATTAATGTATGGAAAAAAAATTAATGCTGTATTTGGTACACAAGAGCTAACTGTGTGCTCAGGTATGTGATAAAAAGCCAGTTATATATATATATATATATATATATATATATATATATATATATATATATATATATATATATATATATATATATATAGTGTGTTACATTTCTGT
Organism: Paracanthobrama guichenoti; assembly: GCA_018749465.1. Taxonomy (NCBI): domain Eukaryota; kingdom Metazoa; phylum Chordata; class Actinopteri; order Cypriniformes; family Gobionidae; genus Paracanthobrama; species Paracanthobrama guichenoti. The sequence continues at coordinate 30,463,735 of CM031959.1, forward strand.
GTAAAATATGCAGTGTACATTTACTTTAACGAGTTAAAAATGTTTATTGTATGTTGTTACAGTGAAGATATTCATGATGTTTTTGTTTCTTCAAGGTCAGGTTTTTTTCTTGTTCTGTTCTCTGTCTGATGCAACGAGTGTTCCGACACCTGCATTCAGGATTTTGTCCCGGCCTTCCAGTGGTTCAGAGGAGGGTTTGGACTGGCGAGCCTCCCTTAAGTCGGTTCTTGGATTTACTGTGAGAACAAAAGACAAGTTTATCTGAACTCTGCTAATGGTAGGAAATCGAATAACTCCTTTCTTTTTTTCCTGGATGGAGATGTTTTTTTTCCTCATCAACAGAGAAAAGACATTTATATTTCTCCACTGACTCCTTGAGGAACTGTTTTTCTTGAAAGACTGAGCAATTGAGGATTTTGATACTGAAGGACATTATTTTATTTCATTGAGAAGTGTTCATTTTCTGTTGGGTTGACAACTGTGATACATTGTTTGGGTTTTTGATACTTGAATGCTGATTGATTTAGAGAAGAAAAAGAGTCAACTAAGATAAGGGAGAATCACATGTTGAGTTAAAGTGAATGAACAAAGAACTTACCTTGTTGAAAGCTGGGGAAAAGGGTTGATGAAACCTGCTAAAACAAAAGAGTGATAACAAGATTGAGAAACAAGAATTGCATTTGTGAAATGATTATTATTATTTTTTTCTGTTTTAATTATTTCATGTTAATTTAACTCACCTTTTGATTGCTCCTAAACAAATACACATTGAGTGTTTGACCCAACTGTTCTATGAGTCTGTTCACTGTTGTTGTTGTTGTTGTTGCATCTTTCTCAGCAGCTAATCTATTCTTCTGAGATGCTGGTCCATAGATTGGCATATAACAAGTTATTAGCCAGAGAGTGAGCGCTACAATTTGAAATTACATTGTAGAGTAGTAGGTTCAAATGTGAGTGTCTATTGCAATAAAAAAAGTCTTACCTCAACCAGGATGACTAAATTGTTTGCCCAAATTTCGTTGGACTTAAGATCCAATGGACAACTGTCATTGTGGGTTCAAACTCCACTCCTGGGCCCGTATTTATCAAGCTTCTCAAAGTGCCATTTTAGTCAAAGTGCTAAGAAATCATGAAATGTACTCATACATTCAAACTATTTATTCAAAACAAATTATCAAATTTCTTAAAGCTAAGAATCACTCTTACTCTCCTAGTTATTTAAGACAGCTCGAGAGGTCTCTCAAGTGGTTAGGAGTTGCCAGTAGGAGCTTGTGATGGCACTGAGGAGACAGAAAGGTGCTCAAATCTTTCAGGAGAGGAAGAATGTTTTTGAAATGTTTGATGACGAGCAGTTAATCAAAAGGTATTGTTTGGACCGAGCAGGCGTAATCTTTTCAGCGCTGGTTAATGTTGGGATGAACTTGCCTTTAAAATTTTTTTCCCGCTGTTCGACTAATTTAGCAAGCAGTAGCGATCCTTTATTCCGTTTCCTTTTGGATTATATCATAAAATCTAGCCTGTATATAGGCAGGTCAGTTAATAGCACACCAGTTTAAAACTTGTAATTTGTAAGACATGGTGGAAAACTTGTTTATCTTTAATTTCCAGTGTGTATATCATAATGTATTCTCTTGAAAATTCTTTATTGTGTGTTGAATGTAAACTCCTTAAGAATTTCACCAATCAATGTGAATTTATCTGAGAATATTCTTAAATAAATCTATTCAGTGATTGGTCCATGCATATGTTGTCATCCAAAATCCCGTTCGTGGCACAGCAAAGTGTTGTAAATCATCTCTAAGACTGGCACAGATTTAGTCCTACACTTCACTTAAAGTGTGACTGAGATGCTTGATAACTAACTTTTAAGCGCAGCTTTGAGCCAAGAATTTTTTTACTCTTAAGTCAATTCTTAGCAGAGTTCTTGTGAGTAATTCTCAGAGGCTTGATAAATACGGGCCCTGGTAATTAAAATGAGTTTTTTTAATTTGATTTTTAAGCACAAACGAAGCATTTGAAATTACAGTATAGAGCAGTAAGTTTAAATGTGCGTGTCTATTGGAGTAAACAAATTTTTACCCAACCAGGGTAGGAGTTGGACTTTAAGATCCAATGGACAAATGTCCTTATGGGTTCAAACTCTACTCCTAGTAAAAAAACAAGGTTTTCAATATGATGTTTAAGCACAAATTAAGCATTTGAAATTACATTAGGGGTAAGTTCAAAAGTGAGGCTCTGTTGCAGTAAAAATGTCTCGTCTCAACCAGAATGACTGAGTGGTTAAGGTTTTGGACTTAAGATACAGTAGACAAAACTTAGGGTCAATGGAATCCACTCTCCTGGTAATTAAAATTAAGTGTTCAATTAGATTAAGCACAAATTAAGCATTAGAAATTACAGTAGAGAGCAGTAAGCAGTAAGGACTGTCTTTAATCAATTCGTATGGCTGAGTGGTTAAGGAGATAGACATAAGATCCAATTGACAAATGTCGTTGTGGGTTCAAGCCCCACTCCTGGTCGTTAAAATTAGGGGTTTAAGAACAAATTAAGCATTAGAAATTACTTTAGAGAGCAGCAACTTCAAATGTGAGGATCTGTTACAGTAACAAAACTTTTATCAAACCAGGATGGTCGATTGTTTAAGGCATTGGACTTAAGATCCAGTAGTCAAAGCTTAAGATCAAATGGAAAATGTCCTCGTGGGTCCAAACCACTCTCCTGCTAATTTAAATTAGGCTTTCCATTGTTTTATTAACTGTTGCAGTAAAAAAGAAAAAGGAAAAATAAGTATTTTCCCAACCAGGGAAAGGCGTTGGACTTAAGATCCAATATAAAAATATCCTTCTGGGTGCAAATCACACTCCTGGTAATTTAAATGAGGTGTTCAAGTAGATTTTTAAGCACCAATTAAGCGTTAGAAATTACAGTAGAGAGCAGTAAGTTCAAATGTGAGGATCTGTTGCAATAAAAAACATTTTAACCCAACTAGGATGGCAGAGTGGGTAAGGCGTTGGACTTAAGATCCAATGGACAAATGTCCTCGTGGGTTCAAACACCACTCCTGGTAGTTTAAATTAGGATTTTAAGAACAAATTAAGCGTTAGAAATTATCTTAGCGAGCAGCAACTTTAGATGTGAGGATCTGTTGCAGTAAAAAACATTTTTTATCAAACCAGGATGGGCGTTGGACTTAAGATCCAATGGACAAATGTCCTTGTGGATTCAAACCCCACTCCTAGTAGTTCAAATGAAGATTTTAAGAACAAATTAAGCGTTAGAAATTACTGTAGAGAGCAGCAACTTCAAATGTGAGGATCTGTTGCAGTAAAAAATTTTTTTTTTAACAAACCAGGATGGCCGAGTGGTTAAGGCGTTGGACTTAAGATCCAATGGACAAATGTCCTCGTGGGTTCAAACCCCACTCCTGGTAGTTAAAATTGGGCTTTTAAGAACAAATTAAGCATTAGAATTTACATCAGGATAGTTCAGTTCAACTGTGAAGGTCTGTTACAGTAACAAAACATCTTCACTACAAGCAGGATGACTGAGTGGTTAAGGGATTGGACTTAAGATCCAAAGTGAAAATGTCTTTGTGGATTCAAATTTACATCTAATTCTATGAATTTAGATCCAATGGACAAATGTCCTCATGGGTTCAAACCCCACTCCTGGTAGTTAAAATTGGGCTTTTAAGAACAAATTAAGCATTAGAAATTACTGTAGAGAGCAGCAACTTCAAATGTGAGGATCTGTTGCAGTAAAAAATTTTTTTGTCAAACCAGGATGGCCGAGTGGTTAAGGCGTTGGACTTAAGATCCAATGGACAAATGTCCTCGTGGGTTCAAACCCCACTCCTGGTAGTTAAAATTAGGCTTTTAAGAACAAATTAAGCATTAGAAATTATCTTAGTGAGCAGCAACTTTAAATGTGAGGATCTGTTGCAGTAAAAAACTTTTTTTTACCAAACCAGGATGGCCGAGTGGTTAAGGCGTTGGACTTAAGATCCAATGGACAAATGTCCTCGTGGGTTCAAACCCCACTCCTGGTAGTTAAAATTAGAATCTTAAGAACAAATTAAGCATTAGAAATTATCTTAGTGAGCAGCAACTTTAAATGTGAGGATCTGTTGCAGTAAAAAACTTATCTTTTTACCAAACCAGGATGGCCGAGTGGTTAAGGTGTTGGACTTAAGATCCAATGGACAAATGTCCTCGTTACAGTTCAAACCTTCACCTCCAGGTAGTTAAAATTAGGCATTTTTAAGAACAAATGAAAAGCATTAGAAATTAGTTTCTAGTAAATTAAATGAGCAGCAAGTTTAATCTAATTGGACTTAAGATCCAATGGACAAATGTCCTCGTGGGTTCAAACCCCACTCCTAGTAGTTCAAATTGGGATTTTAAGAACAAATTAAGCGTTAGAAATTACTGTAGAGAGCAGCAACTTCAAATGTGAGGATCTGTTGCAGTAAAAACTTATTTTACCCAAACCAGGATGGCCGAGTGGTTAAGGCGTTGGACTTAAGATCCAATGGACAAATGTCCTCGTGGGTTCAAACCCCACTCCTGGTAGTTCAAATTGGGCTTTTAAGAACAAATTAAGCATTAGAAATTATGTAGAGAGCAGCAACTTTAAATGTGAGGATCTGTTGCAGTAAAAATTTTTTTAACCCAACCAGGATGGCCGAGTGTTTAAGGCGTTGGACTTAAGATCCAATGGACAAATGTCCCTGTGGGTTCAAACCCCACTCCTGGTAGTTCAAATTAGGCTTTTAACAACAAATTAAGCGTTAGAAATTACTGTAGAGAGCAGCAACTTCAAATGTGAGGATCTGTTGCAGTAAAAAATTATCTTACCAAACCAGGATGGCGAGTGGTTTAAGGCGTTGGACTTAAGATCCAATGGACAAATGTCCTCGTGGGTTCAAACCCCACTCCTGGTAGTTAAAATTAGCTTTTAAGAACAAATTAAGCATTAGAAATTATCTGAAGTAGAGAGCAGCAACTTTAAATGTGAGGATCTGTTGCAGTAAAAACTTATTTTAATAAACCAGGATGGCCGAGTGGTTAAGGCGTTGGACTTAAGATCCAATGGACAAATGTCCTCGTGGGTTCAAACCCCACTCCTGGTAGTTAAAATTAGGCTTTTAAGAACAAATTAAGCGTTAGAAATTAACATCCTACCCAGAGCAGCAACTTTAAGGCGTTGACTTAAGATCAATGGACAAATGTCCTCGTAGTTCAAACCCCACTCCTAGTAGTTCAAATGAAGATGTTAAGAACAAATTAAGCGTTAGTAGTTAATGTAGAGAGCAGCAACTTTAAATGTGAGGATCTGTTGGGTTAAAAACGTTTTTACCCAAAGATCAGGATGGCCAGAGTGCGTTGGACTTAAGATCCAATGGACAAATGTCCTCGTGGGTTCAAACCCCACTCCTGGTAGTTAAAATTGGGCTTTTAAGAACAAATTAAGCATTAGAAATTACTGTAGAGAGCAGCAACTTCAAATGTGAGGATCTGTTGCAGTAAAAAACTTTTTTATCAAACCAGGATGGCCGAGTGGTTAAGGCGTTGGACTTAAGATCCAATGGACAAATGTCCTCGTGGGTTCAAACCCCACTCCTGGTAGTTAAAATTAGAATCTTAAGAACAAATTAAGCATTAGAAATTACTGTAGAGAGCAGCAACTTTAAATGTGAGGATCTGTTGCAGTAAAAAAACTTTTTACCCAACCAGGATGGCCGAGTGGTTAAGGCGTTGGACTTAAGATCCAATGGACAAATGTCTCGTGGGTTCAAACCCCACTCCTGGTAGTTAAAATTAGAATCTTAAGAACAAATTAAGCATTAGAAATTATCTTAGTGAGCAGCAACTTTAAATGTGAGGATCTGTTGCAGTAAAAAACTTATCTTAACAAACCAGGATGGCCGAGTGGTTAAGGCGTTGGACTTAAGATCCAATGGACAAATGTCCTCGTGGGTTCAAACCCCACTCCTGGTAGTTAAAATTAGGCTTTTAAGAACAAATTAAGCATTAGAAATTATTTTAGTGAGCAGCAAGTTTAAGCAACTTTCCAATGGACAAATGTGAGGACTCTAGTTGTTCAAATGAAGATGTTAAGAACAAAAGCTTTAGTTAATGTAGAGAACCAGGATCTGTTGCAGTAAAAAACGTTTTTTACCCAACCAGGATGGCCGAATGTGTAAGGTGTTGGACTTAATGTCCAATGGACAAATGTCCCTGTGGGTTCAAACCCCACTCCTGGTAGTTCAAATTAGGCTTTTAACAACAAATTAAGCGTTAGAAATTACTGTAGAGAGCAGCAACTTCAAATGTGAGGATCTGTTGCAGTAAAAAACTTTTTTCTCACAAACCAGGATGGCCGAGTGGTTAAGGCGTTGGACTTAAGATCCAATGGACAAATGTCCTCGTGGGTTCAAACCCCACTCCTGGTAGTTTAAAATAGGCTTTTAAGAACAAATTAAGCTTTAGAAATTATGTAGTGAGCAGCAACTTCAAATGTGAGGATCTGTTGCAGTAAAAAACGTTTTTTACCCAACCAGGATGGCCGAGTGTGTAAGGTGTTGGACTTAAGATCCAATGGACAAATGTCCTGTGGGTTCAAACCCCACTCCTGGTAGTTCAAATTAGGCTTTTAACAACAAATTAAGCGTTAGAAATTACTGTAGAGAGCAGCAACTTCAAATGTGAGGATCTGTTGCAGTAAAAAACTTTTTTTACCAAACCAGGATGGCCGAGTGGTTAAGGCGTTGGACTTAAGATCCAATGGACAAATGTCCTCGTGGGTTCAAACCCCACTCCTGGTAGTTAAAATTAGGCTTTTAAGAACAAATTAAGCATTAGAAATTACTGTAGAGAGCAGCAACTTCAAATGTGAGGATCTGTTGCAGTAAAAAACGTTTTTTACCCAACCAGGATGGCCGAGTGTTTAAGGCGTTGGACTTAAGATCCAATGGACAAATGTCCTTGTGGATTCAAACCCCACTCCTGGTAGTTCAAATTAGGCTTTTAAGAACAAATTAAGCGTTAGAAATTACTGTAGAGAGCAGCAACTTCAAATGTGAGGATCTGTTGCAGTAAAAAACGTTTTTTACCCAACCAGGATGGCAGAGTGGTTAAGGCGTTGGACTTAAGATCCAATGGACAAATGTCCCTGTGGGTTCAAACCCCACTCCTGGTAGTTCAAATTAGGCTTTTAACAACAAATTAAGCGTTAGAAATTACTGTAGAGAGCAGCAACTTCAAATGTGAGGATCTGTTGCAGTAAAAAAACATTTTTCACACACCAGGATGGCCGAGTGGTTAAGGCGTTGGACTTAAGATCCAATGGACAAATGTCCTTGTGGGTTCAAACCCCACTCCTAGTAGTTCAAATTAGGCTTTTAAGAACAAATTAAGCATTAGAAATTACTGTAGAGAGCAGCAACTTCAAATGTGAGGATCTGTTGCAGTAAAAAATGTTTTTTACCCAACCAGGATGGCCGAGTGTGTAAGGTGTTGGACTTAATATCCAATGGACAAATGTCCCTGTGGGTTCAAACCCCACTCCTGGTAGTTCAAATTAGGCTTTTAACAACAAATTAAGCGTTAGAAATTACTGTAGAGAGCATCAACTTCAAATGTGAGGATCTGTTGCAGTAAAAAACACTTTTTCACAAACCAGAATGGCAGAGTGGTTAAGGCGTTGGACTTAAGATCCAATGGACAAATGTCCTCGTGGGTTCAAACCCCACTCCTGGTAGTTAAAATTAGGCTTTTAAGAACAAATTAAGCATTAGAAATTATCTTAGTGAGCAGCAACTTTAAATGTGAGGATCTGTTGCAGTAAAAAACTTTTTTTACCCAACCAGGATGGCCGAGTGTTTAAGGCGTTGGACTTAAGATCCAATGGACAAATGTCCTCGTGGATTCAAACCCCACTCCTAGTAGTTCAAATGAAGGTCTTTAAGTAACAAATTAAGCTTCAGAAACAAGCTGTAGGAGACAGCAACTTCAAATGTGAGGATAAGATGCAAAGTAAAAAATGTCTTTGTGGATTCAAATCAGTTTCCTAGTAAATTAAATGAAGATCAAATTAGATTTACATGTAATTCTGTGAATTCAAACCCCACTCCAAGTAGGAAAAATTAGGATTTTAAGAACAAATTAAGCGTTAGAAATTACTTTAGAGAGCAGCAACTTCAAATGTGAGGATCTGTTGCAGTAAAAAATTTGATTTTTAACAAACCAGGATGGCCGAGTGGTTAAGGCGTTGGACTTAAGATCCAATGGACAAATGTCCCTGTGGGTTCAAACCCCACTCCTGGTAGTTCAAATTAGGCTTTTAACAACAAATTAAGCGTTAGAAATTACTGTAGAGAGCATCAACTTCAAATGTGAGGATCTGTTGCAGTAAAAACTTTTTCACAAACCAGGATGGCCGAGTGGTTAAGGCGTTGGACTTAAGATCCAATGGACAAATGTCCTCGTGGGTTCAAACCCCACTCCTGGTAGTTAAAATTAGGCTTTTAAGAACAAATTAAGCATTAGAAATTATCTTAGTGAGCATCAACTTCAAATGTGAGGATCTGTTGCAGTAAAAAACATTTTTTCACAAACCAGGATGGCCGAGTGTTTAAGGCGTTGGACTTAAGATCCAATGGACAAATGTCCTTGTGGGTTCAAACCCCACTCCTGGTAGTTAAAATTAGGCTTTTAAGAACAAATTAAGCATTAGAAATTACTGTAGAGAGCAGCAACTTCAAATGTGAGGATCTGTTGCAGTAAAAAAACACTTTTATCAAACCAGGATGGCTGAGTGGTTAAAGCTTTGGACTTTCCAAAGTGAAAAGGCTAGCGTTGGACTTAAGATCCAATGGACAAATGTCCTCGTGGGTTCAAACCCCACTCCTAGTAGTTCAAATGAAGATTTTAAGAACAAATTAAGCGTTAGAAATGAATGTAGAGAGCAGCAACTTTAAATGTGAGGATCTGTTGCAATAAAAAACTTTTTAACCCAACTAGGATGGCAGAGTGGGTTAGGCGTTGGACTTAAGATCCAATGGACAAATGTCCCTGTGGGTTCAAACCCCACTCCTGGTAGTTCAAATTAGGCTTTTAACAACAAATTAAGCGTTAGAAATTACTGTAGAGAGCAGCAACTTTAAATGTGAGGATCTGTTGCAATAAAAAACTTTTTAACCCAACTAGGATGGCAGAGTGGGTTAGGCGTTGGACTTAAGATCCAATGGACAAATGTCCCTGTGGGTTCAAACCCCACTCCTGGTAGTTCAAATTAGGCTTTTAACAACAAATTAAGCGTTAGAAATTACTGTAGAGCACAGCAACTTCAAATGTGAGGATCTGTTGCAGTAAAAAAACTTTTTAACCAAACCAGGATGGCCGAGTGGTTAAGGCGTTGGACTTAAGATCCAATGGACAAATGTCCTCGTGGGTTCAAACCCCACTCCTGGTAGTTCAAATTAGGCTTTTAAGAACAAATTAAGCATTAGAATTTACATCAGGGATAGTTCAGTTCAACTGTGAAGGTCTGTTACAGTAACAAAACATCTTCACCACAAGCAGGATGGCTGAGTGGTTAAAGCTTTGGACTTAAGATCCAATGGACAAATGTCCTCGTGGATTCAAACCCCACTCCTAGTAGTTCAAATGAAGATTTTAAGAACAAATTAAGCATTAGAAATTATCTTAGTGAGCAGCAACTTTAAATGTGAGGATCTGTTGCAGTAAAAAACTTATTTTACCAAACCAGGATGGCCGAGTGGTTAAGGCGTTGGACTTAAGATCCAATGGACAAATGTCCTCGTGGGTTCAAACCCCACTCCTGGTAGTTTAAATTAGGCTTTTAAGAACACATTAAGCATTAGAAATTATCTTAGAGAGCAGCAACTTTAAATGTGAGGATCTGTTGCAGTAAAAAACCTTTTTTACCCAACCAGGATGGCGGAGTGTTTAAGGCTTTAGAAATTACTACATCAGGGATAGTTCAGTTCAACTGTGAAGGTCTGTTACAGTAACAAAACATCTTCACCATAAGCAGGATGGCTGAGTGGTTAAGGCATTGGACTTAAGATCCAATGGACAAATGTTCTCGTGGGTTCAAACCCCACTCCTAGTAGTTAAAATTAGGCTTTTAAGATCAAATTAAGCATTAGAAATTATCTTAGTGAGCAGCAACTTTAAATGTGAGGATCTGTTGCAGTAAAAACTTATCTTAGCAAACCAGGATGGCCGAGTGGTTAAGGCGTTGGACTTAAGATCCAATGGACAAATGTCCTCGTGGTTCCAAACCCCACTCCTAGTAGTTAAAATTAGGCTTTTAAGATCAAATTATGCATTAGAAATTATCTTAGTGAGCAGCAACTTTAAATGTGAGGATCTGTTGCAGTAAAAAACTTATCTTAGCAAACCAGGATGGCTGAGTGGTTAAGGCGTTGGACTTAAGATCCAATGGACAAATGTCCTCGTGGGTTCAAACCCCACTCCTGTTAGTTCAAATTAGGCTTTTAACAACAAATTAAGCGTTAGAAATTACTGTAGAGAGAGCAGCAACTTTAAATGTGAGGATCTGTTGCAGTAAAAACTTTTTTTACCCAAACCAGGATGGCCGAGTGGTTAAGGCGTTGGACTTAAGATCCAATGGACAAATGTCCTCGTGGTTTCAAACCCCACTCCTGGTAGTTAAAATTAGGCTTTTAAGAACAAATTAAGCATTAGAATTTACATCAGGGAGTTCAGTTCAACTGTAAATGTGAGTCTGTTACAGTAAAAAAACATCTTCACCACAAGCAGGATGGCTGAGTGGTTAAGGCGTTGGACTTAAGATCCAATGGTGAAAATGTCCTTGTGGGTTCAAACCCCACTCCTAGTAGTTTAAAATTAGGATTTTTAATTCTATGACAAATGGAAAATGTCCTCATGGGTTCAAACCCCACTCCTGGTAGTTAAAATTGGGCTTTTAACAACAAATTAAGCGTTAGATTACTGTAGAGCGCAGCAACTTCAAATGTGAGGATCTGTTGCAGTAAAAAACTTATCTTACCAAACCAGGATGGCCGAGTGGTTAAGGCGTTGGACTTAAGATCCAATGGACAAATGTCCTCGTGGGTTCAAACCCCACTCCTAGTAGTTCAAATGAAGATTTTAAGAACAAATTAAGCGTTAGAAATTACTGTAGAGAGCAGCAACTTTAAATGTGAGGATCTGTTGCAGTAATAAAAACTTTTAACCCAAACCAGGATGGACGAGTGGTTAAGGCGTTGGACTTAAGATCCAATGGACAAATGTCCTCGTGGGTTCAAACCCCACTCCTGGTAGTTTAAATTAGGCTTTTAAGAACACATTAAGCATGATAAATTATCTTAGTGAGCAGCAACTTTAAATGTGAGGATCTGTTGCAGTAAAAAACTCTTTTTACCCAACCAGGATGGCGGAGTGTTTAAGGCTTTAGAAATTACTACATCAGGGATAGTTCAGTTCAACTGTGAAGGTCTGTTACAGTAACAAAACATCTTTACCATAAGCAGGATGGCTGAGTGGTTAAGGCATTGGACTTAAGATCCAATGGACAAATGTTCTCGTGGGTCCAAACCCCACTCCTAGTAGTTAAAATTAGGCTTTTAAGATCAAATTAAGCATTAGAAATTATCTTAGTGAGCAGCAACTTTAAATGTGAGGATCTGTTGCAGTAAAAAACTTATCTTAGCAAACCAGGGTGGCCGAGTGGTTAAGGCGTTGGACTTAAGATCCAATGGACAAATGTCCTCGTGGTTCAAACCCCACTCCTAGTAGTTAAAATTAGGCTTTTAAGATCAAATTATGCATTAGAAATTACTGTAGAGAGCAGCAACTTCAAATGTGAGGATCTGTTGCAGTAAAAAAACTTATCTTAGCAAACCAGGATGGCCGAGTGGTTAAGGCGTTGGACTTAAGATCCAATGGACAAATGTCCTCGTGGGTTCAAACCCCACTCCTGGTAGTTTAAATTAGGCTTTTAAGAACACATTAAGCATAATAAATTATCTTAGTGAGCAGCAACTTTAAATGTGAGGATCTGTTGCAGTAAAAAACTTTTTTTACCCAACCAGGATGGCGGAGTGTTTAAGGCTTTAGAAATTACTACATCAGGGATAGTTCAGTTCAACTGTGAAGGTCTGTTACAGTAACAAAACATCTTTACCATAAGCAGGATGGCTGAGTGGTTAAGGCATTGGACTTAAGATCCAATGGACAAATGTTCTCGTGGGTCCAAACCCCACTCCTAGTAGTTAAAATTAGGCTTTTAAGATCAAATTAAGCATTAGAAATTATCTTAGTGAGCAGCAACTTTAAATGTGAGGATCTGTTGCAGTAAAAAACTTATCTTACCAAACCAGGATGGCCGAGTGGTTAAGGCGTTGGACTTAAGATCCAATGGACAAATGTCCTCGTGGTTCCAAACCCCACTCCTAGTAGTTAAAATTAGGCTTTTAAGATCAAATTATGCATTAGAAATTATCTTAGTGAGCAGCAACTTTAAATGTGAGGATCTGTTGCAGTAAAAAACTTATCTTAGCAAACCAGGGTGGCCGAGTGGTTAAGGCGTTGGACTTAAGATCCAATGGACAAATGTCCTCGTGGGTTCAAACCCCACTCCTGGTAGTTAAAATTAGGCTTTTTTTAAGATGCATTAGAAATTATTTTAGTGAGCAGCAAGTTTAAGGCGTTGGACTTAAGATCCAATGGACAAATGTCCTCGTGGGTTCAAACCCCACTCCTGGTAGTTCAAATTAGGCTTTTAACAACAAATTAAGCGTTAGAAATTACTGTAGAGAGCAGCAACTTCAAATGTGAGGATCTGTTGCAGTAAAAAACTTTTTACCCAACCAGGATGGCAGAGTGTTTAAGGCGTTGGACTTAAGATCCAATGGACAAATGTCCTCGTGGATTCAAACCCCACTCCTAGTAGTTCAAATGAAGATTTTAAGAACAAATTAAGCGTTAGAAATTAATGTAGAGAGCAGCAACTTTAAATGTGAGGATCTGTTGCAATAAAAAACTTTTAACCCAAATAGGATGGCAGAGTGGGTTAGGCGTTGGACTTAAGATCCAATGGACAAATGTCCCTGTGGGTTCAAAACCCACTCCTGGTAGTTCAAATTAGGCTTTTAACAACAAATTAAGCGTTAGAAATTACTGTAGAGCGCAGCAACTTCAAATGTGAGGATCTGTTGCAGTAAAAAATGTATCTTACCAAACCAGGATGGCTGAGTGGTTAAGGCGTTGGACTTAAGATCCAATGGACAAATGTCCTCGTGGGTTCAAACCCCACTCCTGGTAGTTAAAATTAGGCTTTTAACAACAAATTAAGCATTAGAAATTACTGTAGAGAGCAGCAACTTCAAATGTGAGGATCTGTTGCAGTAAAAAATTTGTTTTTAACAAACCAGGATGGCCGAGTGGTTAAGGCGTTGGACTTAAGATCCAATGGACAAATGTCCTCGTGGGTTCAAACCCCACTCCTGGTAGTTAAAATTGGGCTTTTAAGAACAAAGTAAGCATTAGAAATTACTGTAGAGAGCAGCAACTTTAAATGTGAGGATCTGTTGCAATAAAAACTTTTTAACCCAACTAGGATGGCAGAGTGGGTTAGGCGTTGGACTTAAGATCCAATGGGCAAATGTCCCTGTGGGTTCAAACCCCACTCCTGGTAGTTCAAATTAGGCTTTTAACAACAAATTAAGCGTTAGAAATTACTGTAGAGAGCAGCAACTTCAAATGTGAGGATCTGTTGCAGTAAAAAACTTATCTTACCAAACCAGGATGGCCGAGTGGTTAAGGCGTTGGACTTAAGATCCAATGGACAAATGTCCTCGTGGGTTCAAACCCCACTCCTGGTAGTTAAAATTAAGATTTTAAGAACAAATTAAGCGTTAGAAATTACTGTAGAGAGCAGCAACTTTAAATGTGAGGATCTGTTGCAGTAAAAAACTTATCTTACCAAACCAGGATGGCGAGAGTGGTTAAGGCGTTGGACTTAAGATCCAATGGACAAATGTCCTCGTGGGTTCAAACCCCACTCCTGGTAGTTAAAATTAGGCTTTTAAGAACAAATTAAGCATTAGAAATTATCTGTAGAGAGCAGCAACTTTAAATGTGAGGATCTGTTGCAGTAAAAAAATTTTTTACCCAACCAGGATGGCCGAGTGTTTAAGGCGTTGGACTTAAGATCCAATGGACAAATGTCCTCGTGGATTCAAACCCCACGCCTAGTAGTTCAAATGAAGGTCTGTTACAGTAACAAAACATCTTCACTACAAGCAGAATGACTGAGTGGTTAAGGGATTGGACTTAAGATCCAAAGTGAAAATGTCTTTGTGGATTCAAATCAGCAGTAGTTTAAATGTGTCAAATTAGATTTACATGTAATTCTATGAATTTAGATCCAATGGAAAAATTTGGATTTTAAGAAAAAACTAAGCGTTAGAAATTACTTTAGAGAGCAGCAACTTCAAATGTGAGGCTCTGTTGCAATAAAACTTTTTTACCCAACTAGGATGGCAGAGTCGGTTAGGCGTTGGACTTAAGATGCAATGGACAAATGTCCCTGTGGGTTCAAACCCCACTCCTGGTAGTTCAAATTAGGCTTTTAACAACAAATTAAGCGTTAGAAATTACTGTAGAGAGCAGCAACTTCAAATGTGAGGATCTGTTGCAGTAAAAACTTATCTTAGCAAACCAGGATGGCCGAGTGGTTAAGGCGTTGGACTTAAGATCCAATGGACAAATGTCCTCGTGGGTTCAAACCCCACTCCTGGTAGTTAAAATTAGGCTTTTAAGAACAAATTAAGCATTAGAAATTATACTGTAGAGAGCAGCAACTTCAAATGTGAGGATCTGTTGCAGTAAAAAAACTTTTTTACCCAAACCAGGATGGCCGAGTGGTTAAGGTGTTGGACTTAAGATCCAATGGACAAATGTTCTCGTGGGTTCAAACCCCACTCCTGGTAGTTAAAATTAGGCTTTTAAGAACAAAGTAAGCATTAGAAATTACTGTAGAGAGCAGCAACTTCAAATGTGAGGATCTGTTGCAGTAAAAAACATCTTCACCACAAGCAGGACTGAGGATGGCCAAAGTGAAAAGTGTAGTGAAAAGGCGTTGGACTTAAGATCCAATGGACAAATGTCCTCGTGGGTTCAAACCCCACTCCTAGTAGTTAAAAATGAAGATTTTAAGAACAAATTAAGCGTTAGAAATTACTGTAGAGAGCAGCAACTTTAAATGTGAGGATCTGTTGCAGTAAAAACTTTTTTTACCCAACCAGGATGGCAGAGTGGTTAAGGCGTTGGACTTAAGATCCAATGGACAAATGTCCTGTGGGTTCAAACCCCACTCCTGGTAGTTCAAATTAGGCTTTTAACAACAAATTAAGCGTTAGAAATTAATGTAGAGAGCAGCAACTTTAAATGTGAGGATCTGTTGCAATAAAAAAACTTTTAACCCAACCAGGATGGCAGAGTGGTAAGGCGTTGGACTTAATGTCCAATGGACAAATGTCCCTGTGGGTTCAAACCCCACTCCTGGTAGTTCAAATTAGGCTTTTAACAACAAATTAAGCGTTAGAAATTACTGTAGAGAGCAGCAACTTCAAATGTGAGGATCTGTTGCAGTAAAAAACTTATCTTACCAAACCAGGATGGCCGAGTGGTTAAGGCGTTGGACTTAAGATCCAATGGACAAATGTCCTCGTGGGTTCAAACCCCACTCCTGGTAGTTAAAATTAGGCTTTTAAGAACAAATTAAGCATTAGAAATTACTGTAGAGAGCAGCAACTTTAAATGTGAGGATCTGTTGCAGTAAAAACTTTTTACCAAACCAGGATGGCTGAGTGGTTAAGGCGTTGGACTTAAGATCCGATGGACAAATGTCCTCGTGGGTTCAAACCCCCACTCCTCCTGGTAGTTCAAATTAGGCTTTTAAGAACAAATTAAGCGTTAGAAATTACTGTAGAGAGCAGCAACTTCAAATGTGAGGATCTGTTGCAGTAAAAACTTATTTCACCAAACCAGGATGGCCGAGTGGTTAAGGCGTTGGACTTAAGATCCAATGGACAAATGTCCTCGTGGGTTCAAACCCCACTCCTGGTAGTTTAAATTAGGCTTTTAAGAACAAATTAAGCATTAGAAATTACATCAGAGAGCAGTTCAACTTGAAGGTCTGTTACAGTAACAAAACATCTTCACCACAAGCAGGAAACTGAGTGGTTTTTGGACTTAAGATCCAAAGTGAAAATGGTTTGTGGATTCAAATCAGTTTCCTAGTAAATGAAATGAGTGCGAATTGGACTAATTCTATGACTTTAGATCCAATGGACAAATGTCCTCGTGGGTTCAAACCCCACTCCTGGTAGTTAAAATTGGGCTTTTAACAACAAATTAAGCGTTAGAAATTACTGTAGAGAGCAGCAACTTCAAATGTGAGGATCTGTTGCAGTAAAAAACTTATCTTACCAAACCAGGATGGCCGAGTGGTTAAGGCGTTGGACTTAAGATCCAATGGACAAATGTCCTCGTGGGTTCAAACCCCACTCCTGGTAGTTCAAATTAGGCTTTTAAGAACAAATTAAGCGTTAGAAATTACTGTAGAGAGCAGCAACTTCAAATGTGAGGATCTGTTGCAGTAAAAAAAACTTTTTAGCAAACCAGGATGGCCGAGTGGTTAAGGCGTTGGACTTAAGATCCAATGGACAAATGTCCTCGTGGGTTCAAACCCCACTCCTGGTAGTTAAAATTAGGCTTTTAAGAACAAATTAAGCATTAGAAATTATCTTAGTGAGCAGCAAGTTTAAGGCGTTGGACTTAAGATCCAATGGACAAATGTCCTCATAGGTCCAAACCCCACTCCTGGTAGTTAAAATTGGGCTTTTAACAACAAATTAAGCGTTAGAAATTACTGTAGAGAGCAGCAACTTTAAATGTGAGGATCTGTTGCAATATAAAACTTTTTTTACCCAACCAGGATGGCAGAGTGGGTAAGGCGTTGGACTTAAGATCCAATGGACAAATGTCCTCGTGGGTTCAAACCCCACTCCTGGTAGTTTAAATTAGGCTTTTAACAACAAATTAAGCGTTAGAAATTACTGTAGAGAGCAGCAACTTTAAATGTGAGGATCTGTTGCAGTAAAAAAAAACTTTTTTAACCCAACCAGGATGGCAGAGTGGTTTAGGCGTTGGACTTAAGATCCAATGGGCAAATGTCCCTGTGGGTTCAAACCCCACTCCTGGTAGTTAAAATAGGCTTTTAACAACAAATTAAGCGTTAGAAATTACTGTAGAGAGCAGCAACTTCAAATGTGAGGATCTGTTGCAGTAAAAAACTTATTTACCAAACCAGGATGGCTGAGTGGTTAAGGCGTTGGACTTAAGATCCAATGGACAAATGTCCTCGTGGGTTCAAACCCCACTCCTGGTAGTTAAAATTAGGCTTTTAACAACAAATTAAGCATTAGAAATTACTGTAGAGAGCAGCAACTTCAAATGTGAGGATCTGTTGCAGTAAAAAACTTATCTTACCAAACCAGGATGGCCGAGTGGTTAAGGCGTTGGACTTAAGATCCAATGGACAAATGTCCTCGTGGGTTCAAACCCCACTCCTGGTAGTTAAAATTAGGCTTTTAACAACAAATTAAGCGTTAGAAATTACTGTAGAGAGCAGCAACTTCAAATGTGAGGATCTGTTGCAGTAAAAACTTATCTTACCAAACCAGGATGGCGAGTGTTTAAGGCGTTGGACTTAAGATCCAATGGACAAATGTCCTCGTGGGTTCAAACCCCACTCCTGGTAGTTAAAATTGAAGGCTTTTAAGAACAAATTAAGCATTAGAAATTATCTTAGTGAGCAGCAACTTTAAATGTGAGGATCTGTTGCAGTAAAAAACGTTTTTTACCCAACCAGGATGGCGAGTGGTTTAAGGCGTTGGACTTAAGATCCAATGGACAAATGTCCTCGTGGATTCAAACCCCACTCCTAGTAGTTCAAATGAAGATTTTAAGAACAAATTAAGCGTTAGAAATTAATGTAGAGAGCAGCAACTTTAAATGTGAGGATCTGTTGCAATAAAAAATTTTTTTAACCCAACCAGGATGGCAGAGTGGGTTAGGCGTTGGACTTAAGATCCAATGGACAAATGTCCCTGTGGGTTCAAACCCCACTCCTGGTAGTTCAAATTAGGCTTTTAACAACAAATTAAGCGTTAGAAATTACTGTAGAGAGCAGCAACTTCAAATGTGAGGATCTGTTGCAGTAAAAATCTTATCTTCACCAAACCAGGATGGCCGAGTGGTTAAGGCGTTGGACTTAAGATCCAATGGACAAATGTCCTCGTGGGTTCAAACCCCACTCCTGGTAGTTTAAATTAGGCTTTTAACAACAAATTAAGCGTTAGAAATTACTGTAGAGAGCAGCAACTTCAAATGTGAGGATCTGTTGCAGTAAAAAAACTTATTTTAGCAAACCAGGATGGCCGAGTGGTTAAGGCGTTGGACTTAAGATCCAATGGACAAATGTCCTCGTGGGTTCAAACCCCACTCCTGGTAGTTAAAATTGGCTTTTAAGAACAAATTAAGCATTAGAAATTATCTTAGTGCAGCTTCAAGTTTAAGGCGTTGGACTTAAGATCCAATGGACAAATCCAATCCAAATGTGGGTTCAAACCCCACTCCTGGTAGTTAAAATTGGGCTTTTAACAACAAATTAAGCGTTAGAAATTACTGTAGAGAGCAGCAACTTTAAATGTGAGGATCTGTTGCAGTAAAAACTTTTTAACCCAACCAGGATGGCAGAGTGGTTAGGCGTTGGACTTAAGATCCAATGGACAAATGTCCCCTGTCGGTTCAAACCCCACTCCTGGTAGTTCAAATTAGGCTTTTAACAACAAATTAAGCGTTAGAAATTACTGTAGAGAGCAGCAACTTCAAATGTGAGGATCTGTTGCAGTAAAAAACTTATCTTACCAAACCAGGATGGCCGAGTGGTTAAGGCGTTGGACTTAAGCTCCAATGGACAAATGTCCTCGTGGGTTCAAACCCCACTCCTGGTAGTTCAAATTAGGCTTTTAACAACAAATTAAGCATTAGAAATTACTGTAGAGCGCAGCAACTTCAAATGTGAGGATCTGTTGCAGTAAAAAACTTATTTACCAAACCAGGATGGGCGGAGTGGTTAAGGCGTTGGACTTAAGATCCAATGGACAAATGTCCTTGGGTTCAAACCCCACTCCTGGTAATTAAAAGTGCTTTTAAGAAATTACTACATCAGGGATAGTTCAGTTCAACTGTGAAGGTCTGTTACAGTAACAAAACATCTTCAGCACAAGCAGGATGGCTCAGTGGTTAAGGCATTGGCGTTAAGTTCCAAAATGAAAATGTCTTTGTGGATTCAAATCAGTCTCTTAGTAAATTAAATGGACAAATGTCCTCATGGGTTCAAACCCCACTCCTGGTAGTTAAAATTAGGCTTTTAAGAACAAAGTAAGCATTAGAAATTACTGTAGAGAGCAGCAACTTCAAATGTGAGGATCTGTTGCAGTAAAAAAACTTTTTACCCAACCAGGATGGCCGAGTGTTTAAGGCGTTGGACTTAAGATCCAATGGACAAATGTCCTTGTGGGTTCAAACCCCACTCCTGGTAGTTCAAATTGAGGCTTTTAAGAACAAATTAAGCATTAGAAATTTACATCAGAGATAGCAGCAACTTCAAATGTGAGGATCTGTTGCAGTAAAAAAACATCTTACCACAACCAGGATGGCTGAGTGGTTAAGGCATTGGACTTAAGATCCAAAGTGAAAATGTCTTTGTGGATTCAAATCAGTTTCCTAGCAAATTAAATGAGCTGTCTAATTAGATTCACATCTAATTCTATGACTTTAGATCCAATGGACAAATGTCCTCATGGTTCAAACCCCACTCCTGGTTGTTAAAATTGGGCTTTTAACAACAAATTAAGCGTTAGAAATTACTGTAGAGAGCAGCAACTTTAAATGTGAGGATCTGTTGCAATAAAAAACTTTTTTTACCAAACCAGGATGGCCGAGTGGTTAAGGCGTTGGACTTAAGATCCAATGGACAAATGTCCTCGTGGGTTCAAACCCCACTCCTGGTAGTTCAAATTAGGCTTTTAAGAACAAATTAAGCATTAGAAATTACTGTAGAGAGCAGCAACTTCAAATGTGAGGATCTGTTGCAGTAAAAAACTTATCTTACCAAACCAGGATGGTCGAGAGTGGTTAAGGCGTTGGACTTAAGATCCAATGGACAAATGTCCTCGTGGGTTCAAACCCCACTCCTGGTAGTTAAAATTAGGCTTTTAAGAACAAATTAAGCATTAGAAATTACTGTAGAGAGCAGCAACTTTAAATGTGAGGATCTGTTGCAGTAAAAAACTTTTCTAACCAAACCAGGATGGCCGAGTGGTTAAGGCGTTGGACTTAAGATCCAATGGACAAATGTCCTCGTGGGTTCAAACCCCACTCCTGGTAGTTAAAATTAGGCTTTTAAGAACAAATTAAGCGTTAGAAATTACTGTAGAGAGCAGCAACTTTAAATGTGAGGCTCTGTTGCAGTAAAAAAACTTTTTTACCCAACCAGGATGGCGAGAGTGGTTAAGGCGTTGGACTTAAGATCCAATGGACAAATGTCCTCGTGGGTTCAAACCCCACTCCTGGTAGTTCAAATTAGGCTTTTAAGAACAAATTAAGCATTAGAAATTACTGTGAGAGAGCAGCAACTTTCAAATGTGAGGATCTGTTGCAGTAACAAAACATCTTCACCACAAGCAGGATGGCTGAGTGGTTAAGGCATTGGACTTAAGATCCAAAGTGAAAATGTCTTTGTGGATTCAAATCAGTTTCCTAGTAAATTAAATGAGCTGAGTGGTTAGATTCACATGACTTATGACTTTAGATCCAATGGACAAATGTCCTCGTGGGTTCAAACCCCACTCCTGGTAGTTAAAATTAGGCTTTTAACAACAAATTAAGCATTAGAAATTACTGTAGAGAGCAGCAACTTTAAATGTGAGGATCTGTTGCAGTAAAAACTTATTTTTTACCCAACCAGGATGGCGAGTGGTTAAGGCGTTGGACTTAAGATCCAATGGACAAATGTCCTCGTGGGTTCAAACCCCACTCCTGGTAGTTCAAATTAGGCTTTTAAGAACAAATTAAGCGTTAGAAATTACTGTAGAGAGCAGCAACTTTAAATGTGAGGATCTGTTGCAGTAAAAACTTTTTAACCCAAACCAGGATGGCCGAGTGGTTAAGGCGTTGGACTTAAGATCCAATGGACAAATGTCCTGTGGTTCAAACCCCACTCCTGGTAGTTCAAATTAGGCTTTTAACAACAAATTAAGCATTAGAAATTACTGTAGAGAGCAGCAACTTCAAATGTGAGGATCTGTTGCAGTAAAAACTTATCTTAGCAAACCAGGATGGCGAGTGGTTAAGGCGTTGGACTTAAGATCCAATGGACAAATGTCCTCGTGGGTTCAAACCCCACTCCTGGTAGTTAAAATTAGGCTTTTAAGATCAAATTAAGCGTTAGAAATTACTGTAGAGAGCAGCAACTTTAAATGTGAGGCTCTGTTGCAGTAAAAAATTTCTTTTTTAACAAACCAGGATGGCCGAGTGGTTAAGGCGTTGGACTTAAGATCCAATGGACAAATGTCCTCGTGGGTTCAAACCCCACTCCTGGTAGTTCAAATTAGGCTTTTAACAACAAATTAAGCATTAGAAATTACTGTAGAGAGCAGCAACTTCAAATGTGAGGATCTGTTGCAGTAAAAACTTATCTTACCAAACCAGGATGGCGAGTGGTTAAGGCGTTGGACTTAAGATCCAATGGACAAATGTAAGTGGGTTCAAACCCCACTCAGTAGTTAAATTGAAGGCTTTACAGTAACAAAACAGCTTAGAAAGCACAAGCAGGATGGCTTAAATGTGAGGATCTGTTGCAGTAAAAAGTTCCAAAATAAGGATGGCAGTGGTTCAAATCAGGCGTTGGACTTAAGATCCAATGGACAAATGTCCTCGTGGGTTCAAACCCCACTCCTGGTAGTTAAAATTAGGCTTTTAAGAACAAATTAAGCATTAGAAATTACTGTAGAGAGCAGCAACTTTAAATGTGAGGATCTGTTGCAGTAAAAAACTTTTTACCAAACCAGGATGGCCGAGTGTGGTTAAGGCGTTGGACTTAAGATCCAATGGACAAATGTCCTCGTGGGTTCAAACCCCACTCCTGGTAGTTAAAATTAGGCTTTTAAGAACAAATTAAGCATTAGAATTTACATCAGGGATAGTTCAGTTCAACTGTGAAGGTCTGTTACAGTAACAAAACATCTTCACCACAAGCAGGATGCTGAGTGGTTAAGGATTGGACTTAAGATCCAAAGTGAAAATGTCTTTGTGGATTCAAATCAGTTTCCTAGTAAATTAAATGAGCTGTCTAATTAGATTTACATCTAATTCTATGGACTTAAGATCCAATGGACAAATGTCCTCGTGGGTTCAAACCCCACTCCTGGTAGTTAAAATTAGGCTTTTAACAACAAATTAAGCGTTAGAAATTACTGTAGAGAGCAGCAACTTTAAATGTGAGGATCTGTTGCAGTAAAAAAACTTTTTTACCCAACCAGGATGGCCGAGTGGTTAAGGCGTTGGACTTAAGATCCAATGGACAAATGTCCTCGTGGGTTCAAACCCCACTCCTAGTAGTTCAAATAAAGATTTTAAGAACAAATTAAGCGTTAGAAATTAATGTAGAGAGCAGCAACTTTAAATGTGAGGATCTGTTGCAATAAAAAAACTTTTTAACCAAACCAGGATGGCAGAGTGGGTTAGGCGTTGGACTTAAGATCCAATGGACAAATGTCCTGTGGGTTCAAACCCCACTCCTGGTAGTTCAAATTAGGCTTTTAACAACAAATTAAGCATTAGAAATTACTGTAGAGAGCAGCAACTTCAAATGTGAGGATCTGTTGCAGTAAAAAACTTATTTTACCAAACCAGGATGGCGAGTGGTTAAGGCGTTGGACTTAAGATCCAATGGACAAATGTCCTCGTGGGTTCAAACCCCACTCCTGGTAGTTAAAATTAGGCTTTTAAGAACAAATTAAGCATTAGGAAATTATTTTAGTGAGCAGCAAATTAAGGCGTTGGACTTAAGATCCAATGGACAAATGTCCTCGTGGTTCAAACCCCACTCCTAGTAGTTCAAATGAAGATTTTAAGATCAAATTAAGCGTTAGAAATTATCTTAGAGAGCAGCAACTTTAAATGTGAGGATCTGTTGCAATAAAAAAATTTTTAACCCAACTAGGATGGCAGAGTGGGTTAGGCGTTGGACTTAAGATCCAATGGACAAAATGTCCTCGTGGGTTCAAACCCCACTCCTGGTAGTTCAAATTAGGCTTTTAACAACAAATTAAGCGTTAGAAATTACTGTAGAGAGCAGCAACTTCAAATGTGAGGATCTGTTGCAGTAAAAAACTTATCTTACCAAACCAGGATGGCCGAGTGGTTAAGGCGTTGGACTTAAGATCCAATGGACAAATGTCCTCGTGGGTTCAAACCCCACTCCTGGTAGTTAAAATTAGGCTTTTAAGAACAAATTAAGCATTAGAAATTACTGTAGAGAGCAGCAACTTCAAATGTGAGGATCTGTTGCAGTAAAAAACGTTTTTTACCAAACCAGGATGGCCGAGTGGTTAAGGCGTTGGACTTAAGATCCAATGGACAAATGTCCTCGTGGGTTCAAACCCCACTCCTGGTAGTTAAAATTAGGCTTTTAAGATCAAATTAAGCGTTAGAAATTACTGTAGAGAGCAGCAACTTTAAATGTGAGGCTCTGTTGCAGTAAAAAACTTATTTACCCAAACCAGGATGGCGAGAGTGGTTAAGGCGTTGGACTTAAGATCCAATGGACAAATGTCCTCGTGGATTCAAACCCCACTCCTGGTAGTTAAAATTAGGCTTTTAAGAACAAATTAAGCATTAGAAATTATCTTAGTGAGCAGCAACTTTAAATGTGAGGATCTGTTGCAGTAAAAATCTTATTTCACCAAACCAGGATGGCCGAGTGGTTAAGGCGTTGGACTTAAGATCCAATGGACAAATGTCCTCGTGGGTTCAAACCCCACTCCTGGTAGTTTAAAATTAGGCTTTTAAGAACAAATTAAGCGTTAGAAATTACTGTAGAGAGCAGCAACTTTAAATGTGAGGCTCTGTTGCAGTAAAAAAACTTTTTTACCAAACCAGGATGGCGAGTGGTTAAGGCGTTGGACTTAAGATCCAATGGACAAATGTCCTCGTGGGTTCAAACCCCACTCCTGGTAGTTAAAATTAGGCTTTTAACAACAAATTAAGCGTTAGAAATTACTGTAGAGAGCAGCAACTTTAAATGTGAGGATCTGTTGCAGTAAAAAATTTGTTGTTTAACAAACCAGGATGGCCGAGTGGTTAAGGCGTTGGACTTAAGATCCAATGGACAAATGTCCTCGTGGGTTCAAACCCCACTCCTGGTAGTTAAAATTAGGCTTTTAAGAACAAATTAAGCGTTAGAAATTATCTAGAGAGCAGCAACTTTAAATGTGAGGATCTGTTGCAGTAAAAACTTTTTTACCCAAACCAGGGTGGCCGAGTGGTTAAGGCGTTGGACTTAAGATCCAATGGACAAATGTCCTCGTGGGTTCAAACCCCCCAAAAAATGGTAGTTAAGAACAAAAATTAGGCTTTTAAGAACAAATTAAGTTAGAAATTAAAGCAGCAAGTTTAAATTTGGACTTAAGATCCAATGGACAAATGTCCTCGTGGGTTCAAACCCCACTCCTGGTAGTTAAAATTAGGCTTTTAACAACAAATTAAGCGTTAGAAAATTACTGTAGAGAGCAGCAACTTTAAATGTGAGGATCTGTTGCAGTAAAAAACTTGTTGTTTACCAAACCAGGATGGCCGAGTGGTTAAGGCGTTGGACTTAAGATCCAATGGACAAATGTCCTCGTGGGTTCAAACCCCACTCCTGGTAGTTAAAATTAGGCTTTTAAGAACAAATTAAGCATTAGAAATTACTGTAGAGAGCAGCAACTTTAAATGTGAGGATCTGTTGCAGTAAAAAAATTTATTTTACCAAACCAGGATGGCCGAGTGGTTAAGGCGTTGGACTTAAGATCCAATGGACAAATGTCCTCGTGGGTTCAAACCCCACTCCTGGTAGTTAAAATTAGGCTTTTAAGATCAAATTAAGCGTTAGAAATTACTGTAGAGAGCAGCAACTTTAAATGTGAGGATCTGTTGCAGTAAAAAAACTTTTTTACCCAACCAGGATGGCCGAGTGTTTAAGGCGTTGGACTTAAGATCCAATGGACAAATGTCCTCGTGGGTTCAAACCCCACTCCTAGTAGTTCAAATTAGGATTTTAAGAACAAATTAAGCGTTAGAAATTACTGTAGAGAGCAGCAACTTTAAATGTGAGGATCTGTTGCAGTAAAAACTTTTTTTACCCAACCAGGATGGCAGAGTGGTTTAGGCGTTGGACTTAAGATCCAATGGACAAATGTCCTCGTGGGTTCAAACCCCACTCCTGGTAGTTCAAATTAGGCTTTTAACAACAAATTAAGCGTTAGAAATTACTGTAGAGAGCAGCAACTTCAAATGTGAGGATCTGTTGCAGTAAAAACTTATCTTAGCAAACCAGGATGGCCGAGTGGTTAAGGCGTTGGACTTAAGATCCAATGGACAAATGTCCTCGTGGGTTCAAACCCCACTCCTGGTAGTTAAAATTAGGCTTTTAAGAACAAATTAAGCATTAGAAATTACTGTAGAGAGCAGCAACTTCAAATGTGAGGATCTGTTGCAGTAAAAAAACATTTTTACCAAACCAGGATGGCGAGTGGTTAAGGCGTTGGACTTAAGATCCAATGGACAAATGTCCTCGTGGGTTCAAACCCCACTCCTGGTAGTTAAAATTAGGCTTTTAAGAACAAATTAAGCATTAGAAATTAATATCTTAGTGAGCAGTCCAAGCAGATGTTTAAGGCGTTGGACTTAAGATCCAATGGACAAATGTCCTCGTGGGTTCAAACCCCACTCCTGGTAGTTAAAATTAGGCTTTTAAGAACAAATTAAGCGTTAGAAATTACTGTAGAGAGCAGCAACTTTAAATGTGAGGATCTGTTGCAGTAAAAAACTTTTTTACCCAACCAGGATGGCAGAGTGGTTAAGGCGTTGGACTTAAGATCCAATGGACAAATGTCCTCGTGGGTTCAAACCCCACTCCTGGTAGTTCAAATTAGGCTTTTAAGAACAAATTAAGCGTTAGAAATTACTGTAGAGAGCAGCAACTTCAAATGTGAGGATCTGTTGCAGTAAAATCTTTTTTTTACCAAACCAGGATGGCTGAGTGGTTAAGGCGTTGGACTTAAGATCCAATGGCCAAATGTCCTCGTGGGTTCAAACCCCACTCCTGGTAGTTAAAATTAGGCTTTTAAGAACAAATTAAGCATTAGAAATTATCTGTAGTGAGCAGCAACTTTAAATGTGAGGATCTGTTGCAGTAAAAACTTATTTTACCAAACCAGGATGGCGAGTGGTTAAGGCGTTGGACTTAAGATCCAATGGACAAATGTCCTCTCGTGGGTTCAAACCCCACTCCTGGTAGGCTTTTAAGAACAAATTAAGGTTAGAAAAAATTAGGCTTTTAAGAACAAATTAAGCATTAGAAATTATCTTAGTGAGCAGCAAGTTTAAGGCGTTGGACTTAAGATCCAATGGACAAATGTCCTCGTGGGTTCAAACCCCACTCCTGGTAGTTAAAATTAGGCTTTTAAGAACAAATTAAGCGTTAGAAATTACTGTAGAGAGCAGCAACTTTAAATGTGAGGATCTGTTGCAATAAAAACTTTTTTACCAAACCAGGATGGCCGAGTGGTTAAGGCGTTGGACTTAAGATCCAATGGACAAATGTCCCTGTGGGTTCAAACCCCACTCCTGGTAGTTCAAATTAGGCTTTTAACAACAAATTAAGCGTTAGAAATTACTGTAGAGCGCAGCAACTTCAAATGTGAGGATCTGTTGCAGTAAAAATCTTATCTCACCAAACCAGGATGGCCGAGTGGTTAAGGCGTTGGACTTAAGATCCAATGGACAAATGTCCTCGTGGGTTCAAACCCCACTCCTGGTAGTTTAAATTAGGCTTTTAACAACAAATTAAGCGTTAGAAATTACTGTAGAGAGCAGCAACTTCAAATGTGAGGATCTGTTGCAGTAAAAACTTTTTACCAAACCAGGATGGCGAGTGGTTTAGGCGTTGGACTTAAGATCCAATGGACAAATGTCCTCGTGGATTCAAACCCCACTCCTAGTAGTTCAAATGAAGATTTTAAGAACAAATTAAGCGTTAGAAATGAATGTAGAGAGCAGCAACTTTAAATGTGAGGATCTGTTGCAATAAAAAACTTTTTAACCCAAATAGGATGGCAGAGTGGGTTAGGCGTTGGACTTAAGATCCAATGGGCAAATGTCCCTGTGGGTTCAAACCCCACTCCTGGTAGTTCAAATTAGGCTTTTAACAACAAATTAAGCGTTAGAAATTACTGTAGAGAGCAGCAACTTCAAATGTGAGGATCTGTTGCAGTAAAAATCTTATCTTACCAAACCAGGATGGCTGAGTGGTTAAGGCGTTGGACTTAAGATCCAATGGACAAATGTCCTCGTGGGTTCAAACCCCACTCCTGGTAGTTAAAATTAGGCTTTTAAGAACAAATTAAGCATTAGAAATTACTGTAGAGAGCAGCAACTTTAAATGTGAGGATCTGTTGCAGTAAAAAACTTATCTTACCAAACCAGGATGGCCGAGTGGTTAAGGCGTTGGACTTAAGATCCAATGGACAAATGTCCTCGTGGGTTCAAACCCCACTCCTGGTAGTTAAAATTAGGCTTTTAAGAACAAATTAAGCATTAGAAATTACTGTAGAGAGCAGCAACTTCAAATGTGAGGATCTGTTGCAGTAAAAAACTTTTTTTACCCAACCAGGATGGCCGAGTGTTTAAGGTGTTGGACTTAAGATCCAATGGACAAATGTCCTCATGGGTCCAAACCCCACTCCTGGTAGTTAAAATTGGGCTTTTAACAACAAATTAAGCGTTAGAAATTACTGTAGAGAGCAGCAACTTTAAATGTGAGGATCTGTTGCAATAAAAAACTTTTTAACCCAACTAGGATGGCAGAGTGGGTTAGGCGTTGGACTTAAGATCCAATGGACAAATGTCCCTGTGGGTTCAAACCCCACTCCTGGTAGTTCAAATTAGGCTTTTAACAACAAATTAAGCGTTAGAAATTACTGTAGAGAGCAGCAACTTCAAATGTGAGGATCTGTTGCAGTAAAAACTTATCTTACCAAACCAGGATGGCCGAGTGGTTAAGGCGTTGGACTTAAGATCCAATGGACAAATGTCCTCGTGGGTTCAAACCCCACTCCTGGTAGTTAAAATTAGGCTTTTAACAACAAATTAAGCATTAGAAATTACTGTAGAGAGCAGCAACTTTAAATGTGAGGATCTGTTGCAGTAAAAACTTATTTTACCAAACCAGGATGGCGAGTGGTTAAGGCGTTGGACTTAAGATCCAATGGACAAATGTCCTCGTGGGTTCAAACCCCACTCCTGGTAGTTAAAATTAGGCTTTTAAGAACAAATTAAGCATTAGAAATTATTGAGAAATTAAGGCGTTGACTTAAGATCCAATGGACAAAGTCCTCAGCAAAACTAGTAGTTAAATTAGGCTTTTAAGAACAAATTAAGTTAGAAATCTAGAGAGCAGCAACTTTAAATGTGAGGATCTGTTGCAGTAAAAACTTTTTTAACCAAACCAGGATGGCGAGTGGTTAAGGCGTTGGACTTAAGATCCAATGGACAAATGTCCTCGTGGGTTCAAACCCCACTCCTGGTAGTTAAAATTAGGCTTTTAAGATCAAATTAAGCGTTAGAAATTACTGTAGAGAGCAGCAACTTTAAATGTGAGGCTCTGTTGCAGTAAAAACTTATCTTACCAAACCAGGATGGCGAGTGGTTAAGGCGTTGGACTTAAGATCCAATGGACAAATGTCCTCGTGGGTTCAAACCCCACTCCTGGTAGTTAAAATTAGGCTTTTAACAACAAATTAAGCATTAGAAATTACTGTAGAGAGCAGCAACTTCAAATGTGAGGATCTGTTGCAGTAAAAACTTATCTTAGCAAACCAGGATGGCCGAGTGGTTAAGGCGTTGGACTTAAGATCCAATGGACAAATGTCCTCGTGGGTTCAAACCCCACTCCTGGTAGTTAAAATTAGGCTTTTAAGAACAAATTAAGCATTAGAAATTACTGTAGAGAGCAGCAACTTTAAATGTGAGGATCTGTTGCAGTAAAAAACTTATCTTACCCAAACCAGGATGGCGAGTGGTTAAGGCGTTGGACTTAAGATCCAATGGACAAATGTCCTCGTGGGTTCAAACCCCACTCCTAGTAGTTAAAATTAGGCTTTTAAGAACAAATTAAGCATTAGAAATTACTTAGAGAGCAGCAACTTTAAATGTGAGGATCTGTTGCAGTAAAAAACGTTTTTTACCCAACCAGGATGGCCGAGTGTGTAAGGCGTTGGACTTAAGATCCAATGGACAAATGTCCTCGTGGGTTCAAACCCCACTCCTGGTAGTTAAAATTAGGCTTTTAAGAACAAATTAAGCGTTAGAAATTACTGTAGAGAGCAGCAACTTTAAATGTGAGGATCTGTTGCAATAAAAAACTTTTTAACCCAACTAGGATGGCAGAGTGGGTTAGGCGTTGGACTTAAGATCCAATGGACAAATGTCCTGTGGGTTCAAACCCCACTCCTGGTAGTTCAAATTAGGCTTTTAACAACAAATTAAGCGTTAGAAATTACTGTAGAGAGCAGCAACTTCAAATGTGAGGATCTGTTGCAGTAAAAAACTTATTTACCAAACCAGGATGGCCGAGTGGTTAAGGCGTTGGACTTAAGATCCAATGGACAAATGTCCTCGTGGGTTCAAACCCCACTCCTGGTAGTTAAAATTAGGCTTTTAAGAACAAAGTAAGCATTAGAAATTACTGTAGAGAGCAGCAACTTCAAATGTGAGGATCTGTTGCAGTAAAAAACTTATTTTACCAAACCAGGATGGCCGAGTGGTTAAGGCGTTGGACTTAAGATCCAATGGACAAATGTCCTCGTGGGTTCAAACCCCACTCCTGGTAGTTAAAATTAGGCTTTTAAGAACAAATTAAGCATTAGAAATTATCTTAGTGAGCAGCAAGTTTAAGGCGTTGGACTTAAGATCCAATGGACAAATGTCCTCGTGGATTCAAACCCCACTCCTAGTAGTTAAAATTAGGATTTTAAGAACAAATTAAGCGTTAGAAATTACTGTAGAGAGCAGCAACTTTAAATGTGAGGATCTGTTGCAGTAAAAACTTTTTAACCCAACCAGGATGGCCGAGTGGTTAAGGCGTTGGACTTAAGATCCAATGGACAAATGTCCCTGTGGGTTCAAACCCCACTCCTGGTAGTTAAAATTAGGCTTTTAACAACAAATTAAGCGTTAGAAATTACTGTAGAGAGCAGCAACTTTAAATGTGAGGATCTGTTGCAGTAAAAAACTTATCTTAGCAAACCAGGATGGCCGAGTGGTTAAGGCGTTGGACTTAAGATCCAATGGACAAATGTCCTCGTGGGTTCAAACCCCACTCCTGGTAGTTTAAATTAGGCTTTTAACAACAAATTAAGCATTAGAAATTACTGTAGAGAGCAGCAACTTTAAATGTGAGGCTCTGTTGCAGTAAAAAATTTGTTTTTTAACAAACCAGGATGGCCGAGTGGTTAAGGCGTTGGACTTAAGATCCAATGGACAAATGTCCTCGTGGGTTCAAACCCCACTCCTGGTAGTTAAAATTAGGCTTTTAAGATCAAATTAAGCGTTAGAAATTACTGTAGAGAGCAGCAACTTTAAATGTGAGGCTCTGTTGCAGTAAAAACTTTTTTTACCCAAACCAGGATGGCAGAGTGGGTTAGGCGTTGGACTTAAGATCCAATGGACAAATGTCCTGTGGTTCAAACCCCACTCCTGGTAGTTAAAATTAGGCTTTTAACAACAAATTAAGCGTTAGAAATTACTGTAGAGAGCAGCAACTTCAAATGTGAGGATCTGTTGCAGTAAAAAACTTATCTTACCAAACCAGGATGGCCGAGAGTGGTTAAGGCGTTGGACTTAAGATCCAATGGACAAATGTCCTCGTGGTTCAAACCCCCAAATGTGACCAGGAGCAAGATCTTGGCTGGACAAATGTGGGTTCAAACCCCACTCCTGGTAGTTTAAATTAGGCTTTTAACAACAAATTAAGCGTTAGAAATTACTGTAGAGAGCAGCAACTTCAAATGTGAGGATCTGTTGCAGTAAAAAACTTTTTTACCCAAACCAGGATGGCCGAGTGGTTAAGGCGTTGGACTTAAGATCCAATGGACAAATGTCCTCGTGGGTTCAAACCCCACTCCTGGTAGTTAAAATTAGGCTTTTAAGAACAAATTAAGCATTAGAAAAATTTACTGTAGAGAGCAGCAACTTTAAATGTGAGGATCTGTTGCAGTAAAAAAACTTTTTACCAAACCCAAATGGGTGGCAGAGTGGGCGTTGGACTTAAGATCCAATGGACAAATGTTAAGTCCTCGTGGTTCAAACCCCACTCCTGGTAGTTAAAATTAGGCTTTTAACAACAAATTAAGCGTTAGAAATTACTGTAGAGAGCAGCAACTTTAAATGTGAGGATCTGTTGCAGTAAAAAACACTTTTTCACAAACCAGAATGGCAGAGTGGTTAAGGCGTTGGACTTAAGATCCAATGGACAAATGTCCTCGTGGGTTCAAACCCCACTCCTGGTAGTTAAAATTAGGCTTTTAAGATCAAATTAAGCGTTAGAAATTACTGTAGAGAGCAGCAACTTTAAATGTGAGGATCTGTTGCAGTAAAAAACTTATTTTACCCAAACCAGGATGGCCGAGTGGTTAAGGCGTTGGACTTAAGATCCAATGGACAAAAGTCCTCGTGGGTTCAAACCCCACTCCTGGTAGTTTAAATTAGGCTTTTAACAACAAATTAAGCGTTAGAAATTACTGTAGAGAGCTGCAACTTCAAATGTGAGGATCTGTTGCAGTAAAAACTTATTTTTACCAAACCAGGATGGCGAGTGTGGTTAAGGCGTTGGACTTAAGATCCAATGGACAAATGTCCTCGTGGGTTCAAACCCCACTCCTGGTAGTTAAAATTAGGCTTTTAAGATCAAATTAAGCGTTAGAAATTACTGTAGAGAGCAGCAACTTTAAATGTGAGGCTCTGTTGCAGTAAAACTTTTTTACCCAAACCAGGATGGCGAGTGGTTAAGGCGTTGGACTTAAGATCCAATGGACAAATGTCCTCGTGGGTTCAAACCCCACTCCTGGTAGTTCAAATTAGGCTTTTAAGAACAAATTAAGCGTTAGAAATTACTGTAGAGAGCAGCAACTTCAAATGTGAGGATCTGTTGCAGTAAAAAAACATCTTCACCCCAACCAGGATGGCTGAGTGGTTGGTCAAAGGCGTTGGACTTAAGATCCAATGGACAAATGTCCTCGTGGGTTCAACCCCCCCACTCCTGGTAGTTAAAATTAGGCTTTTAAGATCAAATTATGCATTAGAAATTACTGTAGAGAGCAGCAACTTCAAATGTGAGGATCTGTTGCAGTAAAAAACTTTTTTACCCAAACCAGGATGGCGAGTGGTTAAGGCGTTGGACTTAAGATCCAATGGACAAATGTCCTCGTGGGTTCAAACCCCACTCCTGGTAGTTAAAATTAGGCTTTTAAGATCAAATTAAGCGTTAGAAATTACTGTAGAGAGCAGCAACTTTAAATGTGAGGCTCTGTTGCAGTAAAAAATTTGTTGTTTAACAAACCAGGATGGCTGAGTGGTTAAGGCGTTGGACTTAAGATCCAATGGACAAATGTCCTCGTGGGTTCAAACCCCACTCCTGGTAGTTAAAATTAGGCTTTTAAGAACAAATTAAGCATTAGAAATTACTGTAGAGAGCAGCAACTTCAAATGTGAGGATCTGTTGCAGTAAAAACTTATTTTACCAAACCAGGGTGGCCGAGTGGTTAAGGCGTTGGACTTAAGATCCAATGGACAAATGTCCTCGTGGGTTCAAACCCCACTCCTGGTAGTTAAAATTAGGCTTTTAAGAACAAATTAAGCGTTAGAAATTACTGTAGAGAGCAGCAACTTTAAATGTGAGGCTCTGTTGCAGTAAAAAATTTGTTTTTTAACAAACCAGGATGGCCGAGTGGTTAAGGCGTTGGACTTAAGATCCAATGGACAAATGTCCTCGTGGTTCCAAACCCCACTCCTAGTAGTTAAAATTAGGCTTTTAAGATCAAATTAAGCGTTAGAAATTACTGTAGAGAGCAGCAACTTTAAATGTGAGGATCTGTTGCAGTAAAAACTTATCTTACCCAAACCAGGATGGCCGAGTGGTTAAGGCGTTGGACTTAAGATCCAATGGACAAATGTCCTCGTGGGTTCAAACCCCACTCCTGGTAGTTAAAATTAGGCTTTTAAGAACAAATTAAGCGTTAGAAATTACTGTAGAGAGCAGCAACTTCAAATGTGAGGATCTGTTGCAGTAAAAAACTTATTTACCAAACCAGGATGGCGAGTGGTTAAGGCGTTGGACTTAAGATCCAATGGACAAATGTCCTCGTGGGTTCAAACCCCACTCCTGGTAGTTAAAATTAGGCTTTTAAGAACAAATTAAGCATTAGAAATTATCTTAGTGAGCAGCAACTTTAAATGTGAGGATCTGTTGCAGTAAAAATTTTTTTTACCAAACCAAAGGATGGCGAGAGAGTGGTTTAGGCGTTGGACTTAAGATCCAATGGACAAATGTGTCCGTGGGTTCAAACCCCACTCCTGGTAGTTAAAATTAGGCTTTTAAGAACAAATTAAGCATTAGAAATTACTGTAGAGAGCAGCAACTTCAAATGTGAGGATCTGTTGTAAAAAACTTTTTACCAAACCAGGATCGAGTGTTAAGGCGTTGGACTTAAGATCCAATGGACAAATGTCCTCGTGGGTCCAAACCCCACTCCTAGTAGTTAAAATTAGGCTTTTAAGATCAAATTAAGCATTAGAAATTATCTTTGAGCAGCAACTTCAAATGTGAGGAGCAGCAAGTTTTACCCAACCAGGAGGCGTTGGACTTAAGATCCAATGGACAAATGTCCTCGTGGGTTC
Organism: Paracanthobrama guichenoti; assembly: GCA_018749465.1. NCBI lineage: Eukaryota > Metazoa > Chordata > Actinopteri > Cypriniformes > Gobionidae > Paracanthobrama > Paracanthobrama guichenoti. The sequence goes on from CM031959.1 coordinate 30,498,096, forward strand.
AAACCCCACTCCTGGTAGTTAAAATTAGGCTTTTAAGATCAAATTAAGCGTTAGAAATTACTGTAGAGAGCAGCAACTTTAAATGTGAGGATCTGTTGCAGTAAAAACTTTTTTACCCAACCAGGATGGCAGAGTGGGTTAGGCGTTGGACTTAAGATCCAATGGACAAATGTCCCTGTGGGTTCAAACCCCACTCCTGGTAGTTCAAATTAGGCTTTTAACAACAAATTAAGCGTTAGAAATTACTGTAGAGAGCAGCAACTTCAAATGTGAGGATCTGTTGCAGTAAAAAACTTATTTTACCAAACCAGGATGGCCGAGTGGTTAAGGCGTTGGACTTAAGATCCAATGGACAAATGTCCTCGTGGGTTCAAACCCCACTCCTGGTAGTTTAAATTAGGCTTTTAACAACAAATTAAGCGTTAGAAATTACTGTAGAGAGCAGCAACTTCAAATGTGAGGATCTGTTGCAGTAAAAAACTTTTTACCCAACCAGGATGGCGAGTGGTTTAAGGCGTTGGACTTAAGATCCAATGGACAAATGTCCTCGTGGATTCAAACCCCACTCCTAGTAGTTCAAATGAAGATTTTAAGAACAAATTAAGCGTTAGAAATTAATGTAGAGAGCAGCAACTTTAAATGTGAGGATCTGTTGCAATAAAAAACTTTTTAACCCAAATAGGATGGCAGAGTGGGTTAGGCGTTGGACTTAAGATCCAATGGACAAATGTCCCTGTGGGTTCAAACCCCACTCCTGGTAGTTCAAATTAGGCTTTTAACAACAAATTAAGCGTTAGAAATTACTGTAGAGAGCAGCAACTTCAAATGTGAGGATCTGTTGCAGTAAAAAAACTTATTACCAAACCAGGATGGCGAGTGGTTAAGGCGTTGGACTTAAGATCCAATGGACAAATGTCCTCGTGGGTTCAAACCCCACTCCTGGTAGTTAAAATTAGGCTTTTAACAACAAATTAAGCATTAGAAATTACTGTAGAGAGCAGCAACTTCAAATGTGAGGATCTGTTGCAGTAAAAACTTATCTTAGTAAACCAGGATGGCCGAGTGGTTAAGGCGTTGGACTTAAGATCCAATGGACAAATGTCCTCGTGGGTTCAAACCCCACTCCTGGTAGTTAAAATTAGGCTTTTAAGAACAAATTAAGCATTAGAAATTATCTTGTAGAGAGCAGCAACTTTAAATGTGAGGATCTGTTGCAGTAAAAAACGTTTTTTACCCAACCAGGATGGCCGAGTGGTTAAGGCGTTGGACTTAAGATCCAATGGACAAATGTCCTCGTGGGTTCAAACCCCACTCCTGGTAGTTCAAATTAGGCTTTTAACAACAAATTAAGCGTTAGAAATTACTGTAGAGAGCAGCAACTTTAAATGTGAGGATCTGTTGCAATAAAAACTTTTTTTACCAAACCAGGATGGCAGAGTGGGTTAGGCGTTGGACTTAAGATCCAATGGACAAATGTCCTCTGTGGGTTCAAACCCCACTCCTGGTAGTTCAAATTAGGCTTTTAACAACAAATTAAGCGTTAGAAATTACTGTAGAGAGCAGCAACTTCAAATGTGAGGATCTGTTGCAGTAAAAAACTTATCTTACCAAACCAGGATGGCCGAGTGGTTAAGGCGTTGGACTTAAGATCCAATGGACAAATGTCCTCGTGGGTTCAAACCCCACTCCTGGTAGTTAAAATTAGGCTTTTAAGAACAAATTAAGCATTAGAAATTACTGTAGAGAGCAGCAACTTCAAATGTGAGGATCTGTTGCAGTAAAAAACTTATCTTAGCAAACCAGGATGGCCGAGTGGTTAAGGCGTTGGACTTAAGATCCAATGGACAAATGTCCTCGTGGTTCAAACCCCACTCCTGGTAGTTAAAATTAGGCTTTTAAGAACAAATTAAGCATTAGAAATTATTTTAGTGAGCAGCAAGTTTAAGGCGTTGGACTTAAGATCCAATGGACAAATGTTCTCGTGGGTTCAAACCCCACTCCTGGTAGTTTAAATTAGGCTTTTAACAACAAATTAAGCGTTAGAAATTACTGTAGAGAGCAGCAACTTCAAATGTGAGGATCTGTTGCAGTAAAAACTTTTTTACCCAACCAGGATGGCGAGTGGTTAAGGCGTTGGACTTAAGATCCAATGGACAAATGTCCTCGTGGGTTCAAACCCCACTCCTAGTAGTTCAAATGAAGATTTTAAGAACAAATTAAGCGTTAGAAATTACTGTAGAGAGCAGCAACTTCAAATGTGAGGATCTGTTGCAGTAAAAAACTTTTTTTACCCAACCAGGATGGCCGAGTGTTTAAGGCGTTGGACTTAAGATCCAATGGACAAATGTCCTGTGGGTTCAAACCCCACTCCTGGTAGTTCAAATTAGGCTTTTAACAACAAATTAAGCGTTAGAAATTACTGTAGAGAGCAGCAACTTCAAATGTGAGGATCTGTTGCAGTAAAAAACTTTTTTTACCCAACCAGGATGGCCGAGTGGTTAAGGCGTTGGACTTAAGATCCAATGGACAAATGTCCTCGTGGGTTCAAACCCCACTCCTGGTAGTTAAAATTAGGCTTTTAAGATCAAATTAAGCGTTAGAAATTACTGTAGAGAGCAGCAACTTCAAATGTGAGGATCTGTTGCAGTAAAAAAACTTATCTTACCCAAACCAGGATGGCCGAGTGGTTAAGGCGTTGGACTTAAGATCCAATGGACAAACCAGGATGTAAGTTAAAATTAGGCTTTTAAGAACAAAGCATTAGAAATTATCTTAGAGCAGCGTTGGACTTAAGATCCAATGGACAAATGTCCTCGTGGGTTCAAACCCCACTCCTGGTAGTTAAAATTAGGCTTTTAACAACAAATTAAGCATTAGAAATTACTGTAGAGAGCAGCAACTTTAAATGTGAGGATCTGTTGCAGTAAAAACTTTTTTACCAAACCAGGATGGCGAGTGGTTAAGGCGTTGGACTTAAGATCCAATGGACAAATGTCCTCGTGGGTTCAAACCCCACTCCTGGTAGTTAAAATTAGGCTTTTAACAACAAATTAGCATTAGAAATTACTGTAGAGAGCAGCAACTTCAAATGTGAGGATCTGTTGCAGTAAAAACTTTTCTTACCAAACCAGGATGGCCGAGTGGTTAAGGCGTTGGACTTAAGATCCAATGGACAAATGTCCTCGTGGGTTCAAACCCCACTCCTGGTAGTTAAAATTAGGCTTTTAAGATCAAATTAAGCGTTAGAAATTACTGTAGAGAGCAGCAACTTTAAATGTGAGGATCTGTTGCAATAAAAATTTTTTTAACCTAAATAGGATGGCAGAGTGGGTTAGGCGTTGGACTTAAGATCCAATGGACAAATGTCCTGTGGGTTCAAACCCCACTCCTGGTAGTTCAAATTAGGCTTTTAACAACAAATTAAGCGTTAGAAATTACTGTAGAGAGCAGCAACTTCAAATGTGAGGATCTGTTGCAGTAAAAAACTTATCTTACCAAACCAGGATGGCCGAGTGGTTAAGGCGTTGGACTTAAGATCCAATGGACAAATGTCCTCGTGGGTTCAAACCCCACTCCTGGTAGTTTAAATTAGGCTTTTAAGAACAAATTAAGCATTAGAAATTATCTTAGTGAGCAGCAACTTTAAATGTGAGGATCTGTTGCAGCTGGTAGTTCTTAGGCTTTTAAAAAAATGCAACTTCAAATGTGAGGATCTGTTGCAGTAAAAAACTTTTCTTACCAAACCAGGATGGCGAGTGGTTAAGGCGTTGGACTTAAGATCCAATGGACAAATGTCCTCGTGGGTTCAAACCCCACTCCTGGTAGTTAAAATTAGGCTTTTAAGAACAAATTAAGCATTAGAAATTACTGTAGAGAGCAGCAACTTTAAATGTGAGGATCTGTTGCAGTAAAAACTTTTTTTACCCAAACCAGGATGGCAGAGTGGGTTAAGGCGTTGGACTTAAGATCCAATGGACAAATGTCCTCGTGGGTTCAAACCCCACTCCTGGTAGTTTAAATTAGGCTTTTAACAACAAATTAAGCGTTAGAAATTACTGTAGAGAGCAGCAACTTCAAATGTGAGGATCTGTTGCAGTAAAAAACTTATCTTACCAAACCAGGATGGCCGAGTGGTTTAGGCGTTGGACTTAAGATCCAATGGACAAATGTCCTCGTGGGTTCAAACCCCACTCCTGGTAGTTTAAATTAGGCTTTTAAGAACAAATTAAGCATTAGAAATTATCTTAGTGAGCAGCAACTTTAAATGTGAGGATCTGTTGCAGTAAAAAAACTTTTTACCCAAACCAGGATGGCCGAGTGTTTAAGGCGTTGGACTTAAGATCCAATGGACAAATGTCCTCGTGGTTCAAACCCCACTCCTAGTAGTTCAAATGAAGATTTTAAGAACAAATTAAGCGTTAGAAATGAATGTAGAGAGCAGCAACTTTAAATGTGAGGATCTGTTGCAATAAAAAAATTTTTTTTAACCCAAATAGGATGGCAGAGTGGGTTAGGCGTTGGACTTAAGATCCAATGGGCAAATGTCCCTGTGGGTTCAAACCCCACTCCTGGTAGTTCAAATTAGGCTTTTAACAACAAATTAAGCGTTAGAAATTACTGTAGAGAGCAGCAACTTCAAATGTGAGGATCTGTTGCAGTAAAAATCTTATCTTACCAAACCAGGATGGCCGAGTGGTTAAGGCGTTGGACTTAAGATCCAATGGACAAATGTCCTCGTGGGTTCAAACCCCACTCCTGGTAGTTTAAATTAGGCTTTTAACAACAAATTAAGCGTTAGAAATTACTGTAGAGAGCAGCAACTTCAAATGTGAGGATCTGTTGCAGTAAAAAACTTTTTACCCAAACCAGGATGGCCGAGTGGTTAAGGCGTTGGACTTAAGATCCAATGGACAAATGTCCTCGTGGGTTCAAACCCCACTCCTGGTAGTTAAAATTAGGCTTTTAAGAACAAATTAAGCATTAGAAATTATCTTAGTGAGCAGCAAGTTTAAGGCGTTGGACTTAAGATCCAATGGACAAATGTCCTCATAGGTCCAAACCCCACTCCTGGTAGTTAAAATTGGGCTTTTAACAACAAATTAAGCGTTAGAAATTACTGTAGAGAGCAGCAACTTTAAATGTGAGGATCTGTTGCAATAAAAAACTTTTTAACCCAACTAGGATGGCAGAGTGGGTTAGGCGTTGGACTTAAGATCCAATGGCCAAATGTCCTCGTGGGTTCAAACCCCACTCCTGGTAGTTCAAATTAGGCTTTTAAGAACAAATTAAGCATTAGAAATTACTGTAGAGAGCAGCAACTTCAAATGTGAGGATCTGTTGCAGTAAAAAACTTATCTTACCAAACCAGGATGGCCGAGTGGTTAAGGCGTTGGACTTAAGATCCAATGGACAAATGTCCTCGTGGGTTCAAACCCCACTCCTGGTAGTTCAAAATTAGGCTTTTAAGAACAAATTAAGCATTAGAAATTACTGTAGAGAGCAGCAACTTCAAATGTGAGGATCTGTTGCAGTAAAAACTTATACCCAAACCAGGATGGCCGAGTGGTTAAGGCGTTGGACTTAAGATCCAATGGACAAATGTCCTCGTGGGTTCAAACCCCACTCCTGGTAGTTAAAATTAGGCTTTTAAGAACAAATTAAGCATTAGAAATTATCTTAGTGAGCAGCAAGTTTAAGGCGTTGGACTTAAGATCCAATGGACAAATGTCCTCGTAGGTCCAAACCCCACTCCTGGTAGTTAAAATTAGGCTTTTAACAACAAATTAAGCGTTAGAAATTACTGTAGAGAGCAGCAACTTTAAATGTGAGGATCTGTTGCAGTAAAAAAACTTTTTTTACCAAACCAGGATGGCAGAGTGGGTTAGGCGTTGGACTTAAGATCCAATGGACAAATGTCCTCGTGGGTTCAAACCCCACTCCTGGTAGTTCAAATTAGGCTTTTAACAACAAATTAAGCGTTAGAAATTACTGTAGAGAGCAGCAACTTCAAATGTGAGGATCTGTTGCAGTAAAAAACTTATTTCACCAAACCAGGATGGCCGAGTGGTTAAGGCGTTGGACTTAAGATCCAATGGACAAATGTCCTCGTGGGTTCAAACCCCACTCCTGGTAGTTAAAATTAGGCTTTTAACAACAAATTAAGCGTTAGAAATTATCTGTAGAGAGCAGCAACTTCAAATGTGAGGATCTGTTGCAGTAAAAACTTTTTACCCAACCAGGATGGCCGAGTGTTTAAGGCGTTGGACTTAAGATCCAATGGACAAATGTCCTCGTGGATTCAAACCCCACTCCTAGTAGTTCAAAATGAAGATTTTAAGAACAAATTAAGCGTTAGAAATTAATGTAGAGAGCAGCAACTTTAAATGTGAGGATCTGTTGCAAAAAAAACTTATTTTTAACCCAACTAGGATGGCAGAGTGGGTTAGGCGTTGGACTTAAGATCCAATGGACAAATGTCCCTGTGGGTTCAAACCCCACTCCTGGTAGTTCAAATTAGGCTTTTAACAACAAATTAAGCGTTAGAAATTACTGTAGAGAGCAGCAACTTCAAATGTGAGGATCTGTTGCAGTAAAAACTTATCTTAGCAAACCAGGATGGCCGAGTGGTTAAGGCGTTGGACTTAAGATCCAATGGACAAATGTCCTCGTGGGTTCAAACCCCACTCCTGGTAGTTTAAATTAGGCTTTTAAGAACAAATTAAGCATTAGAAATTACTGTAGAGAGCAGCAACTTCAAATGTGAGGATCTGTTGCAGTAAAAAAATCTTAGCAAACCAGGGTTAGTGGTTAAGGCGTTGGACAAACCAGGATGGTCGAGTGGTTAGTTAGGCGTTGGACTTAAGATCCAATGGACAAATGTCCTCGTGGTTCAAACCCCACTCCTGGTAGTTAAAATTAGGCTTTTAACAACAAATTAAGCGTTAGAAATTACTGTAGAGAGCAGCAACTTTAAATGTGAGGATCTGTTGCAGTAAAAACTTTTTTAACCCAACCAGGATGGCAGAGTGGTTAAGGCGTTGGACTTAAGATCCAATGGACAAATGTCCTCGTGGCTTCAAACCCCACTCCTGGTAGTTCAAATTAGGCTTTTAACAACAAATTAAGCGTTAGAAATTACTGTAGAGAGCAGCAACTTTCAAATGTGAGGATCTGTTGCAGTAAAAAATCTTATCTTACCAAACCAGGATGGCTGAGTGGTTAAGGCGTTGGACTTAAGATCCAATGGACAAATGTCCTCGTGGGTTCAAACCCCACTCCTGGTAGTTAAAATTAGGCTTTTAACAACAAATTAAGCATTAGAAATTATCTGTAGAGAGCAGCAACTTTAAATGTGAGGATCTGTTGCAGTAAAAACTTTTTTTACCCAACCAGGATGGCAGAGTGGTTTAAGGCGTTGGACTTAAGATCCAATGGACAAATGTCCTCGTGGGTTCAAACCCCACTCCTAGTAGTTCAAATTAGGCTTTTAAGAACAAATTAAGCGTTAGAAATTACTGTGAGAGCAGCAACTTCAAATGTGAGAGATCTGTTGCAGTAAAAAAATTTTACCCAAACCAGGATGGCTGAGTGGTTAAGGCGTTGGACTTAAGATCCAATGGACAAATGTCCTCGTGGGTTCAAACCCCACTCCTGGTAGTTCAAATTAGGCTTTTAACAACAAATTAAGCGTTAGAAATTACTGTAGAGCACAGCAACTTCAAATGTGAGGATCTGTTGCAGTAAAAACTTATCTCACCAAACCAGGATGGCTGAGTGGTTAGGCGTTGGACTTAAGATCCAATGGACAAATGTCCTCGTGGGTTCAAACCCCACTCCTGGTAGTTAAAATTAGGCTTTTAACAACAAATTAAGCATTAGAAATTACTGTAGAGAGCAGCAACTTCAAATGTGAGGATCTGTTGCAGTAAAAACGTTTTTTACCCAACCAGGATGGCCGAGTGTGTAAGGTGTTGGACTTAAGATCCAATGGACAAATGTCCTCATGGGTTCAAACCCCACTCCTGGTAGTTAAAATTGGGCTTTTAACAACAAATTAAGCGTTAGAAATTACTGTAGAGAGCAGCAACTTTAAATGTGAGGATCTGTTGCAGTAAAAAGTTTTTTACCCAACCAGGATGGCCGAGTGGTTAAGGCGTTGGACTTAAGATCCAATGGACAAATGTCCTCGTGGGTTCAAACCCCACTCCTGGTAGTTTAAATTAGGCTTTTAACAACAAATTAAGCGTTAGAAATTACTGTAGAGAGCAGCAACTTCAAATGTGAGGATCTGTTGCAGTAAAAACTTTTTACCAAACCAGGATGGCCGAGTGGTTAAGGCGTTGGACTTAAGATCCAATGGACAAATGTCCTCGTGGATTCAAACCCCACTCCTAGTAGTTCAAATGAAGATTTTAAGAACAAATTAAGCGTTAGAAATTACTGTAGAGAGCAGCAACTTTAAATGTGAGGATCTGTTGCAATAAAAATTTTTTTAACCCAAATAGGATGGCAGAGTGGGTTAGGCGTTGGACTTAAGATCCAATGGGCAAATGTCCCTGTGGGTTCAAACCCCACTCCTGGTAGTTCAAATTAGGCTTTTAACAACAAATTAAGCGTTAGAAATTACTGTAGAGAGCAGCAACTTCAAATGTGAGGATCTGTTGCAGTAAAAATCTTATCACCCCGAACCAGGATGGCCGAGTGGTTAAGGCGTTGGACTTAAGATCCAATGGACAAATGTCCTCGTGGGTTCAAACCCCACTCCTGGTAGTTAAAATTAGGCTTTTAAGATCAAATTAAGCGTTAGAAATTACTGTAGAGAGCAGCAACTTTAAATGTGAGGCTCTGTTGCAGTAAAAAATTTGCTTTTTAACAAACCAGGATGGCCGAGTGGTTAAGGCGTTGGACTTAAGATCCAATGGACAAATGTCCTGTGAGGATCTGTGGCTTTTCAAACCCCACTCCTGGTAGTTCAAATTAGGCTGTTTTAAGATCCAATGGACAAATGTCCTGGTGTGGGTTTCAAACCCCACTCCTAGTAGTTAAATGCAAGGCAGAGTTTAATTTAAAATCAAAATTAGGTAAATAGAATTACTGTAGAGAGCAGCAACTTTAAATGTGAGGATCTGTTGCAGTAAAAACTTATTTTACCAAACCAGGATGGCAGAGTGGTTAAGGCGTTGGACTTAAGATCCAATGGACAAATGTCCCTGTGGTTCAAACCCCACTCCTGGTAGTTCAAATTAGGCTTTTAAGAACAAATTAAGCGTTAGAAATTACTGTAGAGAGCAGCAACTTCAAATGTGAGGATCTGTTGCAGTAAAAAACTTATTTTACCCAACCAGGATGGCTGAGTGGTTAGGCGTTGGACTTAAGATCCAATGGACAAATGTCCTCGTGGTTCAAACCCCACTCCTGGTAGTTAAAATTAGGCTTTTAAGAACAAATTAAGCGTTAGAAATTACTGTAGAGAGCAGCAACTTCAAATGTGAGGATCTGTTGCAGTAAAAATCTTATTGCACCAAACCAGGACGAGTGGTTAAGGCGTTGGACTTAAGATCCAATGGACAAATGTCCTCGTGGGTTCAAACCCCACTCCTGGTAGTTAAAATTAGGCTTTAAGAACAAATTTTTTAGAAACATCTTAGTGATTTTAAGGCGTTGGTTGGACTTAAGATCCAATGGACAAATGTCCTCGTGGGTTCAAACCCCACTCCTGGTAGTTAAAATTAGGCTTTTAAGATCAAATTAAGCGTTAGAAATTACTGTAGAGAGCAGCAACTTTAAATGTGAGGATCTGTTGCAGTAAAAACTTTTTAACCCAACCAGGATGGCGAGAGTGGGTAAGGCGTTGGACTTAAGATCCAATGGACAAATGTCCTCGTGGGTTCAAACCCCACTCCTGGTAGTTAAAATTAGGCTTTTAACAACAAATTAAGCGTTAGAAATTACTGTAGAGAGCAGCAACTTCAAATGTGAGGATCTGTTGCAGTAAAAACTTATCTCACCAAACCAGGATGGCCGAGTGGTTAAGGCGTTGGACTTAAGATCCAATGGACAAATGTCCTCGTGGGTTCAAACCCCACTCTGGTAGTTAAAATTAGGCTTTTAACAACAAATTAAGCGTTAGAAATTACTGTAGAGAGCAGCAACTTTAAATGTGAGGATCTGTTGCAGTAAAAACTTTTTTACCCAACCAGGATGGCGAGTGTTTAAGGCGTTGGACTTAAGATCCAATGGACAAATGTCCTCGTGGGTTCAAACCCCACTCCTAGTAGTTCAAATTGAAGATTTTAAGAACAAATTAAGCGTTAGAAATTAATGTAGAGAGCAGCAACTTTAAATGTGAGGATCTGTTGCAATAAAAATTTTTTTAACCCAAATAGGATGGCAGAGTGGGTTAGGCGTTGGACTTAAGATCCAATGGGCAAATGTCCCTGTGGGTTCAAACCCCACTCCTGGTAGTTCAAATTAGGCTTTTAACAACAAATTAAGCGTTAGAAATTACTGTAGAGAGCAGCAACTTCAAATGTGAGGATCTGTTGCAGTAAAAATCTTATCTCCCCAAACCAGGATGGCGAGTGGTTAAGGCGTTGGACTTAAGATCCAATGGACAAATGTCCTCGTGGGTTCAAACCCCACTCCTGGTAGTTCAAATTAGGCTTTTAACAACAAATTAAGCGTTAGAAATTACTGTAGAGCGCAGCAACTTTAAATGTGAGGATCTGTTGCAGTAAAAACTTATCTTACCCAAACCAGGATGGCAGAGTGGTTAAGGCGTTGGACTTAAGATCCAATGGACAAATGTCCTCGTGGGTTCAAACCCCACTCCTGGTAGTTAAAATTAGGCTTTTAAGAACAAATTAAGCATTAGAAATTATCTGTAGAGAGCAGCAACTTTAAATGTGAGGATCTGTTGCAGTAAAAACTTTTTACCCAACCAGGATGGCCGAGTGGTTAAGGCGTTGGACTTAAGATCCAATGGACAAATGTCCTCGTGGGTTCAAACCCCACTCCTAGTAGTTCAAATGAAGGCTTTTAAGAACAAAAATTAAGCAATTAGAAATGTGAGGATCTGTTGCAATAAAAACTTTTTCAGTTGGCAGGATGGTGAGTGGTTTAAGGCGTTGGACTTAAGATCCAATGGACAAATGTCCTGCAGGTTCAAACCCCACTCCTGGTAGTTCAAATTAGGCTTTTAAGAACAAATTAAGCGTTAGAAATTACTGTAGAGTGCAGATTCAAATGTGAGGATCTGTTGCAGTAAATTCTTATCTCACCAAACCAGGATGGCAGTGGTTAAGGCGTTGGACTTAAGATCCAATGGACAAATGTCCTCGTGGGTTCAAACCCCACTCCTGGTAGTTTAAATTAGGCTTTTTAAGAACAAATTAAGCATTAGAAATTATTGTAGCGCAGCAACTTCAAATGTGAGGATCTGTTGCAGTAAAAATCTTATCTTAGTAAACCAGGATGGCCGAGTGGTTAAGGCGTTGGACTTAAGATCCAATGGACAAATGTCCTCGTGGGTTCAAACCCCACTCCTGGTAGTTAAAATTAGGCTTTTAAGAACAAATTAAGCATTAGAAATTACTGTAGAGAGCAGCAACTTCAAATGTGAGGATCTGTTGCAGTAAAAAACCTTTTTTACCCAACCAGGATGGCCGAGTGTTTAAGGCGTTGGACTTAAGATCCAATGGACAAATGTCCTTGTGGATTCAAACCCCACTCCTAGTAGTTCAAATGAAGGTTTTAAGAACAAATTAAGCGTTAGTAGTTAATGTAGAGAGCAGCAACTTTAAATGTGAGGATCTGTTGCAGTAAAAAACCTTTTTTACCCAACCAGGATGGCCGAGTGGGTTAGGCGTTGGACTTAAGATCCAATGGACAAATGTCTTTGTGGATTCAAACCCCACTCCTAGTAGTTCAAATGAAGGTTTTAAGAACAAATTAAGCGTTAGAAATTAATGTAGAGAGCAGCAACTTTAAATGTGAGGATCTGTTGCAGTAAAAAACTTTTTTTACCCAACCAGGATGGCCGAGTGGGTTAGGCGTTGGACTTAAGATCCAATGGACAAATGTTCTCGTGGGTTCAAACCCCACTCCTGGTAGTTTAAATTAGGCTTTTAAGAACAAATTAAGCATTAGAATTTACATCAGGGATAGTTCAGTTCAACTGTGAAGGTCTGTTACAGTAACAAAACATCTTCACCACAAGCAGGATGGCTGAGTGGTTAAAGCTTTGGACTTAAGATCCAAAGTGAAAATGTCTTTGTGGATTCAAATTAGTTTCCTAGTAAATTAAATGAGATGTCGAATTAGATTCACATCTAATTCTATGACTTTAGATCCAATGGACAAATGTCCTCATGGGTCCAAACCCCACTCCTGGTAGTTAAAATTGGGCTTTTAACAACAAATTAAGCGTTAGAAATTACTGTAGAGAGCAGCAACTTTAAATGTGAGGATCTGTTGCAATAAAAACTTTTTAACCCAACTAGGATGGCAGAGTGGGTTAGGCGTTGGACTTAAGATCCAATGGACAAATGTCCTCGTGGGTTCAAACCCCACTCCTGGTAGTTCAAATTAGGCTTTTAACAACAAATTAAGCGTTAGAAATTACTGTAGAGCGCAGCAACTTCAAATGTGAGGATCTGTTGCAGTAAAAATCTTATCTCACCAAACCAGGATGGCCGAGTGGTTAAGGCGTTGGACTTAAGATCCAATGGACAAATGTCCTCGTGGGTTCAAACCCCACTCCTGGTAGTTAAAATTAGGTTTTTAAGAACAAATTAAGCATTAGAAATTATCTTAGTGAGCAGCAACTTTAAATGTGAGGATCTGTTGCAGTAAAAAACTTTTTTTACCCAACCAGGATGGCCGAGTGTTTAAGGCGTTGGACTTAAGATCCAATTGACAAATGTCCTCGTGGATTCAAACCCCACTCCTAGTAGTTCAAATGAAGATTTTAAGAACAAATTAAGCGTTAGAAATGAATGTAGAGAGCAGCAACTTTAAATGTGAGGATCTGTTGCAATAAAAAACCTTTTAACCCAAATAGGATGGCAGAGTGGGTTAGGCGTTGGACTTAAGATCCAATGGGCAAATGTCCCTGTGGGTTCAAACCCCACTCCTGGTAGTTCAAATTAGGCTTTTAACAACAAATTAAGCGTTAGAAATTACTGTAGAGCGCAGCAACTTCAAATGTGAGGATCTGTTGCAGTAAAAATCTTATCTCACCAAACCAGGATGGCCGAGTGGTTAAGGCGTTGGACTTAAGATCCAATGGACAAATGTCCTCGTGGGTTCAAACCCCACTCCTGGTAGTTTAAATTAGGCTTTTAACAACAAATTAAGCATTAGAAATTATCTTAGTGAGCAGCAAGTTTAAGGCGTTGGACTTAAGATCCAATGGACAAATGTCCCTTTTGGGTTCAAGCCCCACTCCTGGTAGTTCAAATTAGGCTTTTAACAACAAATTAAGCGTTAGAAATTACTGTAGAGCGCAGCAACTTCAAATGTGAGGATCTGTTGCAGTAAAAACTTATCTTACCAAGCCAGGATGGCCGAGTGGTTAAGGCGTTGGACTTAAGATCCAATGGACAAATGTCCTCGTGGGTTCAAACCCCACTCCTGGTAATTAAAATTAGGTTTTTGAGAACAAATTAAGCATTAGAAATTATCTTAGTGAGCAGCAACTTTAAATGTGAGGATCTGTTGCAGTAAAAAACTTTTTTTACCCAACCAGGATGGCCGAGTGTTTAAGGCGTTGGACTTAAGATCCAATTGACAAATGTCCTCGTGGATTCAAACCCCACTCCTAGTAGTTCAAATGAAGATTTTAAGAACAAATTAAGCGTTAGAAATGAATGTAGAGAGCAGCAACTTTAAATGTGAGGATCTGTTGCAATAAAAAACTTTTTAACCCAAATAGGATGGCAGAGTGGGTTAGGCGTTGGACTTAAGATCCAATGGGCAAATGTCCCTGTGGGTTCAAACCCCACTCCTGGTAGTTCAAATTAGGCTTTTAACAACAAATTAAGCGTTAGAAATTACTGTAGAGCGCAGCAACTTCAAATGTGAGGATCTGTTGCAGTAAAAATCTTATCTCACCAAACCAGGATGGCCGAGTGGTTAAGGCGTTGGACTTAAGATCCAATGGACAAATGTCCTCGTGGGTTCAAACCCCACTCCTGGTAGTTTAAATTAGGCTTTTAACAACAAATTAAGCATTAGAAATTATCTTAGTGAGCAGCAAGTTTAAGGCGTTGGACTTAAGATCCAATGGACAAATGTCCCTTTTGGGTTCAAGCCCCACTCCTGGTAGTTCAAATTAGGCTTTTAACAACAAATTAAGCGTTAGAAATTACTGTAGAGCGCAGCAACTTCAAATGTGAGGATCTGTTGCAGTAAAAAACTTATCTTACCAAGCCAGGATGGCCGAGTGGTTAAGGCGTTGGACTTAAGATCCAATGGACAAATGTCTTTGTGGATTCAAACCCCACTCCTAGTAGTTCAAATGAAGATTTTAAGAACATATTAAGCGGTAGTAATTAATGTAGAGAGCAGCAACTTCAAATGTGAGGATCTGTTGCAGTAAAAAAATATTTTTTACCAAACCAGGATGGCCGAGTGGTAAAGGCGTTGGACTTAAGATCCAATGGACAAATGTCCTTGTGGTTTCAAAACCCACTCCTGGTAGTTAAAATTAATATTTTATGAACAAATTAAGCGTTAGAAATTACTGTAGAGCGCAGCAACTTCAAATGTGAGGATCTGTTGCAGTAAAAATCTTTTTTTTACCAAACTAGGATGGCCGAGTGGTTAAGGTGTTGGATTTAAGATCCAATAGACAAATGTCCTTGTGCGTTCAAACCCCACTCCTGATAGTTTAAATTAGGATTTTAACAAAAAATTAAGCCTTAGAAATTACTGTAGAGAGCAGCAACTTCAAATGTGAGGATCTGTTGCAGTAAAAAACATCTTTTATCAAACCAGGATGGCAAAGTGGTTAAGGCGTTGGGCTTAAGCTCCAATGGACAAATGTCCTAGTGGGTTCAAACCCGACTCCTGGTGTTTAAATTTAGGCTTTTTTCAGAACAAATTAAGCATTAGAAATTATCTTAGCGAGCAGCAACTTTAAATGTGAGGATCTGTTGCAGTAAAAAACGTTTTTTACCCAACCAGGATGGCCGAGTGTTTAAGGAGATTAGGCTTAAAAATCTTAAAATTAGGCTTTTAAGAACAAATTAAGCATTAGAAATTACTGTAGAGAGCAGCAACTTCAAATGTGAGGATCTGTTGCAGTAAAAAACATTGTTTATCAAACCATAATGGCTGAGTGGTTAAGGTGTTGGACTTAAGATCCAATGGACAAATGTCCTCGTGGGTTCAAACTCCACTCCTGGTAGTTAAAATTAGGCTTTTAAGAACAAATTAAGCATTCGAATTTACATCAGGGATAGTTCAGTTCAACTGTGAAGGTCTGTTACAGTAACAAAACATCTTCACCACAAGCATAGGCATTGGACTTAAGTTCCAAAGTGAAAATGTCTTTGTGGATTCAAGTCAGCCTCCTAGAGAATTAAATGAGGTGTCGAATTAGATTTACATCTAATTCTATGAATTTAGATCCAATGGACAAATGTCCTCATGGGTTCAAACCCCACTCCTGGTTGTTAAAATTAGGCTTTTAAGAACAAATTAAGCATTAGAAATTATCTTAGCGAGCAGCAACTTTAAATGTGAGGATCTGTTGCAGTAAAAAACGTTTTTTTACCCAACCAGGATGGCCGAGTGTTTAAGGCTTTGGCCTCAAGATCCAATGGACAAATGTCCTCATGGGTTCAAACCCCACACCTGGTAGTTAAAATTAGGCGTTTAAGAACAAATTAAGCGTTAGAAATTACTGTAGAGAGCAACAACTTCAAATGTGAGGATCTGTTGCAGTAAAAAACACTTTTTACCAGTCCCGGATGGCAGAGTGGACTTAAGATCCAATGGACAAATGTCCTCGTGGGTTCTAACCCCACTCCTGCTAATTCAAAATGGGCTTTTTAGCTTTTTTTTTACTGTCGCATTAAAAAAAATCCCAACTAGGGAAAGGTGTTGGACATAAGATCCAATTTAAAAATGTCCTTGTGGGTTCAAATCACTCTCCTGGTAATTTAAATGAGGTGTTCAATTAGATTTTTAAGCATAAATGAAGCATTAGAAATTAGAATAGAGAGCGGTAAGTTCAAATGTGAAGGTCTGTTTTGCAGTAACAAAAAGTCTTCACCCGATCAGGATGGTCGAGTCGTTAAGGCGTTGGACTTAAGATCCAATGGACAAATGCCCTCATGTGTTTAAACCCCACTCCTGCTAAACAAATTTAGCATTAGCAATTACTTTAGAGAGCATCAACTTCAAATGTGAGGATCTGTTGCAATAAAAAGTTTATCTACCCCACCAGGATGGCTGAGTGGTTAAGGCAGTGGACTTAAGATCCAGTAGAAAAAAATTAAGATCCAATGGAAAAAATGTCCTTGTGGTTCCAACTCACTCTCCTGCTAATTCAAATAAAAAAATAAAATAAAATAAAAAAAAAAGTATTTTCCCAACCAGGGAAAGGTGTTGGACTTAAGATCCAATGAACAAATGTCCTTGTGTGTTCAAACCCCGCTCCTGGTATTTAAAATTAGGGTTTTAAGAACAAATTTAAGAATGAGTGGTTAAGGTGTTGGACTTAAGCTCCAATGGACAAATGTCCTCATTGGTTCAAAACCTGCTCCTGTTAACTAAAGTGAGGTTTTTAAGAACAAATTAAGAGAGCAGCAACTACAAATGTGTGGATCTGTTGCAGTAAAAAAAAAAGTTTTTTTATCCAGCCAGAATAATGGCTGAGTGGTTAAGGCCAACTTAAGCTCCAATGGACAAATGTCCTCATTGGTTCAAACCCCTCTCCCGGTAATTTGGGGGATGACAGCAAATGTTTATCAAAAGATCTTTTTTTTTTTTTTTTTTTTTTACTGTCGCATTAAAAAAACCCACTTCTGGTAGTTAAAATTAGGTTTTTAAGAACAAATTAAGCATTAGAAATTACTGTAGAGAGAACCAGTTGAACACTGATGTGCTCAATGTAAAATACCATTTTGAGAAGAAATAACATTGTTTTGAATGTAAAATTTCATTTAGCAGGAGAACTGAGGGGTTTTGCCAATTGTGTCTGTGTTTTTTGATTTGTGTGTAGAGTTCTGAGAGTATGAGGTATGTGTGTAAACAATCGAGAAAAACTGTAAGAACAAATTAAGCATTAAAAATTACAGTATAGAGCAGTAACATGAGGATATTACTCATATGTCCAACCCAATTGGGATGGCAGAGTAGTTAAGGTGTTGGACTTAAGATCCAATAGACAAATTTCTTTGTGGTTTGTGGACAAATCTCACTCCTGGTAATTTATTGAGGCTTTCAATTTGATTTGTATGCACAAATTAGACATTTGAAATTACAGTTTATGGCCAAAAAGTCAAATCAGTAAAAGTTGCAGTAAAAAAAAATTCCAATCATTTTTGTCTTGTTCTAACTAGGGTAAGGAGTTGGAAAATGTTGCTTTTCAATTTCATGTTTAAGAACAATTTAAGCATTTGAAATTACAATATAGAGTGGTAACTTGAGGATCTGTTGAAAAAAAAAAAGAAAATCTTGTCCCAATCAGGGTAAGGAGCTAACAGCAAAGATTTTTTTTTTTTTAAATTGCTTATAATAATTAATTATTATTATTATTAAAATTGCTTTGACACTAAGGGCCCTATTTTAACGACCTAAGCACACAGCGTGCAAGTGCACTTAGGGCATGTCTGAATCCACTTTTGCTACTTTACAGTTTTTCTCATTTGCTAAGGCACACTAAATGAAACTAGGATCCACTTGATCTTCATCATCACATTCTTAGCACAGAAGTCTTCTCTTGCAAATGCCTTAACACTTTTTTAATTTGTTTAACAAGTTTCAAATTAAATTTGAGCAACATTTATTGACCATGTCATCAATCATGGCTTGTCCTTTAGAGAGGCTGGATAAGGGGTCCAGCCCGTTCTGAGTTGGAGCACTGCGGCATCTATTGTCAGGATTTTTCCGAATGAGAACAGGTAAGTCACAAAGTAGTAGTGGTAGTGTCATCGATCCCAATTATGTGACTGTCATAATGTCAATTGACTTGCTTTTACTTTATAGAATTCACACTCTACTGCATACTGGTGGTATTTTGCCGGAAAATTAGCTTATTGTTACATATACGTGGGTTGCTGCAGGGATGAGGCAGACTCGGACTTCAATGAAAGATGGGTTTATTACAAATAAGAACCAAAATGCAACCACACAGCAGGATCAAACAACATCAACAACCGCCCTGAAGACCTACACACAGGGGAGGTGCAGACAGGTACAGAGGTCTCCAGGGTGGGTCAGGAGTCTTGGGCGGCCATGGCCGGTCAGGAGTCTTGGGTGGCCATGGCGGGTCAGGAGTCTTGGGAGACCCTGGCGGATCAGGAGTCGTGAAGAACTGGAGCGGTCTCTTGGGAGACTGGAGCGAGCATGTGAAATGCACTAAAGAAACTCAGCATAATAAAGCCTGTGTAGTATGTGCCACTATGGTAATTAAAAGTTAAACAAAGAACACAACGTGTCAGAAGTGACTGTATCCACTGATTACAGTTTTTTTCAATTGCTAAAACACAATTTCTGAACCCTTGCCATTGTCATTTGGTGATGTTACAATGTGCCCCCTCACATGTTACAATGAACCCCACCTATGGGGCATGTTGTCACATTTCACTTCCATTCTTTTGGGGTATATCAAGAAAAAAGTATACACTGTATTAATGAAACAAAACCACATATTTGTACTAGACGTGTGAAATTAATGTGGGAAAAAATAAATACTTCCTCCTCCTTGTACCCCTATTTTTACAGTACTGTACCCTGCATCTCACAAACTTGTCCTTTATCTCTGTGATACTGTAATTCTTGTTCTTTGTTGATATGAACCTGCAACCAGTCAAAATCTATTGAGCAGTCAGTACTGTTCAGCACAGTGTTCAGGTCCATACAATTTGTTCATTGTACAGCATACAGCCTACAATGCACTGTACTTATATTGGTTGTGTCACATCATTTGAAACAGGTTAAATCAGTTTTGAGTAGCTGTGTTCAATCAATGACAAGTAGTAACAAATACAAATAGTGTTCTCTATTTGTATTTGATTGTTGCCACTTGTGTTTACCAGTATGGATGACATGTGCATTAGAGTGCAGAATGTGTTTTGAGAATGAGAGTGTGTTTTGAGTTTTGCAGGCTAAAAATAAAATAACTGACATGATGTTCTTTGTGACCTTAGCATCAGATGTAGCTCTACTTGGGAGATACTTTCCTCGTAAGAAAAGTAGAGGCCCTTACACTATCATCGCCCACCACAAAAACTGAGCTCCTCGGCCGCTATGCATCGGTGTTTCAATGTTTTGGCCAGCTTCCAGAATTGCACCATATTATACACTGACCCTAATGTTCCTCCCATGATACATGGCTGCAGGAAGATTCCGTATGCAGTCCATGACAGATTCCAAGAGACGCTGGATGAACTGGAGAAAAGGGGTGTGATAAGCAAAGATTCTAAGCCTGCTGCATGGGTTAGCAGTCTGTGCATCACAGAAAAGAAAAACGGCACACTGAGAGTATGCCTGTACCCTAGAGACCTAAACAGGGCCATACTCCATCAGCACTACAACATATCCACCCTGGAGGACATACGGAGTAAGTTAGCTGGCAAAAAATTGTTTACCATCCTGGATGAGAAGGACGGCTATTGGCAGATTAAACTCAGCAGACCTGTGTGCTTTCAACACTCGCATGGGGCAGGTATTGTTTTCATCATATGCCTTTTGGCATCAAGTCAGCAAGCGAAGTGGTGGCAGCATCATGCTGTGGGGATGTTTTTCAGTGGCAGGAACTGAGAGATAAGTCAGGATTGAGGGAAAGATGAATGCAGCAATGTACAGAGACATCCTTGATGAAAGCCTGCTTCAGAGCGCTCTGGACCTCAGACTGGGGTGAAAGTTCATCTTCCAACAGGACAACGACCCTAAGCACACAGCCAAGATAACAAAGGAGTAGCTATGGGACAACTCTATGAATGTCCTTGAGTGGCCAGCCAGAGCCCAGACTTGAACCCGACTGAACATCTCTGGAGACATCTGAAAATGGCTGTGCACCGACGTTCCCCATCCAACCTGATGGAGCTTGAGGGGTCCTGCAAAGAAGAATGGGAGAAACTGCTCAAAAATAGGTGTGTCAAGCTTGTAGCATCATACTCAAAAAGACTTGAGGCTGTAATTGGTGCCAAAGGTGCTTCAACAAAGTATTGAGCAAAGGCTGTGAATACTTATGTACATGTGATTTTTATTTATTTTTTCCCCCCTGTTTTTTATTTGTAATAAATTTGCAAAGATTTCAAACAAACTTCTTTCATGTTGTCATTATGGAGTATTGTTTGTAGAACTTGAGGAAAAAATGTTTTTAATCCATTTTGGAATAAGGCTGTAACAAAAAAAATGTGGAAAAAGTGAAGCGCTGTGAATACTCTCCAGATGCACTGTACACACACACACACACACACACACACACACACACACACACACACACACACACACACACACACACACACACACACACACACACACACACACACACACACACACACACACAATAAACAGAAATGTAAGGGGTTAAAACATTTTCTCTTTTTCTGAAAACACAAATTTGACTTTTGTATAAGTGTTTTCACACATGATCGTTGGGTGTAGGTAGTCAGTAAATGTGCGTGGCGTTACAGTTTATTATGATTGCTATGACAATTTTTTAATACTTTTAACAATTTTCCTAAACTCTTAACACACCAACACACCTACAACACACAATTGCCAAAACGGTTAATTTCATGCTCAAAATCACACATTGTAAACTAAACTCCAACACTAATTTTCAAAATTCCAACGGGAACATTTAGTCAATCATAGCACAATGTCATAAAAACACTAACACTAGATGGAATTACAGAAACTGCATTATTTTATGTGTCAGGTCTGCCCTTATACAATAGACAGTATATTTTATTGATCATAGATTTTGTCTTTTGAAGCCTCTCCACAGCCTCTGTTTTGTTGGGTTTAAATGCATGAATTTTGTTTCTTTTGCTGCAGAAATTCAATACAAAAAATGAATGGCCCATCTCAGAGTAGCTTTATGGGATGCCCTTCAGTTTTATTTCATTATCAGCAAATCACCATGTTGACAATAGAAAGTTCCTGTTCTTCATTTAGGAGCTTTCCTGAGGGAGGTAGTAGTTGAATCCTAAGATAGACAAAATACAGTTACATATTAGAGACCAGAGGCATACAGTCACTGTAATACATGGTAAAAGTATTTACAATTTGCAGTAGAAGCGCTTATACACTACCTGTTGGTTTCTCGAAAATTCTGGATAATGGATCATTCACCAGCCTCTCTGTATGATAGTCTGTGGTTTATGACATGGAGATAGTAGCTCTTATTTCATCAGTTAGTCTAACTCTGGCCCTTCTTTGATTGCCACCATGCATTTTCCTCAATCTCTACCATGTCCTCATCCAGGCATTCCTCTCCCTTGGCCTTGTCCCACTCCTCTCCCTTGTCCTGATACTCACCTTCCTCTCCCCTGTGCAGGCATTTTTACATTTTTACAATTTTAAAAAACTAATATAGTTTTGATTGAAGTGTTTGCTTTTGGAAGAGATATCTGATGTTTTGCATGTGTTTTGTGGTTTTCAGAAATTGAGCCATAGTTTCAAAACCTGTGTGTAAGCATTTTTGAAAAACCTTAAAAAACTAAAAAACCAAAAAAGAACCACAGATAAATTATCAGCATTTACAGTTAAGCTTTAATAGCATTAAATTGGTTACATGAAAGCAAGGTAAATAACGCACCAATCGCATCTGATAGCTAGTCAGCACTTACAAGCATAAGATTTTTGAAATCATGCAGACAAGACATTTTCATTGAAGTTTATCAGTTAATACTCAGACTACATAAATAGTTTGGGTTCCTGGTCATGTCGGAATTGATGTAAATTAGGTTGTTGATAAGCTGGATAAGTTCTGTTCAAATTGTAAACAGTAAAAATTTATATCCCATTAAGTAAAACTGAGGGGAAAACTTATAAAGAGACAAATGGTGGAAAATGGCAAGAATAATGGGAAATAAATGATACAAGTATAGACATCTATATAATATACAGAAACAGGTTGGTCTTGGAGGTGCAGGAATTGAGAGGAAGAGGCAGTCGTTACTCATTTAAGGATAGGGCACACCGGACTAAATCAGACACTTTTCAAAATAGCTAAAAACCCAACAGGTAAGTGTTGAAAACTGTGATGAAATGTAATGCTGTGCTGTTGGAGTGGAGGGGTTATGAGGAGAAAAGAAGAAACATAAGAGAATTAAAGAAAGATAATGTAAATATTACTGTTAAAAGCCTCTTAGAAGGTAATTATTTTTTTTTAATTTTCTCTCTCCTGCACGCAATCTACTGCTCTACACTCTAGTCTGGTCAGTGGTGGTAATGCACCTCTAAATTGGTTGCCAACCACCAAACAAATCAGCAGAAGAAGATGAATCAAAACACACAAAAAATAAAAAGTGATCCAATGTGCCACAATCTCTACTAACTAAAACATCTTCCAAGGCCGTTTAACTTCCAAAATAAACTATTACTTGAAATTACAATATTATGGAATACATCTCACGCAGGAGTTTACAGCACCCAAAGATATCCAACAGGACATGTAAACAATAATGGTGAGGTCTTTTTTTTTTTTTTTTTTTTTAACATTGAAAAAAAAAAAATTTCTACCCTTTCTCTTCACTTCCTGTCTACTCACTGTCCTGTCAAAATAGGGGAGAGCGGGGTACATCCTAACGCTTTTTGACTTTCTCAGTTTGTGTAAATCCACTTGGGGTTCAGAGTATTTATTTTTTCCCGCATTAATTTCCCTCATGTCTAGTACAAATATGTGGTTTTGTTTCATTAATACAGTGTATACTTTTTTCTTGATTTACCCTGAAAGAATGGAAGTGAAATGTGACAACATGCCCCATAGGTGGGGTACATTGTAACATGTGAGGGGCACATTGTAACATCACCAAATGACAGCTTAAAATGTTATCTGATATAATTAAAAAAAATATCCAAGACAAACTGAAATATTTTGTCAATAAAATACAATTATTAATTAAAAATAAAATAATGGGATTTTTTAATAATTAAAAATAAACTAATTTTTGAGTTTGACAACAAACACATTGCTAAATACAGCTATACAGCATAGTTCAAAACATAATAATAATGAATCATTTCTGAACATTGACTCTCAGTCATTATTCACCCTTTTCTCATGGTTTCTCAAAAGAATTCATAAAAGTATAGAATATGATAGCGTAGTTCTAATAGGGGCTCATTGTAACGCAGTGTTACAACTCACCCCACCTGCACAACTGGGATTTAAACCATGGCTCGTGTCTTCTGCTATTAGATCAGCATTAAAGAGCAATCTCAACGGTTAAATAACAGATATACGATTACAATAATATCAGATTTGTCTTATTTTAAATAAACACAAAACAGAGATGAAAAATAAACTTAAGTAAGAAATGTACTTTTGCTATGGTTAAATAAATGTTCAGTTATATCTTCCAAAGATTTCTTAATTTTGGTGCAATTTTTCTCTAAATAATGTTGATATGGCAACTAGTAAATACACAAAGATTCATCATCCTGGCATGTGTGTAAAGTTTTAAACCATGCGTGTTACAACTAACCCTGCGTTAGGTTGTGTCCCACGCTCCCCTAATATTTATTTATTGAATAAGTAATTAAATAAATAAAAAAATTAAATAATGTCTGATTACCTGTGGCAGTTGTTACACGAGTTCACACTTAGAATAAGAGTAAAATAAGCCTATTTGATGTGCTGTCCTTGGGGATCGAGCTCAGAATTTAGCCCAAACCCAGAGTTCTCCTCTGAATACCCGGTTGGGCCGAGAGTGAGGAGTCGGAGTGGCAGAGGGATGCAGAAAGCTGTCGAGGTAACTAGGTGAGTCGGCTGTGTATACTGTGTATACTCGAGCTGATTAGATAGTGCTCCTCCAGAAATGTATTTATAAAACAATTTTGTCAAAAAAAAAAAAAAAAAAAAAAAAGTGTTGCTTGAATTTTGCAATCTCTCGAGATGAAGACATGTAAGAGGCTGACAATTAGCTGAACATATACTTGTTTAATTAGTGACACAGCCTACTTTTTAAAATCTTTAATTGAATATTGCAACATTCTTATTTTAAAACCTTTTTTTTTGAATATGGTAACATGATACCTCATTCTACAACATTTCTATGATTAAATCATTGACAGAGACCCCTCCCCTATCAACCAATCACTGTGTTCATAGTTAATGAGCGTGATAAAATCATCCATAGCAACGAGATCAACCCCGCCCTTACTCTTAGCTTAAGACTTCTCTCTATTCCTTAGTAAAAGTTAGTCTCAGGAGCTTTGTGAATAGGTTTTCAAGAAAAAAACTCTTAGCTAAGAACTTTTACTGTTACTTAGGAGAACTCTTAGTGCTAAGATAAAATGTTTTGTGAATACTGCCCCTGATTTGTAAATATGGAAGGATTTGGACATATCAAGTGCATGTGTTAAAGGTATAATTGTGTTTTGGGTGTGTAGTGCTGAGTTATGATAACATTGCTGCAGTATCTCAATGGAGCAAAAGAGGACACTGATGACAACGTGCTGACAGACAAGACAGAGCAGGTTACTTTTGGTATGAAACTACGTCTCAGCTTTCAAATTAAGTTAATTTACTAACTTAACTGTCTAGTTTGTTTGTCTGACAAAATGGCAGATTCTGCATTATGATTGGTCAGATAGCCTGTCAATCAAGCTCCAGGCGAAGGGTAAATTGAGAGGTTACAGCTGCATCCCTCTGATGGAGCCCAATTGTTTTGAATTCAAGTCCGTGGCTTTAGGTTTGATCCTAAGTAAAAATGACCCAGATACTGGAGAGTAACTGAGGACCCTATTCTCCAATCACAGTTATGCCCTTTAGCAAGACACTGAACGCTAGCCAGCTCCTTGTTGGCTGTCCTTTGAATTAGTGTTCTGTGAGTTGACACTGATAGGCAATAAATGTGTGCTAACTATCAAGTAACCTTGTAGGAGAAGGGCTAAGTAGAAATAACATTGTGGATTGTACTGGATCCTTTATGGTCATTATGAAATGAACAATTCTAGTAGGTTATAGCATGTGGGGGAGACTGAGGGCTACTTCAGCACACTGTATTTCTTCACTCACATTGAGACTACAGGGAAGACCTGTATTCAGCATATGCTCTGTAAATTTCTCTCCCTGCCTGCAAAAAATTACTTTAGTTTCACTTAAAAAAAAATTCAACTAGGGCTATACTGATATTTTAACAGGTTTAAAGATTAATTTAGGAGTGTATTTCACACTTTAAAAGTTGTTATTATTATTATTATTATTAAATAAAATAATGAAAATGTCAGAAAAATGTCTCAATATGCATTCTTGCATCCGTGTGTATTACGCCAAGTACAGACATAAATACGTATATGTAGATGCCCCATTCGACATCTCCAGACACACTTCAGCGTCCGCCATCTTGACACTTCAAATGCTGTTGTCACTCACAGTTGTCACTGAGTTTTCCAAGATACCACAACATTGTACAGCCTCTGGTTATGAAAACTGCTAAGATTTAAATTCCCTGAAGAAATGGAATGGAATGTATTACTACGGTTGCAGACACACAGTCAATTTGCTTTTGAGGCTTTCACAGATATATGATATATTTTTATTCACAAATCAACTTTGTCTAACATAGTTTTACTGTAAATTGAGAAAATATCAATGTTGCCATATGGCAACGCTGTACCACAGTGGAATTGCAGTAATGTATTTCCCCATTGGGATTTTTTATAGATAGTAGCATCAACAATATGATTGCAGTTATTTATTTATTTAAAGTGTTTATTGCCGAATAGTTGTGTTTATGTATAAGTATCAAAATTATTTCTTCCCTTCAGAAAACGAATACAGCAATATTTTACGGAAAGGGCAATAGGAAGAGTGCAGAGTTAGCTCTTCTATTCCATGTGATGAAAGTGAGGATGAGTTAGCCAAATTATAGGGAACGATAGGGATTAAATTATAGGGATCTACTAATTTTTGGTTTCCATGAGTCCATAGTATATAAATCTATCAATTTCTAAAATAAGCATTTAAATAGAAAAGAAAAGCATCATTTTATAGAAAAACTACTTTTTGACGGCAACATTTCCTTAAGTACGTACATAATGGAAACCTGTAGCCTACAGGATCAGAAAATATGTTTTGTGCTTCCCTACTCAAATTAAAGCTTATTTGCTTAAAGGAATTCACCACTCGCAAAAATAGGCTTTCAATAAAACTTGGCTGTCTATTTCCTCGACGTAGGAACAGGTAAGTATCAGTTTTGCAGGAACACAGAACAGAAGACGCTGGAGACAAGGAACTGGAAGACAAGCGCTGTATCATAAACTTTGGAAACTTGAAGAGACCTTAACTCTAATGAGACCAGACAATGTGAGTGTTTGAGGTGCTTATATGCAGAGGGTGATTGGTGAGGGAATGAGCTGCAGGTGCGGGTGATCAGTATTTCGGTGGCAGATCCGTGACTCCTATTCAGTAGAAAGGTGATTTTTACCAGGGTAATTGTATCAGTAACAGATTTTTTAGCAAACTTCTAGTCATAATGGTGTTGACTTGTATTGTTCCTGGGTGTAATAATTCAAAGCGTAAACATTTAGTGGGAATGACCTACTTTTGGATCCTGAACATTGTAGGCTAAACGCTGCAATACGGAGAGAACATCTCAATGGAAAATCTGATAAACCTCAGTGTTTGTTGTCAACATTTCAAACTGAATGACCGTGTTTTAGGACAAATGGAGGGGAAAAACGGCTATTCTGTCACATCCGCCTGAAGCAAAACACTGTCTTGTACAGGTAAGAAAGCTGTTACCATAGTGTACCATAGTATGATAATTTTCAGTGAAGATCATTAAAAGCTCAATATTTTGACATTTTGACCTTGGCCTATTGCCTATTGCCTATTTTTTTGCCCATGAGTGTATATGATTCTTATACCTAAAGGCAGGTAGATTTGTAGTAGGTATATTTTGTAGTTTGTGAGTTATGAAGGCAAATATCAATTTCCTAAAGCATCTCCGGCTGTTTCTTTGAAATGCTGTTAAGTTTAGACTGAAATGCCCACACACTCCTTCAGTCTCTTTCCAACAGTGAAGCATCGATATGAGGTGGATGCAGGCATGTGTGGCCAAAAATTTACAATAACCGTATGAAATTCCCCAAGGAAAGTTCAGCACCTTGTTGAATTCATGCCTTGTTGAATTCACAAAAATCTGTTCAGGAGGTAAAACAGATCCCGCTTGCTTCCAGCTAGCTGTACCTAGTAAACTGCCAACTATATATGCATAAAAATGCTGAGGTTTGAAAAACGTGCTATATTACTTTCTGGCAGCCTGTTTCATGTGTGTAATAACTGCTCTGGAAATGTCTTCTCAAGATATGATATCTGCAGTGTCATCCCCTGTCCTACTCCACTCTGCCCACTGAAGTGGCTAAGTGGTGAAGCTCCTTGAAATGTCTTTGGCAGCAAAAGCAGAACGAGATGATTCTCAAATGGTTTTCTGCACAGCGTAACAATTGATTGTATGAGTTTGTAAATGCTTTTAGTGAGAGAATTCGTGGTTTACATTGCTTTATGTTGAGTGGAGATGGTGACCTACGTACACTGAAGCAAGATCAAAAGCAGTTCAAAGCCGATTAATGTTGTTTCCACCGGCCCACTCACTTATCCATCTTACCGTCTCCAGTAGGGATAAACATATCTTGTGATTTGAACAAATTAATATTGCTGATAAGATATCAAGACTAAATGAATAAAAGGCATAACAGGTGATTGCTTATGCCTCCAAATGAAGTAATGTTTTACTGCTGATGGAAACAGTTACTCGCTTTAGGAGTTTTCACAGTTATTCTCTCTATACGAGAACCAAATTTAGACTTCTTTAAGCCAACAGTAAACAAACTGAAAAATAATCCAGTTCTCGTTGTATTAACAATAGAACTGAACTTGAAAATGGATCTTTAACATTTTTCAGCATACTTTACCTTTGTTAAACTCAGCCAGATTAAAAATTATTTGAATATAAAAGATAATTATTCTTATTGCTGTGGTTCTAAGATTAGTTTGAGGGCAAAATAAAGGTTATCAATAACATACCATTTTATAATTATAATTTTTTTTTTTAGCATGTTGTAACAGTATTTTTGAGCCATCATTTGGTCAATACATATTTTATTACAAAGAATGACTAATTTCCAATATTTGTAAGGTCCTAGTTATTTTTTTTTTTTGTTTTTGCTTTAAACGCATTATTTGCTTTTACGTGTTGAATCCTACTTGATCAGTTTGACAAGATCGTGTGTCTTGTCTGTGTTTTGCACAGTTAAGTGCAGCGTTTCCCCCCCTGAGCACTTTAGCATAAAAGAGCAGTTTCCCTTAAAGAGCAAAACGGATGGCGAACATCTTTTTTAAAGATGCCTTTTCATCCGTATATTTCTGGAGGCTGTCATTACCTGTCCTCATCTGATGGCCATGATCGCTGTCTGACATGTCTGGGCATGCTGAGATGGTGTTTGTGGATGGTTCATGTCCTTATTGTGAGAACATGAACTTGTTGACACTGTGGTTGCAACTCTCCCTAATAATGAAGGCTAGAGTCCTCTCTGCTGTTACCCAGCCTGGCTCCACTGCAGAACAGCATAGAACCACTAACAATCTGAGAGTCCTGATGGTTACAGTGGGAGTGCTTCCACAGGCCCAATCCCCACAGACCTCCCGTTTCTCCAGCATATTGTGTGCCATCGAGCTGCTGGGTGATGGCGTGGGCCCTTCTCACAGAGGACCAAGCCTTTTATTTGGTGCTCTGGGTGAGGATCAGATGTTGATAGCTGCATCAGAGGGTGTGCTATTGTCCTATGGAGAGGAAGATAAAGCTGAGATTCCATCCTCTGGGGTGGTCACTCATGCTGAATCATATTCAGAGTGTATGGTCATGCTTGCCCGGGCCGCAGCAGGCATTGAACTTAAATGGAACCCTCCATCTTGTCCCGAGCACTCGCAGTTGGAAGATTGGTTCCTGGGTGCTGTGCCCCTTTTCTCCGGAAGTGAAGAAGTCGTGGAAGGCACCTTTCACTTGTCCCCTTTCCCCATTTGCCACGAGCTAAGATGTTGCGGTTCGAGGATGCGTTGCCTCCTCATGCATCTCTAGCCACCCCCTTGTGGGATCCTTGTAGCCGGGTAAGTGTTACACCACACTCACTGCCTCTACTGTGGGTAGTGTCGTCACGATACCAAAATTATGACTTAAATACGATACCAGACTAAAATACCTCGATACCGATACAAAAATGATACCACAGCCCAAAAAAACCCCAGTAAAAATAATTGAATAACAGAACAGAACTTATTATTCATTGTATATATATTTTAAACTAAAAACTCACTTTGCCAGCATGTTTCTTGCCTTGGTTTTTGACCATTCCCTCCTCTGCCAGTGTGAACATCCTTACAGAGATATTTGCAACAATCACATATTCAATCATGTTAACATTTTTCACCATTCTGAACCGGTTGGGATGACCAAAATCTTATTTCATGATACAGGTAATTTTGATATTTTTTAAATGTCACTTTATAATTACAATATAGATTTTTTTTTTTTTTTTTTTTTTTTTTTTTTTAAATAAGAAATTAATGCAAATGACAAACAATATGACTTAAAAAAATTTTTTTAGCTACAGTAGGTCTATTTAACAGTAGCAAACAACAAAAAAAAACTGCTTAGTCTTTACTCTATAAATTAACTATACACTGATTCTTAATAAATATATTAAAGTTATTTAGCCAAGCATGGGGTGGTTTTCTATTTTTAATTGTTGTTGTTTGATTAACATTAATCACACAGTCTTAAGACCTGCACAGATCAAATTACCTCAACTGTATACATTCACTAAAGACATACCAGACTGTGTTTACCTGAATACTCGCCAGGACATGCATTTTTACATATTTTTGACCATTCTAATCCAAACCCAATAATCCGTGAAAGGGAACTGAATCGCGATCTCATGTCTGAAAGGCGTGCAGGTTCATGTGCGCTTCAGGTCAGAGTCCGGTAGTGCGAGCACATCCCGCGCCGCGCTTTATTTTCTCATGCATGTTTCTGTTGCTTTCTTTGTCATGCGCTGCGCATATATATTTAACTCTTCTGCTTCCAATGTTTAGTGAACAGTGGAAGCCGAGCTCTGCACAGGTCCTGACTCCTGCTGTCACACATTGACACAAATTTTAGAAATACAGCTCTTATTAGCAGCATGCTAATAAGAGCTGCATTTCTTCATTTGCGTCCACCTTAAAGTAACCAGTGTTAATAAAATTCCATATTGTACCGTTTGTAATAGCAGGTATTGCAATACTTTTCTAGTACCGGTATATTGGGACCCTACGCTTCCCGTGTTGGGCCTCAGTGCTCCTTCTTGCTGTTCCTCCGTAGGTACGTCGGGTTGTCTCCTTGGTGTTACTCGAACAGAGCTTGGCTAGCACTTCCCAGCCAGTCCTGCTGGTTCATGTGGACAATAAGACTCGGCTATGCGATTCAGTTCACCAGGCATCCTCCCAGATTCAGCGGCGTGCTCTTTACCTCTGTGGCAGGCAAAGACGCCCCTGTCGTGCCCATAGAGACTGTGGTCCTGCTGGGGAAGGACGCATTAGAGCATGTCCTTTTGGCCGAGATGAAATCAGGATATTACAGCCCTTACTTCATCGTACCCAAGAAAGGAAGTGGGTTATGGCCAATCTGTGATCTGCGAGTCTTGAACCTAGCCCTTCACAAGCTCCTGTTCAAGATGTTAACGCTGAAAAATAGGGCTGCACGATGAATCGAAATTAAACCAAGATCATGATTTGGCTTAGTAAGATTATGACAAAGCAAAGGCTGTGATTTCTCCCCACACCACACACATTTTAATGAAATAAATATATGCACAGCATGTTAGTGAAGAGCGGCTCTGTGATCAGTTGTAAATGCTGCTCCTCTGAAAGCACTGTGAGATTGAGTCACTTATAACACGCATTTAAAAAAGCAACACGTTTGATACACTTGTAATGAGAAACGTTAAACCTGTTGCCCAAAAAAGACATTTAATAACATGTTTTTAAATAACTTTTTGTGAGCTGTTGTGGCTTCTTATCATAGAATGAGGCAGACAATATTATTGAATAAAATATTATATATAATATAATATTCTATACAGTGATGAAGGCCATGTCAAGTAGCATTGCATTATAAATATACTTTATTATTATGAAAATACCAGAGAAGACTTGAAGAACCCATACACCATATATTGAGGCAGTCGAATATTTATTGTCTTCCTGTTCAGTCAATGCGTTTCAATCTTTTTATAGGGCTACAGTGATTAGATTGATGACTTTTTCCACAACACGTCATAAGTTACTTTACATCGGTGAGGCATATGTGGAGTTTCTGCATGAAGGTTCCCATGCTCACTTCATCGTATTTTGGGTAAAAATAGGAAAATAATACTTCTCTCTAAAGAAATGTATATGATAATCCATTTTTTTTTTTTTTTCTCCAGTGTACAGGAGTTTTTTCCCCCTATTTTATGATAAAACCTTTCTAATGGGAACAAGGGTTACGTTAGTAACCAAGACGTTCTGTCCTGATATTTGCATTTTTCTTTCTTTCTTTCTTTCTTTCTTTCTTTCTTTCTTTCTTTCTTTCTTTCTTTCTTTCTTTCTTTCTTTCTTTTTCTTTCTTTCTTTCTTTCTTTCTTTCTTTCTTTCTTTCTTTCTTTCTTTCTTTCTTTCTTTCTTTCTTTCTTTCTTTCTTTCTTTCTTTCTTTCTTTCTTTCTTTCTTTCTTTCTTTCTTTCTTTCTTTCTTTCTTTCTTTCTTTCTTTCTTTCTTTCTTTCTTTCTTTCTTTCTTTCTTTCTTTCTTTCTTTCTTTCTTTCTTTCTTTCTTTCTTTCTTTCTTTCTTTCTTTCTTTCTTTCTTTCTTTCTTTCTTTTTCTTTCTTTCTTTTCTTTCTTTCTTTCTTTCTTTCTTTCTTTCTTTCTACTTAAAGGATACTTCAGTGATTAGAGTTAAGCTTTGTATCAGTAGAAATCCGGTAGTATATTCGAATGATCGTACTCCCCCATGAATGTATGCCACGCCCGCGCTTACCTCAGCTCTTCGTTCTCGCGATGAATGTAATCTGACTCCTGCTGCGTTTGTGCTAGGACACTCGTTCGGCTCACTCACTCACATTATATTGAACAGACATGTTCAATTTTTAATTATAGTGTGTTCTCTAACTGAACTAAATGACTAAAACGACAGTAGGGACGGTGCCGTGGTGGGCAAGTGATCCAGTGATCCAGTAGCCGTGGCTTTGGGAGTGGCCTCGTAGGGCAGCGAAGCAAGTGCATTCTGGGAGTTGTTGTCTTTCATCCACATGAGCCAAAAATACATTTTCTGGCTTTTCTCAGTCTAGAAGGCACCAAATTCAAAAATAATTTCACATTTCTACTACATAAATGACCCAGTTTAAATACACATTCATCTTCCCAGTGCTGAAGTACTCCTTTAATAAGTTATATCAACACAATGTTGAACATTTTGCTATTAGGGATGCACCAAAATGAAAAATCTGGACCGAAAACGAAAATTCTGGCCCAAAAAAATGGCCAAACAGATAAAATTCCACATTGTTATTGCAGATGAAATAATAATACAGATATCATTATTTATATATATATATATATATATATATATATATATATATATATATATATATATATATATAATATAATATAATATAATATAATATAATATAATATAATATAATATAATATATAATATAATATAATATAATATAATATAATATAATATAAATATATAAATAAATATATTATAAATATTTTTTTTTTTATCAGGTTAAACTTTAATTATTAGTCCTTTAAACCCCTTTCAGTCAGGACCACTTAAGTCAAAAACACCATAGACAAACTTTTAGTTAGCTTTTAGTTAATAAAAGTTACATTTGGCTATATGGCTCTGTTCTAAATTCCCAATCCTTTTCATGAGCTCCATGAAAAGCCAAGACAGGGAACAGCAGCAGCTTCTAGGACAACTTCCCAATATTTTTTTTTTTTTTTTTTTTTTTTTAAACTGGGAGAGCAGCGTAAATCCCCCATTGAGAACCGAGCATGCATCAATGACAACAGACTGACATTGAATGTTAAACACAAGTTTGAGAAGCTGGGGAGGAGGTGGGTTGCAAAGCAGCATGCAAGCAGGCAGACTGAACTTAAGCTGCGCTTAAACAACATGCCAACTTTTTGGGACTTTAGCTTATTCACTGTATCCCCCAGAGTTAGATTAGTCCATACATATCATTTTTATCTCCGTGCATCCCATAACTCTCTGACACACCCACCGCTAGCACAAAGACTGGAGGTAAATGGCTCCAACTAGCCTACCGCTCAATAAGTGACAAAATAACACCAACATTTTCCTATTTACATGTTGTGATGTGTATAGTTACATCGTGTACTAAGACCGACGGAAAATTAAAAGTTGCAAATTTTTTTTAATTTTTTTTTCTAGACTGATATGTCTAAGAACTATACTCTCATTCCTGCTTAATGATCAAGGCATTTTGCTGCCGTGCCATGGGTGCAGGGGCACAATGATATTACGCAGTGCCTGAAAATAGGTTAACTTCCATCAACATAACCAACGTGATATCCTGCTTGCACAGAGAGCATGCTGGGGTGTATCATGCTGAGCGTGTTTTGGTGTAACCCTATGGGAGGAGGCATTTTGTGCTATGCCAAACTTAATTCTAAATTGACCTATGTTATAATCAAGCGGTAACCTCCTCTAGTTTCTTTTGAAGCCAATACGGAAGTGGCTTAAACTGCAATTCATCGACTGGTCGCTAGGGACAGGATCCAGAAGGGAGCAAAATCTTATTGAGCCCCAACTTTACAAAAGAAAAAAAAAACATGTTTACAGCCTGGTACAAATTGTGGTTTTGGTCTACATATCTAATTTTGCCCTTCATGACAACTGTCAGGGGGGTGAATTTTTTTTTTTTTTTATCTCATTCGTTTACATTATATAAAGTTCTGCATAATTGGGGGCATGGCCACTTTGAGTGCCAGGTGGATAGCCATTTCTCTGCTGTCACATCCCGCCTCTTTGCCAATTTTCTGTTAGCTGGGAGTGACGCGTGGTGACGCACTGCCAAGATGGCAACGGCCAGCTCGACCCTACTTTACACTTCAAAACTGCTCTTTAGAATCCTATGGGTGACGTCATGGACACTACACTGTCAGAAAAAAAGGTGCATTGCTGTCACTGGGGCGGTACCCTAAGGTACAAAACCGAAAAGGTACTAATATGTACCATTTAGGGGTGAGTAAGGTACAAAGATGTCCCTTTTTACTTTTGTACCTTAGGGTACCGCCCCAGTGACAGCACTGTACCCTTTTTTTTTCTCTTTTTCTGAGAGTGTATGTCCATATTTTTTTTACAGTCTTTTTTATTCTGATATTGTTCTAATTCAAAAATAAATGCAAACTTTTTAAATAGGGTATTTTCCCAAATCTTCCCCTACCTAGAGTATGTGTAGTAATAGACAGAATGGGGTGTCTCACCCTTATGAAGTTTACAGTACTTGCTATAGGCCTATATTTAATCTCAGCCTTTTGCAGTTTAATAATCACACACATCCATATCACAATTTTGATTTCTATTTCGATCTATCTGTTCTCAAACCACATCCTGCCCACATGTACTAGCACTGCCACCTACCAGGAAGCTGCAAATATAAATTGAGAGTGACAGATTTGGGAGACTGTCTTTTTAGGACATATCTGCAAGGCCAGTCTTTCCTGTACAGACCAAGTTCTTTTTTTACATGGAAGAAACTAAAATGACAGGCAGGGAAGGATTTACAGACAAATACATCAGGTGATTTCAAGTTTAGGTTCAGTACAGTAAACTTTTTCAGACAGGAAAGAGAACCATTAGAGACTGAAGTGAAGAGAACAGAAATGTATAAGAATTTCATGAAGTGAACCTTCCTTCTAACAGCCTGTTGTTCCTGATTTAAACAGAGTAAGCCAGCAAATGTATTTAAAGGCTGCTTATGTAAGCTTGTACTGACCAGCTGTAAAGACATCAGATATGATTGATGTTTTATAATTGTAGATAATGCTCAAGTCACCATTAAAAGCCAGTGCAGTTTTAGTCTGTGTCAGCAGTGATGGAGATAATTCCCCTGGCCCAAGAACTTCTTGAGAATCCTCAAGTTACATTCATTAGAAATGCTGAGCAGGAGAGAGCAAAAGGATTTCACTGGGTTCAATTCTCCCACGTCCGGATCATGTACCTCCCCAGAGGACTAACTCGTATATGGCCCTGAACACGCTTCACAGCCCTGTCTCTCAATATAATGTTCTGCATAATCGATATTACTGCTCTCAATGTTGATGCTGAGATTCTCAAGGACATGATAATTATTTAAATACCACAGTTTTATTGATTGCTTCATGTGGGCACCTGCAGAAATGGACCGCTTCCTACTCGTATTGGAAGTTTACCACTGAGATTTAAGGCTTTTGGAAATGCATGGATGCGTTGCCTTTCCTTTTATTTTTATGTTTAGGTACTAGCAAGGTGTACCTAATAAAGTGGCCAGTGAGTATAGATTTCTAATAGACAATGAAATATTCACTTTAAATAAACTGAAATTCAAATACAATGGAGAATAAAAATGTAAGGTAAACTGAATTTGCAATGTGAAATTGAATAAAGTTTTGCGACTGAATTTTTAGGGCATCCCCATTTTAGTTTTAGTGTAGTTTAGTGTTTATTTTTTTTTTTGTCTGTTTTGGGTCACCCAGGAAGGAGTTCCCAGCATCTAAGCAGAGGATGAGCAAGTGGCTAGTTGAGTCTATCTCACTTGCGTATATGAGTCGGCCGGTCAGCCTTCACCTACAGCTGTTCAGGCTCACTCCACCAGGAGTATGGCTGCTTCTAAAGCTTTGTTTTTGGGAGTTTACCTTAATGACATCTGTGATGCGGCAGGCTGGTCCTCACCCGCACACCTTTGTCAAGTTTTATGACCTGGACTTGGGCACCAATCCAGGTTCTAGAGTGTTTTCGACTTCACACAGACAGGCACTGTCTCGACACAGCTCAAATTCCCTTGAAAGGGAACATTTCAGGTTACAGCTGTAACCCTGGTTCCCTGTAGAGGGAATGAGATGCCCTGCCA
The DNA here is from genome assembly GCA_018749465.1 of Paracanthobrama guichenoti. Classification (NCBI taxonomy): domain Eukaryota; kingdom Metazoa; phylum Chordata; class Actinopteri; order Cypriniformes; family Gobionidae; genus Paracanthobrama; species Paracanthobrama guichenoti. The sequence continues at coordinate 30,534,668 of CM031959.1, forward strand.
TATTCCCTGCATGCCTGTGATTGACTTGCTTCAGCCTATCAGAAGCTAGTGCTGTTGGTTTCTGGTTATAGTTTCCTGGTCGATGACGTCACACGCCTATGACGTTCCATCACGCCATTGGACTGATTTCATACGTGCTTCGCGACATAATCACACAGATGCATTCGCACAGCGTCTTGACGCAGCGTCTTGTTCCCTCGTCAGGGAGCAAGGGTTACAGTTGTAACCAGTGACGTTTTCTAACCATTGCTTTTATTTATTTATTTATTTATTTATTTTATTTCTTGCAATAATTATTTTAGTTGCGAAAATGTTTTGAGCTCTTTAGTTTAGTTTTTTTTTATTTAGTTTAGAAGATTAACAAGTTGTACTTTTAGATTTCTTGCTGCTGTAGTTTTGGCAAAAATTAGCATGTCAGGCAAAGTAAAGCCTTCTCACAAAGACAATATGAAAGACAGTTAATCTCAGACTGAGCATGTACAAGTTTCCATAAGCTGGTGAGTTCCCAAGACTCACGGTTGTTGGGGATAAATTGTACAAGCTGTAATTACCCGCGTTTCAACTGTCGGGCTAGTGCGAGCCAGGGCTTTCAACGGGCCGGGCTGGGCTAATAGCCTTGGACCTGTAACACCGAGCCCAAAACCACACTGCGTTTCCACCATCAGGCCAGAAGCTCTGCAACGCTTCACTAAACACGCCTCTGGAACAACACACAAATGCATCATTTCACCAACAAATGGAAGTTTTATCAGAAAACTAATCAGAAAAAAAATCACTGGAAACTAGCGAGAATGCAAAATGAACATGATAAAAGCAGCCGTTTGTTGGCATTTTTGTTTACTTAAAGATTTCAAACCCAAGCATCGATGTATAATTTATTATTGTAAAACATTGTTCATAATAAATTTGTGTCGAGATTGCAATTATTATGTCCCACAGAAATAAAGTGGTAGCCTATTTACCATTTATTTCACTAAATAAAGATGACCCACATAGCTACTTATTCATTTGCGTCTGTTTATTTGTAGTAACGGGACAGTAGCCTATTAGCCTTCATCACATTTAGAAAGAATGATCGTTTCTACTAATTTTCCAACAAAAATACAAACTGAGGCGCTCTAGCACTAACTCCAGTGACCATCCCAATACAGTTATATTTTAATTCAGAGAAGCTCCTGAAAAACCTTGCTTGCTTTATTTTATGACATATGCAGAGATAAATATGGATGTTAGACACTCTGGAATAAAGAGACGAGCCCTATTTTACTGGCTGATAAAATAAATATACAGTTGTGATAGCCTATATGATTTGTCTGATTTCTTCAAGCAGTCGTATTTAACATATACTATGGTAATGGTTAGCGCAAATATTCTTTTGCATCAATTTCTGCCTTATACAGTGACCAGAAAGCACAACGGATCACAAACAGAGGTTATTTCAGACACTTGCTGCTGTCTGAAAGTGAGTTTTGAGCTAAAATGATTTTAAATGTCTTTAATGCTGATGTTAGCTGGTATATGTATCCGCACCCATGGTGTTGCCATCTCCAGACTCAGATAAACTCTGCCTTATAGACAACCCTATAGCTACAATTTTATCGCAATAATTAAATCATCTTAGTTAAATCATGCTTTTAGACACTAGCAAATACTGAAATGTTTGTCTATGACTTGCCTCTGGTTAAGGTTTTATGTTGAGTTCAGTTTACTAGCATTACTCCATTTACAATTGTACTATACAGCTGTTTGCAAACATATCTAGACCTCTAGCTCACAATGCAAAAATGCTGATTTTGCAAATCAGCTCTACCTCATTATGAAAGGTAACTTTTGCCAGTCTATTTTGTAACCTTTCTCCTGGTGGCAGCCATAAATCATATTCTAATCCCAGTGCTGGTAATGTGCAGTCGTGATTAAAGGAAATGCTGCCCATAATGGCGACGTGCCGGCACTCACAGAGAGGAAGGCCGTCGACAACCAGGGCCGTGCCAGTCTTGGGGATAATGATAATATGAAATAATGACTTTTCCCACCTTGTCCGTCCCTGGAAGGTAATTTTCTGGAGATTAACTCCAACCCTGAGCACAATTACTCGGACAGAGAAGGCAAAGTCCTCACAGTAAAAAAATTTATTAATGGGAATAGGCATCATTAAGAACATGTTGGATGTAGACCTGAGGCCTGTTTCATAAAAGACTCTAAGAAAAGCGGGGAATAAACTTCAACACCTGACGTGAACGAATCTAATTCGGTTTCATAAAAAGGTAATTTAAATTCACGCAAGCCCACTAATTTGATCCAGGTTTACCTAGTCAAGAGATCAACAGTACACAAACATTTTTAAATATGAAAAATGAAAGGATTAAAATGAAAAAGATTGTTATTGTGTACATATGACATGTAGGCATTTTTATATGCTCAGGGAGCTTTCAATCCAGCTTGTCCCATAGATTGTCTGCTCGCACACTTTAACCTTGGGCACAAGCAGATCCATTTCCTCGCTAGATTAGCATTCAGTTTTTCCACTTGCAAATTCCGCCATGTAAATAGCGACTCCTCCATGGCGCGAATGCAACTGGCTTTTAAAGGGAATGGGAGATGAGACTCTGGTTTATGCACGTTAAGCACAAAATACAGCCATTACTCATTAAAGGAGTACTTCAGCGCTGGGAAGATGAACGTGTATTTAAACTGGGTCATTTATGTAGTAGAAATGTGAAATTATTTTTGAATTTGGTGCCTTCTAGACTGAGAAAAGCCAGAAAATGTATTTTTGGCTCATGTGGATGAAAGACAACAACTCCCAGAATGCACTTGCTTCGCTGCCCTACGAGGCCACTGCTACTGGATCACTTGCCCACCGCGGCACTGCCCCTACTGTTGTTTTAGTCATTTAGTTCAGTTAGAGAACACACTACAATTAAAAACTGAACGTGTCTGTTCAATACAATGTGAGTGAGCCGAACAAGTGTCACAGCACAAACGCAGCAGGAGTCAGATTACATTCATCGCGAGATGAAGAGCTGAGGTAAGTGTGGGCATGGCATACATTCACGGTTGCATGTTCAGCCTGGCGTGTTTTCAGATCATGCCTATGGAAGCTTAACTTTTATAGGAATTCATTTGAAAAGTTGAAACGCTCACTTTGCTCCGCACCGCTCCGTTTACATGAATGCCCGCAGCTGCCCGAGTTGAGGCATATTAACTTGCTTTTAAAAAGTGTATTTATAAAAATCTATATTTTTAATCTGTTTCAGGGATATTTGGAAGATGGGATTTTGTTCAGCTTCTGAAGCTACCAATAGTTCAAATATGCAGTATCCTAGCTACACGTTACCGCATTGACATCCCTATATCTATGGGATTTAACCAGATAGGGCCTTAATAAAATAAAGATTACAAAAGAAAAGTTTCATAGGAACAAGAATCTAAAATTACATAAAGATATCTTAAACCCATCTTGAGTTAATGATACAGTATGTACATTTCAGAAAAATATTTTTTTGGCATTCAGAGAGGTTATGTTGTATGCAATTGTTCTGATTCAATGATGCAATTGTTCTGAGAGTGAAACAAGATACATTTTTAGTTTCAGTATTATTTGATCTTCAGACATATTTCTTTAAACACAGTGGGCCCTATTTTAACAATCTAAGCGCATGGTCTAAATCACACAGTGCACTTGGGGCGTGTCCGAATCTACTTTTGCTAGTTTAACGATGGGTCTAAAAGGGTTGTCCCTATTCTCTTAATGATTAATGGGTGTGTTTTTTTTCAGGTGGTTCTGAATCTGTCCATTGGTTCTGAATCTGTCCATCGTGATTGACTTTGTGCGCAAAAGCCCAAACAAACTGGTTATAGCCAGTACTCTCCTGCATTACACTGGCTGCCCTCTGGCTGCCAGCATTAGCCACGGCAGGCCCTCTTCCCAGTCCTGATCCAATTCGAAGTAGTAAGCTCTGAGTAAAGATTTTAATGTAGAATGAAAACACTCAAGAGCTCCTTGGCTCTGCGCTTGATTACGTGGTTGCTAGATTGTGTTTAATTCCCAGCTGACGAAGCACTTCAGCAAACAAATTCAACGTAAAGTTACTCCCTTGGTCGGTCTGGATGATTTTAGGTAATCCAAAGATTGAAACAAACTGAGTGCAGGCTTTCACAACAGATTTCGTGTTAATGGAGCGCAGCGGGTAAACAGCTGGATAGGGAGTGACCTAGCACATCAGTAGATGCTCACTTCCAGCTCTCGAGCGAGGAAGCGGACCGGCACAGTCAATGATGAGATATTTGAATGGTTGGCACACTGCTGGAATTGGACGTAGAGGGGCTGGTTTTAACGGCTGGTTTGGGTTGCCGGTGAGCTGACATGTATGGCAAGTTGTAATAAAACTGGCAACATCCTTTTTAACGCGAGGCCAGTAAAAGTAACAGAGAATTTTGTCATAAGTCTTCTTTATACTAACGTGACCCGCAAGCTGGCCATGAACAGTTTTTAGAACTAATGGACAAAATGTTAGGGGTATTATGACCTGGACAATGGGATCAATAGGTACCATAGTTAAAAGTAAAAACAAGACGGTGGCGCGCAGCAGTGCAGCCCCGGTTCAGCCCCTAGTGTTTTGCCGGCTTCGCTGGCAATAGTAAGGGATAGCGAGTGTATGTGTGCAAGGAAGTTTTTGCTATACAATCCACTTGAACTCTGCAACATTAATAGCATGTTTGAAGCAAAACGATCACAGAACCTGAAGTCACAGCTGGGCAGGATGGAGCTTCTGTGGACAGTGGCATGGTGACGCATCATACGCCGGCTCAGAGGCAAGAGGAAGCGGTGTGCTCTGAAGCAGAAGAGGGGCAAGTGAGCTGGCCTGTTGGCTAAGTTAAAGGCTAACAACAACAGACTGGTGATCCCGTCTCTTGTCTGGGCATTGGACAACAAATTGGATTTACTAAGGCTGCGAATGAATGTACGCAAGGAGATGAGAAACTGCTGTTGTGCTTTTATTGACGTAAACATGGCTTAATGACAATATACCAGACTCTGCAGTCCAGATTAGCGGCATGCTACTTAACCAGGTTGACCAGAGTCAGTTGTCAGGGAAGACTCGGGGAGGTGGACTCTGCATGTATATCAACAAAGGTTGGTGCACTAACTGTTCCATTATTAGCACCCACTGCTCTGTAGCTGTTGAGTATATGACCATCAAATGTCAGCCATACTACCTACCATGAGAGCTCACAGCGGTATTCATCATAGTTGTTTACACCCACCCCCCAAGTGCAAAAGCTAATGAGGCGCTAGGAGAACTACATGAAAACCTATGCTCTCTCCAAAACAAGCACCCGGATGCATTTTATGTGATTGATTGGAGATTTTAAGAATGTAAATCTGACAGACATTGCATCAAGATTTTACCAACATATCACTTTTGCAACCCGGGGAAATAATACCCTCGATTGTGTGCACACAAATAGACATGGAGCCTACAACGCAGTCCCTTTTCCCAACCTTCTCTCTGATCACATCTCCATTATACTTGTTCCCTCCTACAGTCCTGTTGTTAAGACAATGAAACCACACAAAAGTCAATCACAGTATGGCCTAGTAACACTGCCTCTGTGCTTCAACACTGCTTTGAGTGTACTGACTGGCAGGTCTTCGGGGGAAGCAGCAACAAATGCTGGAGAGGTGGACCTGGAGGAATATGCATCCTCTGTCACCTGTTACATCAGTAAGTGTGTGGACGATGTTACCACTGCCAGAACAATAACTGTCCACCCTAACCAGAAGCCCTGGATGATTGCAGAGGTCAGATCTCTTCTGAGAGCTCGAGATTCAGCATTCAGGAAGGGCAACACAGAGGCGCTTAGAGTGGCAAGGACCTTGAGTACCAGTATAAAAAGAGCCAAGGCTGACTAAGCTCTTAGGATACAGGGTCACTTTTCTACAAATGACCCCCAGAAAATATGGGACAGCATTAAGAGCATCACTGATTACAAAAGAAGAGACACTGAATGCCCTAAGGACCCCATTCCTGATGCTCTAAATGCTTTTTATGCTCGCTTTGAGGTCTCTAACACCACTCCTAGCACTAGACTCACTATACCACCTGGCGAGCAGCCACCTAATGTAACTACAGAGGAGGTTAGGATGGTCCTACAGAGAGTCAAGCCACGGAAAGCTCCAGGCCCAGATAACATTCCAGGTAGGGCCCTGAAAGACTGTGCACATCAGCTCTCAGGGGTATTGACTGACATTTTTAACATCTCACTTTCTAAAGCAGTTGTACCATCATGCTTCAAATCTGCTACCATCATTCCTAAGTCAACTACAGTGTCATGCTTGAATAACTATCGCCCATTAGCACTCACTCCGATAGTGAAGTGCTTTGAACGACTGGTCATGACCCAAATCTGTGAGGAAAATTAACATTAGCATTGACCCAAATCAGTACACATACAAAAAGAACAGGCTGCAGATGCTGTCTCAACAGTCGTACATCTGGCCCTTACCCACCTTGACAGCAAAGACACATACGTGAGACTGCTTTTTATGGATTTTAGTTCTGCTTTTAATACAATCATTGTGCAGACACTGATACACAAACTGGAGACACTTGGACTATAGTTATTCATTGTGCAACTAGGTACTGGATTTTTTTAACCAATAGAAAACCGTCTGTAAAAATCCATGATATAATTTCTTCCTCCATTGTTCTCAACACCGGCTCGCTGCAAGGATATGTCCTGAGCCCGCTGCTGTACACACTGCTGACATATGATTGCTCCGCTAAACATCCGAGTAACAATATTGTTAAGTTTGCAGATGATCCTGTTGTGGTGGGACTCATTTCTCAGAATAATGAGTCAGTTTACAGACTAGAGGTGGAACAAATGGTGGCCTGGTGCATGGATGACAATCTCTGCATAAATGTGGAAAAAAAACTAAAGAAATGATTGTGGACCAGCAGGAACCACACCCATCCCCTTTGCATTGGGGTGGAAGTTGTCTCTAGCTTCAAATACCTGGGGGTACATATAAATGACAACCTTACTTGGAAAACCAACTGCAGCAGCTTGGTGAAAAAGGCACACCAGAGGCTGTATTTTCTGAAGAGGCTCAAACAGGCTGGTTTGGGAACTACAGTCCTTACATCTTTTTATAGGTGTGTGGTGGAGAGCATTCTTACCTCGTGTTACAGTATGGTATGAGAACTGCTCTGTTATAGATAGGAAGGACCTGCAACGTGTGGTCAAGTTGGGGGATTGCAGTTTCCCGGCAATCAGTGACACATACATCAACAGATGCAGGAATAGGGCTATTAGCATTATAAAAGACTTCTCCCATCCTGCCAATAGACTATGTGTCCCTCTCCCCTCAGGCAGGAGGCTGCGCAGCATCAGAACTAGAACAACCAGGTCAAACAGCAGCTTCTTTCAAGATGCTTTTAGACTTATCAACTGCCACACCACAGAGCTGAAAAACTTTTTGTGTCATAAAATTACGTCGAATTGTACAAACCCGATTCCAAAAAAGTTGTACAACACTGTACACACACTGTACAAATTGTGAATAAAAACAGAATGCAGTGAAGCTTCTGTTTTTAGTTTTATTCAGAATACAACATAGATGACATATCAAATGTTTAAACTGAGATAATGTATCATTTTAAGGGAAAAATGTTGATTTGAAATTTCATGGCATCAACACATCTCAAAAAACTTGGGACAAGGCCATGTTTAACACTGTGTGTCATCCCCTCTTCTTTTTATAACAGTCTGCAAACGTCTGGGGACTCAGGAGACAAGTTGTTCAAGTTTAGGAATATGAATGTTGTCCCATTCTTGTCTAATACAGGCTTCTAGTCGCTCAACTGTCTTGGGTCTTCTTTGTTGCATCTTCCTCTTTATGATGCGCCAAATGTTTTCTATGGGTGAAAGATCTGGACTGCAGGCTGGCCATTTCAGTACCCGGATCCTTCTTCTACGCAGCCATGATGTTGTAATTTGATGCAGTATGTGGTCTAGCATTGTCATGTTGGAAAATGCAAGGTCTTCCCTGAAAGAGACAACGTCAGGATTGGGAGCATATGTTGTTCTAGAACTTGGATATACCTTTCAGCATTGATGGTGCCTTTCCAGAGGTGTAAGCTGCCCATGCCACACACACTCATGCAACCCCATACCATCAGAGATGCAGGCTTCTGAACTGAGCGCTGAGAACAACTTGGGTTGTCCTTGTCCTCTTTAGTCCAGATGATATGGCGTCCCAGTTTTCCAAAAAGAACTTCAAATTTTGATTCGTCTGACCACAGAACAGTTTTCCACTTTAGTCCATTTTAAATGAGCCCTGGCCCAGAGAAAACACCTGTGCTTCTGGATTATGTTAGATATGGCTTCTTTTTTGACCTATAGAGTTTAAGCCGGCAACGGCGAATGGCAAGGTGGATTGTGTTCACCGACAATGTTTTCTGGAAGTATTCCTGAGCCCATGTTGTGAATTCCATTACAGTAGCATTCCTGTATGTGATGCAGTGCTGTCTAAGGGTCCAAAGATCACGGGCATCCAGTATGGTTTTCCGGCCTTGACCCTTATGCACAGAGATTGTTCCAGATTCTCTGAATCTTTGGATGATATTATGCACTGTAGATGATGATAACTTCAAACTCTTTGCAATTTTTATCATCTATATTATGCAGCGCCTGAAAATAGTCCCCAGCACACTCTCTGTGCAAGCAGGTTGTCATGTTGGTTATGTTGACGGAAGTTAGCCTATTTTTCAGGTACTGCGTAATATCATTGCGCCGCTGCACCCATGGTACGGCAGCAAAGTTCCTTGATTATTATGTAGGGATGAGAGTATAGTCCCTAGCCGTATCGGTCTAGAAAATTGCAACTTTTTAATTTTCCGTTGGTCTTCGTACACGATGTAACTATACACATCACAACATGTAAATAGGAAAATGTTGGCGTTATTTTGTCACTTATTGGGCAGTAGGCTAGAGATGTTTACCTCCAGTCTTTGTGCTAAGCTAGGCTAGCGGTGGGTGCGCCAGACAGAGTTATGACACACACGGAGATAAAAATGGTATGTATGGACTTATCTAACTCTGGGGGATACGGTGAATAAGCTAAAGTCCCAAAAAGTTGGCGTGTTCCTTTAACGGTGAGTAAATCATGGGGTAATTTAAATTTTTGGGTCAACTATCCCTTTAAGCAACACAGCTGTTTACCTTTAAATAACAACAACATCAACCCAGGACTCTGATTTCCACCTGGATGAGCAGAGGTTAGTTAATCATACCATGATACTGTAAATATAAAAGTCTTAAAGAGATAGCTCATCCTAAAATGAAAATGAAGTCATAATTTACTCACCTGGTGTTGTTCTAATGCCATTTGCCATTCTTTCTTAAATGGGCAACAGATGGAGACTTTTTACTAAATGTCCTGCTTGCGCTCTCCACCCTTTAAAGGTACAGCAGCAAACAACTTAAAGTTGTCAGCTTGTTTCAGGGTCAAACAGAAGGTGGAAAATAGTAGTGCAAAACTAAATTACAGCTGCTTTTGGTGCAAGAAACCTTACTTATGAGTGGTCTTTGAAAAAAAAAAAAAAAAGTGTAGAATATAGACCTTCATTTACGAACCAGAAAGTTTTATTTTCCTCATTTTGCCAATGTGAACTTTTAAAAGTTCTGCCTTCCAGTTTAATGGTCTTATTTACAGCATTAATAACTCTACCCAAACCTCATATCTGTCAGGTAAAAGTGATTCAGTGCTAGTCTCTACAAGTTTTCAGGCAGCTTGTAACCTAGCAGATGATTGCCCTCACCTTCTGCCCTGTTCACAGGAGGCCTCTAATCGCTTCCAGGCTGATTACTTGTCCCCTTAGACCACCAGCGACATCAACTTCTGAGAGCCACTGGCATCATCAGTTCTCCCCCAAGAGCTTTTACCAACAAACTAGCATGAAGTACGAGCACCTGATAACCTCTAAGCTTTTGAAAAAAGATGAGATACCTGTAGAAAATTGAGGAACAGCACGGGACCTTAAAGTGCAGTTCAATAACTTGTGAAGTTCATGCCATAAATTAAAATAGCTTTCTGAGGCAAATTACATAGAAATGCACACACAAATTAGCTGTAAATTATTAGTAATAACTTGTATTGATATGGTACCTGTCTATATAAATCAAACTACTGACAGATTTAATGTGGGAATCGATCATACAATGCTAATAACACCGTCTTTAGAGAAGCACCAAATACACACGTGCACAGATGGGTGACACGATCGTTGCATGGGAAATTTGTGATGGAAAAATTTGCATGACTAGTAATGAGGACTTGTGGAAAATGGTGACATTCTACCTAAAGGCATTTAACGGGCCTGAATGTCTGTCTTCCACCGGGCTGTAATGAGCCCAACATCCGTAAAGCTCAATTTGTAATGGTGCAAATTCTCTATTAGCCTGTCTGCCATTCCGGCAACCTGGTAACCTTCACAATGTGTTATGAGGAATTTGGAGATATGTGGTGGAAACAGGGTGGAACAAGGTTATTAGCAGGTGATATCTAATGCAGACGTTTCTGGGTGACAACATGTAAATTGCAGAGAACAGCTGTATGTAGTAGATAAATAAGTCAGTTTCTGCCTATACTTATGAAGGATATTTTTACTGATATTTTCACAAACTTTAATGGTGGTGTTTTTTTTGCCTGTGATTTGTTTATGGTGAGGAAAATAAGCTTTTATTAGGCTGTAGATATGACCATGACCGTAGTTGGGGTGTATATTTTAGTATGTCCCTGACTGGAGTTTTAATTTCAATGTGAATTTATTATTTGTGTGATTGTGATTTAAAGTGTGGGAATTTTTCAATAGTGCTATTCATGTTTGTATGTGTAAAACGATTTTAATAAGGTGAGTGCAGGTTGCATGTTTAGGTTGGACACCTAATTGACCCTTTTCATTTTCTTATTTCTGATCTCATTTAGCAATAGTCTACATTTAATAACTATTGAGGTCTCGTGTCATACAATTTGGTTGAGATATGGGGGCCTATTTTAATGATCTAAGCACATGGTCTAAAGCACATGGCGGAAGTGCACTTTGGGAGTGTCCGAATCCACTTTTGCTAGCTTAATGACAGGAAAAATGGTTTGCATGGCCAGCGCATGGTCTAAAAGGGTTGTCCCTATTCTTTTAATGAGTCATGGGTGTGTTGTAGGTGTAACATGCAATAAACCAGTCAGAGTCTCATCTCCCATTCCCTTTAAAAGACAGCTGCGCTTGCACCATGGCAGATTCACTATTTACATGGTGGAATATAGACATCCTCAGCCTGACGAGCCAGTTTAAATGCATGTGTGTTTTGCCACTTTTGCGCTCTAAAAAATGCTGGGTTAAAAAAAAACCCTAAGTTTGGTTGAAAATTGACTAACCCAGCGATTGGGTTGTCGCATTTGCATTTTTTTTTAATTTTTTTATAGTGTGGTTAAATAAGTTTGGTTAAATAATACTGCAAATAGGTCATTCGGATGCATGTAATGACTATCCATTATGAAATGTAGGCATTTTTATCTTTATGTACACAATAATAACCTTTTATATTGTAATCCTTTTTAATATTTGGCATGTTTGTGTGCTGCTGCTCCTCCCTGTGTGTGTAATAAGCAGAGCGTGCGCACATTGTGGAATTGCCTATAGGCGCATATTACTAACATGCCCTTTAAATAAAACAAATACTGTGGTTTCAGTTGCCTCAAAATAGCAACACACTAACAATGCGCCTGAACCAACCTTGGTTTCCTCATTGTGCCTGGCGCCGCAATGCGCAAGGTGTATGATGGGGCCCTTCATCTTTAAATCGGAAAAAAGCTGTAATTCAGCTTTCAATCAGCTTTCATTTTAATTTAAGACATGGGTTTAAGACCTTCCAGTATTATATATCTCACCTGTGATATGCTCCAGTGCTGCTGTGATTAAAGCAAATAAGAAGACAAACCAAATACTATGGTTTTTCAGTTGCATTGTTGTTCTGATGAAATATTTAGCATTGACATGTTTTGTGAAAAATAAAATATATATAATATAAACATATATATATATATATATATATATATATATATATATATATATATATATATATATATATATATATATATATATATATATATATATATATATATATATATATATATATATATATATATATATATATATATATATATATATATATATATATATATATATATATATATATATATATATATATATATATATATATATAATACTAAAGCTCAATAAGATGACAAATTTCTTGATTGGTAATTAAGTTTTTCTGTGTAGATTTCTGTTGTTTTGTAACCCTGCCTATTTGCACAGACTGACAGATATCAGCAGATCCTAATGACAATGGCATTTGGATGATAAGGTTGTCTTGAGGACAACCTCATTTTGCATTTATTTCTTTGAGAAGTGTGTGTGTGTGCTAGTTTGTGATTTTTATACTGTATGAAATTGCATGGTTGGATATGCTGCCTAATTGGTTAATTTTAATAATATCTCTTCCTTAAGCACAGGGGCCCTGCATTTCTCATAGAGCGGCCACAATGGTTTGATATTTGGCTTTATAATGCAGTGACATTCATACATTTTTAAGTGTGGCTGAAGTATCCAAATACTTTTTTGGGTCACTGTAGATGTGACTGTCTCAGACAGTCATCTGGGGAGTATATTTAACTTTCCATTCAGCTGCAAACTTACAAAGATGCAGGAGGCACCCCATCTATAAATATGAAGAAATCTAATTAAATGAACTCAGATATCACTTGTTCTGATGCCTCCAAGTCTGTTGAAACATGAAAGACTGCTCAAGTGAAGAGCAGTAGAAGACCATAACATATGATTTCCAAAGCTCCTTTTCCTCTGACAGTGCGATTGTTCCAGTATTGATGCCAGGTTTGGAAATGTTTGGGTTTGCGGGGTTGGTATAAGATTCTCACCAAGAAAATGCTAGAGGTGTATCGACGCTTCCTGTTTTTCTTTTTCCTTTGGGTTTCAATCTTTCAGTGTTAGGACATGCACATGCAAAATCTGCTTATTGATCGCCTTACAGTTCTGTAGCCTGAAAAATGTAAGATCACCTCACTGGAGAATGTTAAACCGGTGTGTGGGTGAGCTGAGTGAAAAAGACAAAAAACGGATCTGTGTAAAGGTGCAACTCAAGAAATACAAACCATTCGATTTTGGTGAACATGCAGGTATTGTTGCCTGTTATCCAGTTGGTGCTTACTTTAGTTGGGTCTGTCTGTCTCATTCTCTCTCTATCTATCGTTCTATGTATCATTATGTTGTTATATCTGTAATTTTATCTGATCTGATATATGTATACTGTTATTGTTCTATCATTCCATCTCATTGTGTTCTATCATTTTATGTAGTATTATTATTATTATTATTATTATTATTATTATTATTATTATAACCATTGTTATGTAACATTCTATCATTCTAACCATCATGATATCTATGTATCACCTAACTTTCTATCCTTTAAACTGTTGTCCTATGTATCATTCTATCGTTTCTATGCATTATTATTCTATCTTTCTGTCATTTTATTGTTCTGTCATTCGATTTCTTATTGTTCTTTTTTTTTCTTTCTTACTACTGTTCATTTGAATTCTACTTCAATACTTTCTAAGTTAAATTCTGAATGACCCTGCAAGTGAACTTCAAAAGAAGTGATTCTGCAACAATGTGTAAATTTCATAAAAGCTACTAACAAATAATAAATAAGGCTGCTGAGTTTCAAAGGGTCCCCCTGTGTGTGTCTGAGCGATACAGATACTTTTTTTTAGGGAAGCATTTTATGCTAGTAGTCTTTTTCTGATTAGCCTTATACCCTGATCCTTACCAGAAATGTGAAGCAGGATAATTGATTTACATTTTTAAATGAAAATTAAATGCTCAAAATGATCCAATTCTAAAAGGGTAAAGAGATGAGCAGATGTGCATTTTTGGGACTCTTCAGACATGGTTTTGTGATGTCTTCCATGGACAGCTCTCTTATTATCATCCCTCACACATCCCATCATTCCTCATGTGGGGATGAATAATAGTTTTCCTGCCCCTGTGGAGACCGGGACCACCCATCTTTACTGCATTAACTATTGAGCAAGGGATAGATTATGGCAACGCTTTGAAAGGCTCCACTGCTTTTCACCTTGAAATGAGACAGTTGATCACTCAAAGGTCACTGCATGATGACTTGTCTTCAATTCAATTAAATACTCATTTAGAACATTCTTCATCCATTGAGTTTAATATTTCCTTGTGGCCCTCTTAGAGTTTGTTTACTGTAGGAATATAAAGTACACATTGTTTTAATTTAGAACAATAATCAATAATCTTGTTCTGTTTGCTTGTGTTCTGTTTAGGTTATAATTACCATGGAAATAATGGTTTTAGCCTTATGTAGCCTTATTAAGGCCTAATAAGCCTCATTTATGTTCTTGTACTAAAAATATGTAAACAGTCATTCCGTTTCAACTCAACCAGAGGTCTCCAGGTCAAATTTTTAATATAGTTATTTTTTTATTTTATTTTATTTATTTATTTATTTATTTATTTATTTTTTGGTAGAAAGACAAACATAAAGCCAACATTTTAAATACCATGGATAAATATTTTCTGAATAATCTTTTTTAAATTTATTTATTTATTTTTTTTATAAATCAAAATGACAATTTTCACCTAAAATATTGTCACAGTTTTGATGCATACGAAGACATGAAGATGAAAGGTTCACACGGTTTTTAACCTGCTAGTGACTTAAATGCCAAAAGCCAAAATTACATTATTTTAATTTTCAGTGGTGAAAAATGTAACCTATTGATTATTGAATTGACTGCCAGGTAGTGGTTGGCTACGCAACTAGCACTAACATTACAGCAAAGGAAGCTCCACAAATAAACATATACCTTTCTTTTTGAAGAACTGGGTGAGTAATTTTCAGAGTTTTTGGGAGGATGCCTTCACAGAGGGCAGAGGGAGCAAAGTGCTTTTTTTTTTTTCACACAGCTGGCATATTTTTCTAATTGTTTTCAATGGGAGCACAAAAAACGCCATGAGCGTTTTTAAAACACCATGAGCGTAACACGGCACTGAGTGTCTATTTCTGCAGAGATTAGAAGAATGTTGAATTGAATTGCATAGCTGAGTCTGATGGTACGTGTGAGCCAGCGAGATGGGCTGGGAAGCGCTAACCAGGCTCCCAGCAACCGAGGAAGCGGGACCAGCCGCACCACAGACATACCCGCAGTGGGGCAGCGATGAGGAATGCAGGGAACTGACTTGGATGGCATAGCAGACCGAAGTGGAGTCTGTGTAGTGCAACACTTACTTGCTTCCAGAGAGGGTGTGTGGAGGCCTCTTGAGTGCACCCTGGCCACAGCCACTGCCCTCCGCTGGTGATGGGAGAGGAACCTGAGGGTGACAAAGGATAGCATTGTACACCGCCAAGCACGCTCTCTTGGGACCTAGAGATATAGGAAACAGCTTTTTTTTATTGCCAGCCAGAGATGGTGCTCCTGGACCACTGATGTGGACATCGCCTGACCTACTGAACGTGTGGTGATTTTTCGTCACCCAGAGGGGGAGGTCAGTTGCTGCATGGAGCTCAAGCAAGAGCTCTGGGTCAGGCCTACCCTTGTGCATGTCCATGAGTGCCTGGGCTTGATGCATCTGTAATAGTGCCATGGCATACAGAGGTGAAGCCGTCTGTCCACAGGCTCTGTAAGCCTTGCCTGTGAGGGCAGACAAGAACTTGCAGGTCTTGGATGGGAGACATGGATTACCCCTCAAGGAGGAAGCAGACACCGGACACTGTTGCATCTCGACAGCCCGCTCCACCGAGGGGATCTTCACGTACCCCTTGGCATCTCTGCCATCAAGAGTAGTGAGGGGTGAGGAGGTATCAGATTGGTTCCTGGTAGAAAAAAGTGTCTTCCATGATCTGGTAATCTCCTCATACACCTCCGGGAAGAATGGCACTGGGGCAGGATGCTGAAAACCAGCGTGACCAGTCGTCCAACCTAGAAGGTTTGGGACACAGTAGAGGATTCCATGAAGTTGGTAATGTAGCTGAGCCTTCTTCCTCAGATGACTGAAGCTCCCCCTCTGATGCGCCGATCGACATCTGTTCATCAGACAGTGCTCCGAAAGAAACGACTGGACGCCCATCACATTCTTTGGGAAGCACCCCCGGCTGCGACATTATAGAGGGGTGAGGGGCCCACGGAGGAAGCCCTCACCATGATCCTCAGATCACCCTGGCCATGCACCAAAGTAGCCCTTTGCTACTGGCCAGCAGGCAAAGAACTAGATCAGGGTATGGGTAACCTTCTCAGAGGTATGCGAGTCTCGATCTTAATGCCAAGATAGTTCATGTTCCCACTGCGGGAAGATGACTATCCACAAAAGCTGCCTCAGCCTGCTGAATGCCCAAACACGTGAGACATCGATTGTGACAGGGTTCATCTAGCGACAGGGAACGACAGCATCCAGAAATGCACAGATGGAAAGACCTCTTGAAAAAGACGTTTCACACCCGTGCCACTCTTTTAGGGAAATTACTCTGTTCTTTCAGTGCTGAAGCACCCAGAGCTGACCGTGTGCACAGCAGGAAATATTGCAGCTTGCTGGCACACTCAATGGAGCGCCCCACCTCCAGCTGCAAAGCAGTAACTCTTTGAAGACACCACCTCACAGTGCTGTGAAAACAGCAGTTGTTGGCACAAATGCCATGAGCACCGCTGTACGTGCCGTCACTCCAACGCCCCAAACACAGAGAGGTAGACTAGCATTGTAACACTCTTGTCAGACAGCTGTAGACACATCAGTCTCAGCTCCAAAGTGAAGAATCTATGCTGCATCTACTTCTGCATTTATAGACGCACTGCGGGGTGGGGCGCAAGATGCAAATCCCGCACGCCAATGTGCATTGGCTAGTTTTGTATACACTCAAAGATGATAGGCCTCCCAGAAGTGACTATATAAATAACTATATAGAACATACCTGTATGAGTACCAAAAAACATTCTTTTTCCAATGTTTGTAACTCAAGCAGTATTAAATATCCTTTTAGATTCTGGTTCTTAACTTTTCTTTTGGTATGTTAAAGGTCCTATATGATTTACTCCCAGATATATAAAGATCTCAATAAAGCTCTGTGTGCAACTTGTTCCAGTGGACAAAAAAACAAATGTGGGTGCATACAGCTGATACGTATTGTATTGAAAAAGGAATGTCTGAAAAACATATATTAAAGAATATGAATAAATAATGTCAGACATTCCTCTTTAAAAGAAAAAAAGTATGCAAAGTATCCCACATTTGTTTTTTGGCCACTGAAAATGTGTACAATTTAACAATTTACTCATGGAGCCACATTGAGATCCCCATATCTTTGGGACTGATGAACCATATAGGGCCTTTAAAATTAAGATACCAAAAGAAAGGCTTGTTAAGAACCAAAATCTAAAAGGATATTAAGATATCTTTAAAACTAAAATCAGTCAATGTATGACTTCAAGTTAAATTGTTGGAAATATTTGCTACAGTACCGTTAAGGCATTTTTATTTTGTTATGCTCTGCTAACCATTTTTATTTTGTTATACTTTGCTAAAACAAGGGTAAGATCGCTGAATACTGAATAATCGTTGATTTATATAAATGTGCAGCTGTCATCATGGAAGACTCAAACACAGACGTTAGATGGAATGGGATTTATTTCGGCAGGACACAAAGACAGTTGCGGATGCAAGGCAGAGAAGGTAAGGGCAATGGCAATCTTAACTGAAAGCGGTGTGGTGAAAACTGGCTGTCGAAGACTCTGAGAGGGTTTGGAGAATACTGGGAATGCTCGGAAGAGAAGTCCAGGAAATGCACAGCGTGAGTTCTTAGGGTCACTTGGTAGCGCGGGTAGAGTCCGGGTAGCGAAGACGAGACCAGACACAGTGAGCGGGGTGAGTGGTGTTTAAGTAGTGAGGGTGAGATTGGTTGCAGGTGTTCAGAATTCAGGTGACAAGGAATGAGTAGGCGGAGTGAAGGAGTCTGGTGCGCGGGGTGTGGCAGAGTCAAACCCCCCCCCCATACAGATACTGAAGGAGGCCTCCTCGTCGCCGTGAATCCAAGATCTTGTGCACCCTGTAGATGTTCAGATCCTCCGGATCCAGGGGAGGCGGTGGTACTGCGTCGGCACCAGACTCTGTGGGGGAAGGCACAAGAGGTTCAGTGAAGGGCTTTAACAATGAGACATGAAAAGATGGTGAAATACGATACTGTGGGGGGAGCTGGAGACGGTAGGTGACTTCATTTATCTGCCTCAAGATCTTAAAAGGACCTATGTAGCGGGGACTCAGCTTTCGGCAGGGCAGCCGTAGACGCATGTCCCGGGTGGAGAGCCAGACCAGTTGACCCGGATGATACTGTGGAGTGGACCCTCTCCGTCGGTCCGCCTGAAGTTTCTGTCTACGTACTGCCCGCTGAAGGTAGACGTGAGCTGAGTCCCAGACCCTCTCGCTCTCCTGGAACCAGTGGTGAACAGCTGGAACTTCCGTGGGCTCACCTGTCCAAGGGAAGAGAGGAGGTTGATAGCCAAGATAGCACTGGAAGGGTGTGAGGTGAGTGGATTCTTGCCTTAGTGAATTTTGGGCGTATTCGGCCCACGGAAGGTACCGGTTCCAGCTGTCCTGATGGCGACCATAGTAGGCTCGGAGGTATCTCCCGATTTCCTGAATTTTCCGCTCAGTCTGGCCGTTGCTTTGAGGATGGTACCCGGAGGTCAGACTGACGGAAACACCGAGGTGTTCAAAGAAGGCCTTCCAGACCCGGGAAATGAATTGAGGCCCACGGTCTGATACGATGTCCTCGGGGAGGCCAAAATGTCTAAAGACATGCTGGAACGGCGCCTCCACCGCTTCCAGAGCCGTGGGCAGTCCTTTCAAAGGGATAAGCTTGCATGCCTTGGAAAACCGATCTACCCCCACAAGGACACAGGTGTTGCCGTCCGAAGGTGGTAGATCGTTCATGAAGTCCACACCCAGATGGGACCAAGGGCGGCGTGGGATGGGGAGCGGAAGGAGTTTACCTTCGGGCAGCCTTCGAGGGGTTCGAGTAGTGGCGCAGACTGAGCATCCCTCCACATAGCGGGAGATGTCCTGAGCCATACTGGGCCACCAGTAGCGATTGCAGAAGCGAGAGGGTGCGCTGACTGCCTGGGTGTCCAGAGCCCGGAGAGGTGTGAGCTTGGTCCAAGAGGGTCAGGCGGAGACTGGATGGTACATAGATCCGACCCTCTGGACCCCCCGGCGTAGCTGGTTCCCCGTGAGTTGCATCGGCTATGAGTTGGTCAATAGTCCACTGGATGGGACTGACCACGATGGCTGGAGGGAGGATCGGTTCAGGTTCTTGGGAGGAGTTCTCGGGATTGAACTGACGGGATAGAGCGTCGGCCTTGAGGTTCTTGGTTCCAGGGCGGTACGTTACGGTGAAGTTGAACCGGATGAAGAATAGTGCCCAGCGGGCTTGGCGAGGGTTGAGTCGTTTGGCTGTGCGTAAATACTCAAGATTTTTGTGGTCTGTGAGGACTTGGAAGGGGTGC
The DNA here is from genome assembly GCA_018749465.1 of Paracanthobrama guichenoti. Taxonomy (NCBI): domain Eukaryota; kingdom Metazoa; phylum Chordata; class Actinopteri; order Cypriniformes; family Gobionidae; genus Paracanthobrama; species Paracanthobrama guichenoti. The sequence goes on from CM031959.1 coordinate 30,554,337, forward strand.
AGGGCTCCCTCCAGCCAGTGTCTCCACTCCTCCAGTGCTAGCTTAATGGCGAGCAACTCACGGTTTCCGATGTCATAGTTTTGCTCTGCCGGGGATAGCTTCTTGGAGAAATAGGCGCATGGATGGAGACGTGGAGGCTCACCCTGCCGCTGCGAGAGCACGGCCCCTACCCCAGTGCAGGATGCGTCGACTTCTACCACGAAGGGGAGTGCGGGGTCCGGGTGAGCAAGGGTAGGGGCAGAGCAGAATGCCGATTTGAGTGTGGAGAAGGCTGTGGCGGCGTCCGATGTCCAGGACAGAGACTTGGATCCCTTCCGAAGCAGTGCAGACAATGGGGCGGCGATGGAACTGAAGTTACGGATAAACCTCCGATAGAAATTGGCGAAGCCAAGGAATCTCTGTAACTCCTTGATGGTCGTAGGTGTAGGCCAGGTCTGCACTGCTCTCACCTTCCCCTGGTCCATCTTGACGCCGCTCTGGTCGATGATATAACCTAGGAACTGGATTTGGCTGCGGTGGAACTCGCATTTCTCCAACTTCAGGAAGAGATGGTGTTCTCTGAGTTTTTGGAGGACCTGCGCAATGTGGGACAGATGTTCCTCTTCGGAGGATGAATATACAAGGATGTCATCGATATAGACGATAACAAAACGCGCCAGGAATTCTCTGAGGATTTCGTTCATAAACCCCTGGAACACAGCTGGGGCATTGGAAAGTCCAAAGGGCATTACCTGATATTCATAATGCCCCGCTGGGGTGATGAAAGCCGTTTTCCACTCGTCCCCTTTTCGAATGCGGATGAGGTTGTAAGCGCTGCACAGGTCCAACTTCGTGAAGATGCGAGCCCCCCGCAACTGTTCCACAGCGGCTGGAACCAGGGGAAGTGGATAGCGGAATTTGATCGTGTGAGCATTGAGATGGCGATAGTCAATACAGGGCCTCAAGCCTCCGTCCTTTTTGGCCACGAAGAAGAAGCTGGCAGGGGAAGTCGAGGGTCGGATATATTCCTGTTTGAGAGCCTCCTGGATGTACTCCTCCATGGCCTGCTGTTCCGGGATGGACAGAGGGTAGATACGACCTCGGGGAAAGGAGGTCCCAGGCAGCAGGTCAATCGCACAGTCCCATGGCCGGTGAGGTGGAAGCTTTGTGGCCAACTGCGGGCTGAAGATGTCCTGGAACGCCCGGTACTGTACAGGAAGGGTGGTGGCTACGGCGGAGGGAGGACTCTCAACAGAGGTGGAGGCCAGGGAGACTCAGGATGGAGACTGAACCTTGATTTTCCGTGGAGGGACTTTCTGGATAGCGGAGAGACAGTTAGTGAGACATCTCGGGCTCCACTTCAATACCTCCCCAGACTTCCAACAGATACTCGGAGAATGAGCGGTTAGCCACGGGCGTCCCAGGACGACGTCGACTGTAGAACCCTCCAGCACCAGAAAGGAGATGAGCTCCTGATGTAAACATCCGATCCTGAGGGTGAGTTCTGCAGAGGCGTAGCGTATGCACCCGCGGCCCAACGGTTTTCCCAGGATGGAGTGAGCTCTGTATGGAGGGTTGAGTAATGATCTGTTGGCGTGAAGTTTTTAGAGTAGGGAGGATCAAATGAAGTTTCCAGCGGCTCCGGAATCAATCAGGGCTTTGGCTGGGATAGGAGAGACATTGGAAATTACCAGTACGTCAGTGTATGACAGGGCGGAGACGGGGCTTTGTGTGTAAGGTACTCACCGCTGGGCGTGGGGGTCGGACCGGGCAGGTGTCACGGTAGTGGCCTTGACCTCCACAGTATAGGCAGAGGTGCATACGCCGCTCCCTTTCCGCAGGTGTTAAACGGAATTGGTCGACTTGCATGGGTTCTGGTACTGGGTTCTGATATTCCCGTGGTGGAGGCGGAGAATGCAATGGTTCAGAGGAAGAGGTGCAGGCGGAGAGGTTCTGGGACACGAGAATGGAGTAAATGGATCAGCTTCTCCAGACCGATGGATTCGTCAAAGGTGGCTAAATGAGCGCGGATCTGCGGGTTTAAACCTTGACGGAATGCGGACATCAGGGCGATTTCATTCCAGCCGCTAGAGGCGGCCAATGTGCGGAATTGCAGGGTGTAATCATGAATGGGTAGGTTACCCTGCTGAATCCGCATCAACTGGTCCTGAGAAGAAATCTGACCCGCAGACCGGCTAAACACCTCTCGAAAGTGTTTCACGAAGGCTTCCAAAGACTGAGTAACGGGTCCATCGGCCGCCCAGATCGCTTGGGCCCATTGGAGAGCGCGTCCTGTCAGAAGCGAAATCATAAAGGCGATCTTAGCACGCTCAGATTGAAACTGACTCGCCTGTAGCTCAAAATACAAAGAGCACTGTAGCAGGAATCTGTTGCACTTCTCCGCCTCGCCAGCATAAGGCACTGGTCGGGCCATGGGACTGGCGGAGGCAGATGGAGAAGAAGACGCTAGCTGTAGCGCTATTTGAAGTGCGTGGGTTAACTTGGAGATGGTGCTGGAATCGGGTGACAGGAGTTCAGCCGCTCTTGCTTCGGCCTCCCGGTGGGTCTGGTCTTCTGTCATCATGGAAGACTCAAACACAGACGTTAGATGGAACGGGATTTATTTCGGCAGGACACAAAGACAGTTGCGGATGCACGGCAGAGAAGGTAAGGGCAATGGCAATCTTAACTGAAAGCGGTGTGGTGAAAACTGGCTGTCGAAGACTCGGAGAGGGTTTGAAGAATACTGGGAATGCTCGGAAGAGAAGTCCAGGAAATGCACAGCGTGAGTTCTTAGGGTCACTTGGTAGCGCGGGTAGAGTCCGGGTAGCGAAGACGAGACCAGACACAGTGAGCGGGGTGAGTGGTGGTTAAGTAGTGAGGGTGAGATTGGTTGCAGGTGTTCAGAATTCAGGTGACAAGGAATGAGTAGGCGGAGTGAAGGAGTCTGGGTGTGGCAGAGTCCGTTACAGCAGCTATGCTTCCATAAATGTTTTGGATGGATTAGTAAGGGATATTTTATGTTGTTAACATTAATGTCTGCATATCAAATCTTGAGAAAAGTTCTGTTTTCCATATGTCCCCTTTAAAAAGTTTAATTAATATTTTGGTAACACTTTAGAATACTGTTCCATCATTGAATAACTACACAGAAACAAATTAGTAGAATATTAACATTCTAGTAACTCCAATTAACTAACAAGAAACAGTTTCTGGTGTCCCATTGTCTGCTCCTTTCGATGTTATTGTGGTTGTTTTGTTTCTCTACTCCTTCATTGTGTACATCATACATCGTGTTTCAATACAGCCAAGCGTGACAAAAATAAAATAAATATTTGTATAGTTAAGATTTTGTAGGTTTAATGCAGCAAAATGGATGGATAGATGGATGGAAATCAAGGATGACTCAATTCGTCAGGGAAAAGAATCCATCACGAATAGAATCCCTGTGGAAAAGCGGTGCATGACAGTGACAGTAAATATCACATTTCACATCATATAATTTCTTAAAATCGACCATGTTTTACTCCATTATGAGTGCTCAAACTGTCACAAAGGCAGAACTATGAAATGATGGAGATGTCATGCTGTAATAAACTGCCAACATGTCAAATCACAAGCAGAAACAAAACCAGCAACAAATGCACAACAGAAATCAATGCAGCCTGCTGTAAACCAACATCAATATAACAGGACCGCTTTATTCATTCACCCACTAAAATACACACCTGGATGATTGACAGTTAAAGAACAGCTTGTAGTCTGGGAGGTTCGGCAGTCTTGTCTTTTCCCTGCTGCCCGACCGATTGCGTGCGAGATGAAGATTGCAGCCCCTACAAAGAGCCTAGCCTGTGGGTAACTTTTCAAAAGCCTGTGTGCTTGTGTTTAGGGGCCACTGACTGTGCCCTCCACTGGTCCCTCTGTGCCACCCTCACAGCCCAGCAATCAGCATTTCAGACAGCTCCTCTACTCACACAAGCACAAGACAAACTGCTCACTGAGTCATCTGAGACAGCAGGGTGTTTCAGACACATAAATTAAGGGTGGGTGGGTTTGAGAGGACAAGATCACTGTGGTGAGGTTGTACAAATACGTAAAGATTACTGTGAGATTGCATTGGCCAACCTTATCTGTTATGTTAGTTTTATTTATGTGCTATATATATTTATGTTTTTTATATTTATATATATTTATATTTATTTTATATATATATATATATATATATATATATATATATATATATATATATATATATATATATATATATATATATATATATATATATATATATATATATATATATATATATATATATATATATATATAATATAATATAATATAATATAATATAATATAATATAATATAATATAATATAATATAATATAATATAATATAATATAATATAATATAATATAATAAATAATAATTTTTTTTTTTTTACATTTATTTATTTTTTTATATTGAATATTTTTAATATTTTATAGCGTTAGTTCACCCAAAAATGAAAATTAGCCCATGATTTACTCACTCTCAAGTCATCCTAGGAGTATATGACATTCTTCTTTCAGGCGAATACGATCTTATTTTGAGTTATATTAAAAAGTCCTGGCTCTTCCAAGCTTTATAATGGCAGTAACTTGTTGGTTAGTTTTCGAAGTCCATAAAAGTTAATTATCCATCATATAACTGCTCCACATGGCTTTCCCTTGAGCTTTTGATATATAAAAGGTCATGGTAATATATGAATATCCTGTAAGTTTCAGATCTTAAAACTTCCTTGTTTGCCTGACATGACATAGGCCTACATAGAGTTAAACTGGCTCAAAATTCTAAGCAATAAACATGCCACATAAGCTTAATTTGGATTCCAATATTATGAATGCATGGATGAAATTTATTTTTAATGAATATCCACCTCACGTGGGGAAGACATTGTGCGTTTGTTCCTTCATTTCACCACAGATTCATTTGTAAACAAGAGACTGGATTTGCAGACAGGATGAGATTACGTGAATGAATGAAGCAACACACTTATGTGAGTAAAAATGTTTTTATATGTGATAGTATTGAATTGTTACATATCGTTTGACATCTATTGATTATGTGTACGTGTCTAACTAAACATAGCCTACTTTAGCATGCTGTCAAAGGCTGAAGAATCCTTTATTTTTGTTGTTGTTGGTTCATTGTGATTTGGGATCAGACTCGGACATGTATGGCCCAGGGCTCACAAAGCCCAACGTCCTGGAGCTGTGTGTATGCATGCGTGCGGTTCATGGTTATATCCACCGATTGGGCGGGCCAAGTAATAAAAAAAAAAAAAAATATTCAATCAATCGCGGGTGGATGAGAGATAAATCATTGTGTTTGTTTGATAGATATTTTGTGAGCCCTGTAGGCAATTAATTCCGGTTGCCGTTTCCCCACACGCTTTCAAAACAATCCCTCACATGTACTGACAGGGGAGCTGAAGCTCATTAAATATGCAAATCTTATCCAATCATAGCAGTGGGTGTTTACGTCCAAGTCTTCAGTGCGGCATGCCCATAAAAACCGAGCGTTCAGGAGAGAGCCTCAAAACCAGTGTAGAAAATAGCCTATTACTTATTCATTATGATGTTTTTGAATGTAAAAACCACAGAAACGTCACAAGTTGACCTCAGACAACAAAATGCCAGTTCATAACCCCTTTAAAAATTCTCATTTTAGACTTCTAATTCATGACCGGTGTTTTGTTTTGCTCTATCCTCTGCGTTCGTCAAAATGCATGTGTCAAGGGTTAAGTCGACTTGCATACCGCTGACCGCCGGAAGTTAGTTATTTTAGTCTATAAAGTTTTAAATGGGATATTTTTCTTACACAAATATGCCACTTCACTTCAGAAGGTCTTTATTAACCCCCTGGAGACACGTGGAGCAGTTATATGATGGATAGATGCACTTTTATGGACTTCAAAAATGAACCAACAAGTCACTGCCATTATAAAGCTTGGAAGAGTTTTTATTTTGTTATATTCCTTTGCCTTTTTTTTTTTTTTTTTTCCAGTTTAAGTTATTTTAATACTTCTTCAGTTAGTTGTCATCAGATCACTTTGTTATGCTTTTTTGAGGTTTAATTTAGTTTTAGTTAAAAATAACTGGCATATTTTTGGGTACTTTTTTTGTTGCCACATCAAATAAATTATCATTAATCTGTAACTAAAACTTTTTAGTTTATCTGAAAAAAATGTAAGTTTTCTGAAGAAATTGAGTTTCTTGCACTAAATCCAGTCACAAAAGATTTCTGTATTATTTTTTTATCTTTTCTGGCTGGTTTTTCTACTGTACATTTTTGACTTCTTTATACAAATGACACCTGCTTGATTTGATTGATATTTGAGAATCGGCATAGTTCATGATGTCAGGTCAGGCCAATATGTGTTGATATATACACTACTGTTCAAAAGTTTGTTGTTGGATTTGCATTTATTTGGTCAGAAATACAGTAAAAAATTTAATATTGTGAAATATTACAATTTAAAAGAACCATTTTAAGATATTTTAAAATGTAATTTCCCCTGATGGCAAATCTGAATTTTCAGCATCATTACTCCAGTCTTCAGTGTCACATGATCCTTCAAAAATCATAATATGCTGATTTGGTGCTGAAGAAACATCTTATGATTATTTATACAATTATTTTTTGGAGACCATGATACCATTATTGCAGCTTTGTTACCCTTGCGTTGTGAGTGTATCACATCAAGCTTTTTTATTTAAAAAAAGAAGCTTGTTATTCATAATGTCGCATTTATTTTGCACACGCAGTCATACTTCAGTAATATCTGTCTCTTAGGTCCATAAGCTGTTGTGAAGTGATATTGCAGTCAGCATTCACTGTAAATGAGAAAGCAATCACCACTCAGCCAGTCGCTATAATTACCAAGCTTCTCTATCCTGAGAATCACTTCAGCAC
>CM031959.1:30571270-30601270 GCA_018749465.1 Paracanthobrama guichenoti
TATATATATATATATATATATATATATATATATATATATATATAGTATATATATATTTTTATCCTATTTCTATTATAATTTCTTCCTTGTGTTTTAACTGTGTATTTGCACTGTCCATGGAGCGGACCTGTTTACATTTCACTGCCGGTTGTATATTCTGTATATAACTGTGTATGTGACAAATAAAACTCTTGAATCTTGAATCTTGAATCCCATACCGTCCAGCAGCTGACGCAGAGCCTTGTTCCCTTCTCAGGGAACCGGGGTTACATACTTAACCCTAGACATTTTTCTAACTGTATTTATGATAAATTTGATCGATATGATGTTTTTACTCTGATCCTGATACTAATTTATTCCTGTGATGGCAAATCTGAGTTTTCAGCATCATAACTTCAGACTTCAGTCACATGATCCATCAGAAATCATTCTAAAATGCTGATTTTGTGCTAAATTAATTAGAACAATTGACTTGGAAATGTGACTTTTATTTATTTAATTTAATCTGCAATGCTGTCATGCATGCGCTCTATACAGTAGATTGTTGATTTTATATATGGTTACATTTTGTATAGTAAATATTTCCAGAAGCCTCTAACATTTTATAATTTATATATGGGTGCTACGTAGGGACCCATTCAGAGCCATTAAGGAAAGTAACAAAACAAAAATTGCAAAGGCCAGGACAATGACTGGTGAGCTAACTAATCTAAACTACAACTCAGGCCCCGTCCACACGGAGACACGTTTAGCTGTATACACGTGAGATGTATAAGCGTTTTGTCCACACGGTTCTGGCGTTTTAGGAACCTGAAACCAATATTTTTTGAAACCGGGTCCCAGAGTGGATAAATCTGAAACCGACACCCTTACGTTTTCATATGTACAGCCAATCCGTGTATTTTGTGAAACGGTGATGTTATCACACCACTTCCAAGGAATACAACTACAGGAACTGGGCATATTGCGTCATTTATTTACTGTATTTGCATTATTGTAAGGGTAGTTTTAGGGTTGGGGTAGGTGTAAGCGTTAATAAAACACAATCTGGTAAGTAGAAAATTTATTTATTGTTATTTTATTGTGAGATTTTGCCTCACTTCCTACCATTCCTTTACCCCTTCTAGCCACAGCTCTTCTTCTCCATTTTTAGTGTATTTCTGTGGCAGAATATACAGCGCCACATACCGGTCTGGCATGTATACTACATATTAGTCGGTTTTCGTGGTTTCATGTATATGCAGATATTTCTTGAGACAAGGGCAAAAAAAAAAGATTGGATGGAATGAAAATTGGATGGATGGAAGTTCTGGCTTCGTGTGGATGTGGCCTCAGAGTTAATGCTTTCTTAACACAAAAAGAAACACCATCTTCTGCTTACTTGCCTATGCTTTCCCTCTATTCTAATATAACTGAAACAAAGCTCACCATCATATACAAAAGAAAAGGAAAAAAACAAACCCCAAAACCACAAACAACAGAAAGAGCCTCTTCAAAAACTGAAGAGCCACCAGCAGCTCTTAAATACGCAGAGGCCTCAGATGTTAGTAATAATCAGGCTCTGCCCCCATCCAATTGGCAACTATACTCGGAAAGAAAAGAGAAAACAAGAGAAAGAGCAGGGTCTCATAACAATGGGGTTACGGTTGTAATTTTGTAGGTGGCTGGTGAAAAATGCAAGATGTTGGTGACTACTGTACTGTCTGTAGCATCTCTGCTTCACGGGCCATGTTCTTGCTTTGCCAATTACGCAGTCATCCGCAATAGCGGTGATCTCTGTGCCACTGAATTGTCCAGGTTTGACCGATTATACAAATGCTCTACCATTCTTTTCTCTTTTTTTCTTTTCTTTTGCTCACAAATTCCCCTCTCGCACACCTGTATCTCCACATGGCAAAGGTGGCAGGTAATTTTAGTCCTTCCCTAGAGAATCTAATTGATTATCTCCCAGTCCGCTGATGAGCAGCATTTGCATTTAACACGAGCAGTTAAGAGCACAGCACACGACACTTCAAAAGGCTGTATGTTCTAATGGAGCTGGGCTGCTGGGTAATTAATCACACAAAAGCATTAAGCACTAATACAACTCTAAAACAGCTAGTAAAGATACAATACAGGAAGAGGCATTCTGCTCCCCAGAATAAAGAATGGGTTGTGACTGCACGTAGAATGAAGCTGACAGTCCAACTTTTCGTTTTTTTTTTTGCAACTTTAAAATGATGGATTGCCTCTTGCTAAGCAGCACAGAAGGCGTTACTTTATGGGGAAACTGAATATTAAATTCATTAAAACAAATTAATTGTGCAGTGAACTTGAAGTCAAGAAAAACTGCTACTTATGATATGCACATTTGCCTTCACATATATTGTAAAAATGGACAACATTTTTATCTGCTGTCAGTGGTGTTTTTGCACCACATTTATTCAATCTTATATTTTGTAATATTAGTTTTATTTTTGTACTGGTGATTATTTTCTCATGCTCATTTTTCAGGCGTTGCCTGGATAACGCCCAGTTTTTTTTTGACATGCACAGATACTGAGCCGAAGAATCAGCCTCCCAACTGGCACGAATTGCTTTCATGAGTCTTATCAGATCTGATATACTTAAGAATTGTTTTGACAATAAGTGCATCTCTAGCACTGTTTCTTCTCTTTCTTCCACAAACGTACTCGTCAAGCATCCTTCTTGAGAAGAAAGCATGGTTCTGTCATATTGTGTATCCGAACAACTAAGCTAAAAGGCTAGTGCCTCCACTTTAGTGTACAGGGATCTTTATAAATGCATGGAACGGGAAGTGAGGAAGTGCTTTTGTTTTAGGACTCACGCAAACCTTTACTATTCTGTCACTCACACACATTTTGCTCTAGAGTGACTACTAAAGGGAGGGTCTAAAGCCATTTCATGCATTCTGACTTATTTACATTGTTAAAGAGTTGGATTCTCATGCTAAACATGGCCAAAATATTTCTGTATTTCTGTGACAAATACACTCCTTCAGGATTCTAATAAGTTTCGGAAAGTTTTTTTTTCAGAGTATGGCCCTGTATGACGTCATAAAAGGCAGAATTCCTTGTATGGGCACGTCTCCAGGATGAGCACGTGCATGCATCGACCAGAGTGAGAGCAAGAGAGTGCCCATCAATGTGCTTTGTTCGGGTTACAGAAGCCGTTGCCAGCGGTGTCACTTTGTTTTTAGACCACGAAATTAACAATGTCACTAAAGAAGTGTGTTTCTGGTTGTGAGGGAAAGATAACCTTGTTCAGCTTCCCAAATAACCCAGTGTTAAGGAACCAGTGGATGCAGTTTGTTTTTCCGGAGCAGCAACAGAGTTCTGCAAGTGTGTTTGCTTGTTCCCGGTCACGAGTCGAAACTGCAGGCGGTGAGTGAAATTGCATCAAATGTGTGTGTTTTGATGGCAATTGACATGTAAGTGTATATAATGTAAACAACATGAACGTATAGTGAATCGAAAGTTATCCAGGGATAATGCCATGATGTATTTTGTGTGTGTGTGTGTGTGTGTGTGTGTGTGTGTGTGTGTGTGTGTGTGTGTGTGTGTGTGTGTGTGTGTGTGTGTGTGTGTGTGTGTGCTTGTGACTCTTTAGCTCCGCCCGCTGTGCTGGACGAGCTCAGCTGTTTTGGAATGAATCAGTACAGCTTATCTGTCTTTTAGAAATATGATAAAACTAAAGACTCTTCAGAGATATGAAGGATGCAATACTATGTAGGTACTCAAGTTTAACATGAGACTGGCAGAAACTGTGTGTGTTATGTACCCTTTAAGTACACAGGGTTTATTTAAAATATTATGTGAAATGTCTACAATGGACACAAAAGTGAACTTGTGACGTGTAAGAGGCCGTTTGCATTAAGATATAACAGTGGAGATAAGATGCAAGCTTTCAATTATATTAACAGCTAGAATGAGTGCAACAGAATGGAGCAAAACACAGGGGGTCTAAAGACACATTATTCAAAGCTGCACTCAGAAAAGCTTCTGTCACTCACTTCAAATTTTTGAACCACTAAACAGTTCCAAAGGAACCTGTATAATGTTCATTTTAAAAAGGCCTAGGGCATCTTTTTTTATATGAAATACTTTTTATTATTTATTACACACTGAAGTATATATTTCTTTAATTTTTAGCCTGGAACATTCTTTTTCTCTGGTTTATACAGGGTTTAACATTAATTTTGACCCATTGTCCAGAGTTCAGTATGGGAGAGTTTCAGGGCAAATGCTGGATTACCACAAATGTACATTGAATTAAGCTTGTACATCCATTTTTATGCCTTGAAAACTTAACTTAAATGCTTGCTTTTATGTGATTTATATGTAACACAGGGCTGTAACCACCATAGACATTGAGGGGACAATGTCTATGGTGGACAATGTCTAGGATGTGGTAAATAATTACAGTTAGATCCAAATGATAGTTTAAGCAACATAGCATAGGTGCCACACAACATAGTTTGCTTACTAGCTGTTTAAGATTGTGTGCTACACCAATATATTACTTCACAGGCATTACTGGCGTGTACTTTTAAACCCATTATATTATAAATTTACAGTTTATTGATGTTGTATGGTTTTACACTTGTATAATTTTTAAAGATTTCATAGTATTGTAAGGTGAGGTCAAAGAGTGCACTACTATGAAAATCACAGCTTCAGTGTTACATCAGTAAGAAAAAGTATAATTTCATAGATATTTTCTATAATAGTTGTTCATATTAAAATATGTATGAACTTAATACATGACCTATATTATTTATTTAGTAAAATTGTCCTTTTAAATTTATACATTTAATATTTATTAATTAAAAAAGGTTTGCTGTTCCAATAAAGCTCAGTGTGCTCCATTTAAGCTCATCCACATTGAACGTCTATGCAAATACTTCATAAACAGACTTTAAATATTAACTGATGGTTGTCAAGTTAATCTTTATAAAATTATTCTTTACAAATATGGTTTAAAATAAACAAGAACCCCCCAAAAAAAAAAAAAAACATGTTGTGAGCTTAATGGGAACAGGGGTGTGTTTAAAGGGTACAACATTAAGCACAGCCAGACTTTTTGCCTTTAATGATGTATATCTTAATTTAAAGATGAGCTTTTGTCATTTAAAATAAAGTAAAATATTATTGTGTGAGAGATTATTATTTATTTTAACATAATTTCTTGTACTCAAACCAATAACCAGTGTGCTAAAATGTCTCAATGTAGTTTTTTGTGAGCTTAATAGGTGCGTTTATCCTATTATTTGACAGCTGTTTTACGATAGAAACGTTCAGCGACCGACAATCATATTATATACCAGTGATGCAAATTACTCAACATTTTTATGAACTTTCACCGTTTTGAATTGAAAATATGCCTTTATGTACATTATTCATGTAAATCATGTAAATTTTTACATTAGACATACAAATAAGAGTGAATGTGTGCATATAAAAAAAAAAAAAAAAAAAAAACATTATTTGCAAATAGTTTTCTTCATAACTACAACAGACCTGGAACTTTTACCGTGCTTATTTCTTTGACTTTGTTTCCTTAAATCCCTTTTAATCCTATTTAATTCCTTTTAAATAAACCAATAATAAAAATTTTACAATTTTTTTTTTTTTTTTTTTACAAAATGATAATAATTTTATTGAACAAAGAATTGTAAAGAAAACATTTAAAATTTCATATAAAAAAATAAATAGATTAATTGTTTTTAGGGCAAGTACAAATCTGAAGTACTGGTCTGCAGATAAAATTGTTAAACCTTAATGTACAACAACTTTTTTGGAGTGAAGTAACTTTTATTTTTAATAGTGTACTTTAACTTCACAGATCATGTGGTTCTCAAGGCACACAATTGACTGAATAGTAATGTGTAGTTATGCTTAAATGTAAACTGTGTAACATTCCTGCATGCATTTTGCCTAAGAACATTGTTTTGGTTGTGCTTTGGCTCTGCATGAATGTGGTTATCCTACTGCTCATAAAACATTCACTACTAGGCTTAAGAGATTTGACCAGTTTAAATAGAAAGAATTTCAAGTGTACTAGCTGAAGACGTTACAGCAGCTACCCATTAAGAGAGACAGTGCTTCTATGAAAATAAATTCCAGCACATCGCTACAACAACCCATGATCAAATGACCCTTTACAATAGATAATGCTTTACAATGACTCTGTTATGGAGCTACGTGGCAATTTACGTGTTCAATAAAATACCTTACTCGTCTGAGCAATAAAAATGGCATCACTTTTACAACATTTTTAAGGAAGCGGCTATTTGCACTAAGTGTATTATGCCATTTACATTCAGTGAAAATAGTATATTTAATTATAAGATAATTGCTATTTACACTAAGCACAAATAGTGATAGATGCTATTTACGCCTTATAAATAGCAAATAGATTCCATTTACACTAAGTGAAAATAGTGATATATTCTATTTACACCATATAAAAGTAGCAGTTCAATATAACAGTAATTACATGTAATTTATACTTTATTTTGACAGATACATACTATTTGCGTCTCAATATTGTTGTACATGAACAGGATGCAGTAATAATATAGTGTAAATTATTATATTGCCACCTTAAAGGGACACTAAAAGCCCTCCCTACACCTACCCCTAACCCTACCCAATAAATGCTTTTATTATTATTAAACATTTTGTTAGGCACTTTATTTCCACATTTAGAACATTTTCTTATTTTTTATTGAAAGTAGAGGCCTTTCCGATGTGATTTGTGATGAGAAAAGAGAGACGAGTAAGCTCTGCAAAAGGGCGGATTCGAACCCGTGTTGATCGCGTCAAAACAATGATCCATTAACCATACACTTTACTGATTGTGCTACTGAAGACGTTAAATCACAAGCGTTCTTTTAAAATGTTGTTTGGCACAGCCAGGCACTGTTAGGCAGAGCTAGTGCGAATAGCACTTGCCAGCAAGGCACGCTATTTGCACTACACACAGTCTACACGCATGACTACAGTCTACACGCATGACTGTTTGTCCACACACAGCTCCACCTCTATCATCAAATTTGCTGATGATACTGTTGTCCTGGGCCTCATTTCCAACAACGAGACAGCATACTTGGACGAGGTGGAGCATCTAACATCATGGTGCCAGGACAACTGTCTCTCTCTGAATGTTGGCAAGACCAAAGAAATGATTGTGGACTTCAGGAAGCGACAGCAACGGACATACTCCCCCCTCATGATCAGCGGGTCACCAGTAGAGAGAGTGAGCAGCTTCAAGTACCTGGGTGTAAACATCTCCGAGGACCTGACCTGGACTGCTCACATTCAGACACAGGTGAAAAAAGCCAGGCAAAGACTGTACCACCTGCGCCAGCTGAGGAAATTCAGGGTTTCACCAGCTATCCTGAAAACTTTCTATTTAGGGGCGATAGAAAGTGTATTAACTCAGTGCATCACAGCGTGGTATGGGAATAGCACCAGTCATGACTGCAAAGCCCTGCAAAGAGTCGTGCGCTTATCCGAGCGTATCTCAGGGTCAGCTCTCCCGTCTCTGCAGGACGTCTACACCAAACGCTGCAAAGGTAGAGCTACTAAGATCATCAAGGACTCTAATCACCCTGCAAACCCTCATTTCACGCTGCTGCCATCTGGTAGCGCGCCCAAGCCTGATGGCCAAAACTGAGAGACTCAGGAGGAGCTTCTTCCCCAGGCCATCAGACTCCTGAACTCAGTCACTTAACATCACGTGACTTCACTTCAGGATAAACATTGATATACTTACATTGCACTGCACTTTCTGTTCTCGTTGTTACTGTGTAACAACCTGTTATAAACCTGTTTGCACATTACACTCTTATACATTTGTTAACCACATATTTATAAGTCTACAGTTTACTCACTGCACAGTTTACTTCACTTATTTTATTCCACTTCTTTATTCTTATTTTTTTACTTTTTCTTCTACTTGACTTGATTATTTATAATTCTACAGATTTTATATATATATATATAGTACTTTTTTATCCTATTTCTATTATAAATTCCTCCTTGTGTTTTTACTGTGAATTTGCACTGTCCATGGAGCGGACCTGTTTACATTTCACTGCCGGTTGTATATTCTGTATATAACTGTGTATGTGACAAATAAAACTCTTGAATCTTGAATCTAGACACTTTTAAATCCCTCAGTTCTCACCATCTCCAAAAAGCCAAGCCAGTGTTGATTCTTGTTTTATTACGAGCTCTGTCGCCTTCTCTTTTTGCCCGCAGACTCTTCTCTGTTCAGTGTTTTTTGTTTTTCCTTGGAGAGTCAAGAATTAGCGAGTTCCATTTCTCGCTCGTTGTGACAGCTAACTTATGCAGCTCCCACACCATTACACACTTCAAAGTAGCCTGAGCAACTTTTCTTTATTTACAGATATTATAGCAGGGCTTGGGGGAAAAATGAAAGCGAACACGCAAGTTGTTCAACCCAGTGGGTGTGTTTATTTCTTGTGCAATGGTGACTGAAAGAAGGGTTGGTGCTCTTGTGCTACTGTTGTGAGAGTGAAGATAGTAAACTGGGAGATCAAGCTCAACTGCTCTTTCTTCACTGGGGTTTATATGGCCCCAGTGATGAGTGTGAGATCGCCGTCAGGTGTGTGCATTGATTGCTGGTCAGCTGCTCTGTGTGTGTTGCCAGGGGTGACTGATATATCGTGAGGATGGGAGATGGCCGTCAGGTGTGTGTGTTGATTGTTGGTCATCTGCTCCATGTGTGTTGCCAGGGGCGACTGATGTTGGGACGATGGTAGTCCGCCACAATATCATGAGATGCGTATGGACGAGTGTCATTTGTATGCAATTGTTTGTGTAGACCTACTGTTGAAAACTATTCACATAATAAAACATAGCAGCCTTTGTGTAAGGTTGTACTATATATTGAACGGTCTGAAACATTTGGAAGTTTTTATGATCGATCATTGCTATCAATTCATACTCATCCCTAATTAAATTCTCACAGGTTAGAGACCATCATTTGGAAAACGAGCCACTCGATTCCCCCCCAAATGACTGTTGCGAGTAGTTAGTGACTGGACTGTGGCTTCAGTCAGGGAGACATCAATAATTCATCTGGCAAAGAAGTGTTTTGCTCTTGTTAGAGAGATTGCCCCTGTACTTGCACTGACCTGCTGAACTGGGATGCGGCACATCTCTCAGCGAGAGCTCTGTTTAAGCACATGGTTATCTGTCATGCTTTTAATCTGGGCCCCAGCAGGTACCGTCCTCATCTCCTCTGTCTCTCTCATGCCACCGCAGATGACAATCTGACAAATTTTAAATGAGACGTTCTTTGAAATGAGCACACTCTCGGAGGAGCGAGGTCTATTGCAATCTATTCAGCTCCTCCCATTCTGCCTCCTCTGCGAGCGCTACAACTCAATCATTGAGTGATGCACTGCAGGAGTTTAAATATGAATGGACAGATTCAGGTTGTGTAGAACAGCACTTCAGGGTTAAATGCAACAATTTGTGAAGCACCACGCTGATACGCTAATGCAGCAGAAATTACTTTAGAGCCTTCACTTTGTCCATTATCTTGCCAAGTTACTGTGTTTCTTCTCAAATTAAGGAGAAAGCAACCTTGATACACCGTTTGAAACTTCCCATGGGGCTGAATGAACCACCTCACCTGGGCTCCTGGGGAGGGGAGGAGAGGCTTTAGGGGCGTGATTCGGTAATTTGCTGCATAGGCCTGGTCTGTTGTTTGAGAAAATGAGAACAGAGGGCTTTTGTTAACACAGTGAATATCACATTACCCAGTGGACACTGTGTTTATATAACGCTTAAGCACTAGGTGTTTAATTAGGTGAGAATTATATCATATTGTGTCTAATTTTTTATCCTATCCATCCATTCTATCCATCCATCCATCCTATCCATCTATTCTATCCATCCATTCTATCTATCGATCCAATTTATCTATCCTTTATTTATATATAATTTATTTTTACCAAACGATTTAGCAGCATTGATTACGCCAGTTGTGTTTTAGCACCAGAATCTTTTTCTGTTAACCTGCAGCTTTGGTCAAATTATGATTTAAAAATGATGTGACAGTTTGTTCAAGCAAAAATTAATTATTCAGGGGGATGACAGCGTACAATGTGAGTCAAATAGAGAAGGTCAACAGAGAGCTGAATTTGACTCTTGGAAAATATTAAATGAAAAATAATTACATATTAACCACGCTTGAAATTGCATGCAATATCATTTGAATTGCTTGATACCATAAACGTAGTCCATATGACTTGTGCAGTAGTCTTACGACAAAGTGCGCGAGGAACAAACAGTCATTTACTGGTAAGTCATTATGATAATCTTTCCCTCTAGGGACTATTAACTTGGGAACTGTTGCAAATGGATCACTGATTCATTGAAATGTGTTCACTATTTGACAGGTGTAGTGCTAAAATAGATGCTGCAAAGTAATTTTAAAGGTAATAAGTAAAGGCCCCTGCCATTGGTAATAAGTGACCCCAGTGATAGATGTGATAGATTTTATCTGTCTATGAACCAACTCCACCTGTTGGATCAATACTGCCGGTGTGGATACTGGCTAGACGCCATGTGCAGCCCTATATGCAAGAAACTGTGATGCACTGCACTGTGTATTCTGACACCTTTCTATCAGAACCAGCATTAACTTCTTGAGCAATTTGAGCTACAGTAGCTCATCTGTTTGATCGGACCATATATATTAGCTATTATAAATATTAGCTGCATTAAATGTACATGCATGTTTTTTTTGCTTTCAAATGCACTTGCCTCAAATGGTAGATGGGTGTTTTCCATCATTGCAATGTTTATTTTACCATGACTGGAATATTGTATCTACCAATGTATCACTGAACATTTATTTAATCATAGCAAAAGTAAATTCTTACTTAAGTTTATTTTTCATCTCTGTTTTTTGTGTTTATTTAAAATAAGACAAATCTGATATTATTGTAATCTTATATCAGTTATTTAACAGTTGAGATGGTTCTTTAATGCTGATCTAACAGCAGAGGACACGAGCCGCGGTTTAAATCCCAGGGTGAATAATGACTGTGAGTCAATGTTCAGAAATGATTCATTATTATTATGTTTTGAACTATGCTGTATAGCTGTATTTAGCAATGTGTTTGTTGTCAAACTCAAAAATAGTTTATTTGTAATTATTAAAAATGCCATTATTTTATTAAAAAAATAATAATAATTGTATTTTATTGACAAAATATTTTAGTTTGTCTTTTATTATATCACATATAACATTTTAAGCTGTAATTTGGTGATGTTACAATGTTCCCCCTGACATGTTACAATGTACCCCACCTATGGGGCATGTTGTCACATTTCACTTCCATTCTTTCAGGGTAAATCAAGAAAAAAGTATACACTGTATTAATGAAACAAAACCACATATTTGTACTAGACGTGTGAAATTAATGTGGGAAAAAATAAATACTCTGAACCCCAAGTGGATTTACACAAACTGAGAAAGTCAAAAAGTGTTAGGTTGTGCCCCGCTCTCCCCTACTACTTGTCATTCTCCCAGAAAATGTCCATTTCCTTTCACATTATCTTTTAATAGCCAGGAAAAAACATCTAATGTATTTAGTGCGGATTCTGCAGCTAATCCTTATGAGAAGCCATTAAGAAACTTCATTCAAATAATCTGTGATAAATGACTTGCTAGTAAATTGTTTTGCTGAGGTGAAGCTGTGTAAACACCGTTTCAGTACACAAATGCACCAGCGAGCGCGCCTCTCACACAAACAATTCAGTAATTAAACAACTTTAACATCACGCTTCCGGCAAACACACTGATCCGCACTCAAAGGGGACCTAGCAAATCTCGAATAATTGATCAAAGACGGCCCTGGGTTCTGGCGTGCAGGAGACAGAGGCTCACATCACGCACACGTTAAATTTTTGATAACGTGCAGATAGTAACACAGACTTTTGAATGGAACGATTCCCGTAGCTGTGGCATAATGGTGTCTGAAGAATATCCCATGTGACGTTTAGCCTCAGAAGTGCAACCTGCCCAGAGCAGTACTGAGACAGTCTGACAAGCCTCACATCTGTGGGAGAAAGTTTGAAGTGTACTGTAAGCGCTGTGCAAGGTTGTTAAACTTAAATTGGTAGAAATGTACAGCTGTGTTTTCTGGCTCAAATGTACAGCTGTCTTTTGAGTGTCTGACTCCTTAACTTGGTGACACACACTAAGAATGTATTGTCTAAAAAAATGAATATCAACACATTTTATTTTACAGAGTTTTTATTTATTGATGTTTGTTTCTTATATATATATATATATATATATATATATATATATATATATATATATATATATATATATATATATATATATATATATATATATATATATATATATATATATATATATATATATATATATATATATATATATATATTTTTTTTTTTTTTTTTAAATACAAAATTTATAATTTATAATGCGTGCATTCAGGGAAGTGTGCTCGTGGTGACTGGGGAACTTATTTAACTTTTGAAAATTTTTATTTTTGCACCCAAAAGCACATTGCTCAGCAATGTTTTCCTCATGCTGAGAGTGTTCCTTAGGTTTGGACACATTTCTGGGAAAACGGCACACATCAGACTAATGTATTTGTGCATCTATAACACCAACTAAGCAGGACTTATGTGGACCAGTGTGAGGCAGTCTTTCAAAAAGGTTTTTTTTTTTTATTTTTTTTTTTTTATGTGCTACTGAGTAGGATAGATCTGAGCAAGGACAGTTAGGAGGTGTCCTGAGGAGCTTCTTTTGACTTTTAGATGGAAGAGAAATCTGGAAGGACCAAAACTTCATTGTATAAAAACATACCATTAAACCCTATCCCGTTTCAGACACTGCACCCAAACCCTGAAGTGAAGAAAATGAATGTGATCTCGTTAGTAATCAAAGGAATTATGCAAAATGTGGTTCTAGCATACATTATTCACTTATTGACAACCTCTAAAATGTAAGATTTTTTTTTTATGTATGAACACCCTTAGAGATAGAAATATATTTCCGTTTTAAAATCTGTTTCAAGCTAATGGAACATTAAATTCATGGAATTAGTTGATGATAGTTAATTTGTATAGTGAACAATCTTATTAATTTAAAATGTTCAATGACATTATTTATATATATATATATATATATATATATATATATATATATATATATATATATATATATATATATATATATATATATATATATATATATATATATATATATATATATATACACTCACCTAAAGGATTATTAGGAACACCATACTAATACTGTGTTTGACCCTCTTTCGCCTTCAGAACTGCCTTAATTCTGTGTGGCACTGATTCAACAAGGTGCTGAAAGCATTCTTTAGAAATGTTGGCCCATATTGATAGGATAGCATCTTGCAGTTGATGGAGATTTGTGGGATGCACATCCAGGGCACGAAGCTCCCGTTCCACCACATCCCAAAGATGCTCTATTGGGTTGAGATCTGGTGACTGTGGGGGCCATTTTAGTACAGTGAACTCATTGTCATGTTCAAGAAACCAATTTGAAATGATTCAAGCTTTGTGACATGGTGCATTATCCTGCTGGAAGTAGCCATCAGAGAA
This sequence comes from Paracanthobrama guichenoti, assembly GCA_018749465.1. Taxonomy (NCBI): domain Eukaryota; kingdom Metazoa; phylum Chordata; class Actinopteri; order Cypriniformes; family Gobionidae; genus Paracanthobrama; species Paracanthobrama guichenoti. The sequence continues at coordinate 30,584,932 of CM031959.1, forward strand.
TGGGTACATGGTGGTCATAAAGGGATGGACATGGTCAGAAACAATGCTCAGGTAGGCTGTGACATTTAAACGATGCCCAATTGGCACTAAGGGGCTAAAGTGTGCCAATAAAATATCCCCCACACCATTATACCACCACCACCAGCCTGCACAGTGGTAACAAGGCATGATGGATCCATGTTCTCATTCTGTTTAGCCAAATTCTGACTCTACCATCTGAATGTCTCAACAGAAATCAAGACTCATCAGACCAGGCAACATTTTTCCAGTCTTCAACTGTCCAATTTTGGTGAGCTCGCGCAAATTGTAGCCTCTTTTTCCTTTTTGTAGTGGAGATGAGTGGTACCCGGTGGGGTCTTCTGCTGTTGTAGCCCATCCGCCTCAAGGTTGTGCATGTTGTGGCTTCACAAATGCTTCGCTGCATACCTCGGTTGTAACGAGTGGTTATTTCAGTCAAAGTTGCTCTTCTATCAGCTTGAATCAGTCGGCCCATTCTCCTCTGACCTCTAGCATCAACAAGGCATTTTCACCCACAGGACTGCCGCATACTGGATGTTTTTCCCTTTTCACACGATTCTTTGTAAACCCTAGAAATGGTTGTGCGTGAAAATCCCAGTAACTGAGCAGATTGTGAAATACTCAGACCGCCCGTCTGGCACCAACAACCATGCCACGCTCAAAATTGCTTAAATCACCTTTCTTTCCCATTCTGACATTCAGTTTGGAGTTCAGGAGATTGTCTTGACCAGGACCACACCCCTAAATGCATTGAAGCAACTGCCATGTGATTGGTTGATTAGATAATTGCATTAATGAGAAATTGAACAGGTGTTCCTAATAATCCTTTAGAGTGTGTGTATATATATATATATATATATATATATATATATATATATATATATATATATATATATATATATATATATATATATATATATATATATATATATATAATATCAAATATATATATATATATATATAAACAAACAATCAAACACACACACACACATATATATATTATATATATATTTATGACCGGTGACCACTGACAGGTGAAATGAATAACACTGGTTATCTCTTCATCACGGCACCTGTTAGTGGGTGGGATATATTAGGCAGCAAGTGAACATTTTGTCTTCAAAGTTGATGTGTTAGAAGCAGGAAAAATGGGCAAGGGTAAGGATTTGAGCGAGTTTGACAAGGGCCAAATTGTGATGGCTAGACGACTTGTTCAGAGCATCTCCAAAACTTCAGCTCTTGTGGTGTGTTCCCGGTCTGCAGTGGTCAGTATCTATCAAAAGTGGTCCAAGGAAGGAACAGTGGTGAACCGGCGACAGGGTCATGGGCGGCCAAGGCTCATTGATGCATGTGGGCTCATTGAGACCAGTCAGGGTGCCCATGCTGACCCCTGTCCGCCACCTAAAAGCGGCAACAGTGGGCATGTGAGCATCAGAGCTGGACCACGGAGCAAAGAAAGAAAGTGACCTGGTCTGATGAATCATGTTTTTTACATCACGTGGATGGCCGGGTGCTGTGCGTCGCTTACCTGGGGAACACATGGCACCAGGATGCACTATGGGAAGAAGGCTAGCCAGCAGAGGCAGTGTGATGCTTTGGGCAATGTTGTGCTGGGAAACCTTGGGTCCTGCCATCCATGTGGATGTTACTTTGTACCACCTACCTAAGCATTGTTGCAGACCATGTACACCCTTTCATGGAAATGGTATTTACCTTGTTAGGTACACAAGCTAAACCTAAAAAAAAAAAAATATATATATATATATATATATATATATATATATATATATATATATATATATATATATATATATATATATATATATATATATATATATATATATATATATATTTAAAAGTCAAACATTATGGCTGTACAATAATGCTTAAACTGATGATCATGATTATTTTGCTCAAAATACAAATAATAATACAAATGCTTTATATTTGAAGTTTTAGATGTCAATATGTATATTATGACAATATGAAACGCACAGTATTGTGCATTTCAGCATATATATCCAAATATATCATTATGTACAAATACTAATATGATCATACTGGGAATATAAACTTCTAAATTAGACTTTACTCTGCATCAGAGTAGTCTGCAAATTCATTGATTTCAATGAGAATAATACAAGACATAGACCTGCTTTCAGAAACCTATTTTGCTGTGTTCCCTATAGATTTTGTTTGTGCCACTTGAGGCACCCCCAGTCTCAGTCTTCTAGATTGGGGTAAACTAAGTGCTTTAATGTCCCTTGTCACTGTTTGTTTGATTCAAAAGAGCTTATTTAGCTAAATATGTTCATAAATTTGTTTATTTTATTCTCCAAATCAGTGCAGAAATTGTTAAAAGTCCAGCAGATTTGGCCATCGTCTTCTTAGATGTCATAAAATGTCTGAATAAGGTGAAGTAAGCTAACAGTTTGAAGAAGATTGGGACCCCCAAGGATCAGAGGGTGATTGGGTTTATGCTTAAGATGGCTTTGGATTTTTTTCCTTTGGTTTCCTTGTCCTCTAGTCATGGAGTCAATGGGAAATAAAACTACTGAATATTACAAAAGTGCAGAATGTTTTATATTCAAACAAAGATCCACTTGACCTTTGAGTGATACAATCAGATATTCTTGAAGGAGCAGCGTAGAGAAAACCATCCCAAACTAGAAGTAATTGTATTTTGCTGCTTATTTGCTATGCATGGCTGGATGGATTCAAAGCAGTGCATTTAAGCATTAAAATGCCATAACTAAAGTCGGTGTTCAGCGCTGCACAGCTGGTGTCGGCTGCCTCTGCAGGGAGCTTCTTTAGATACTCATACATTAACAGCCATTTCACATCTTCAGTGACAAATATTATAATACCTAGAACAGCATTATGATTATATTTCCAGTGGTGATTTCCCATGTCTCTTATTAGGAGCATGCATTTCAAAACACACCACAGGCAATTGGATATGTCGACACTTAAGCAATATCAAAAAGCAAAAGTGCTGTTTTTTAGCACAAATACAAATGATGTCATGAAACTCTAAATGGTGCAGGTTGATAGGTCCTTAACTCAATTTATAGCGATCACATCATTATCTACATAGCGCAGCTGATTGGTTGTTGTGGCATCAGTGAACTTGCTGCTCAAACATTCAAATACTCGGCATTGTTTGCTGTTAGCAGTCTGCAGTGTGCTTTCAGAAACCCTCCACCTTCCCCAGCTCCACCTGTATAGATCTACCCCAGGCGGTTATTCCATGTATGTTATATATGCAGCAGGAGCATGTCTTGTATGCTCATAGCAGAATGTCTGTGAATGTATTGGCAGTAGCAAATCTCTGCACTTGCTTTTCAGCAGCAGCAGCGTAGCAGATCTATTCGACCAAGACCCTCAGAGAGTTGACATGACAGAATTACAGTGGTGGCTAAAATTATTAGAACACTTGGCACCTGGGAGTCATCTTGGTCCTGGATTTATTTTCCAAGAAGACAATGACCCAGAACATTCTTCTAACTATTGCTGGAATTATCTGCGACAGAAGGAATCTGTTGGAACATTGAAAATGATGGACTGGCCCCCTCAAAGTCTGGACCTCAACCCCATCGAGCACATTTGGGGTGAGTTGGAAAATAAACTGCACCGATATATTGTACATTCAAAGGAAAGCCTTTGGCTTCAGTTGCAGAAGGCATGGGGTAACATTAGTGTTGAAGTTCTCAGAGGAAATATATCGACACTATGCCAGACAGATGTGCTGCTGGAATTGCTGCAAAAGGTGGACACACCAAATATTAAAGTTAAAAGTGGATAAAAACAGACTCACATCATCTGATATTTGATGGTCAGAGCAACCATCTGCATGTTTCATGAACATTATGAAATTAAATCATGTTTTGAACGCAAAAAAGTCAATATTTTCAGATCTGTCAGGTGTTCTAATAATTTTGGCCACCACTGTATATTATAAAGAATAAAAAAATGTATACTTTTATTCAGCAAGGATGCATAAAATTGATTGAAAGTGACAGTTAAGACATTTATAATGTTATAAAATATATTGGTAACACTTTATATAGTAATAACTCTAAATTGTGCATAATTACATGCAACTAACCCTACTTTTTAAAGGTGTCATTGTTACAGTGCAATTATATTTTTAAGTACTGAGTAATATTACTTGATAACGTACTCACTATAGGATTTGAGTTTACTGTTATTACTATGGTAAGTACATGTAACATGTAACAAGGACACCATAAATAGTGTTACCAAATAAAGTGCAACCAAGATTTCATTATTTATTTATTTTTTGTTTTGTAAGGTTTTGGGTTGTAATTCCTTCCAATGGATTTTGTAACATTTAGTCATTACTAGTGGGTTACCATGATCTTTACTTTTGAATACTGATCCAAATAATTAATAATTCCTTCTGAAGGAGTTGGTATTACTTGAGTCATTATGGGGTCCAAGAATTTTAAAATATAGTAATACATTTAAATACATTTTAAAATCACAGTACAACCCCTGGCTGGATCTTCACAACTAGTTTCTTGTCTTTAGGTTTAATGTGGGTTTAAGAGGTTTAATGTGGAGTATGATGTCACATCCTATTTGACAAACAGGACAAACCCTTTATACAAATTCTGCCTGCTCTCCTGTGGTCTATAGTCAGAGATAAAAGTGACAGCACTTGAGGAATGTGATCTATAAGAAGCCCGTCTGCTAGACTGAATCAGCGTTGTCAGCTCTGATGGAAAGGTGCAGTAAAAGGTCTTGAGAACTGGCCAACTGCAGCTCTGAGAGGATGTCTCATTTGTTTTGACACTCCTCCGTTTCTCCAGTTTAGCCAGGGACAGTCTAATTTTGGAAATGTCTCTTGGCATGTATACTAAAATGTGTGTTTTCCACAATATAAAGTCACAAAGGTTATTAAACATTTATCTTGTCACAAACGGTGTCTGTAATGTGCATTAACAAGCTTGGCTGTAGGCTAAGCTGCACTGCAGAATATTTTCGAACGGCAGTGCACATTTGTCCTAATTCCCTACAGCATCATTTGTGTGATTGCTTTATTTTGTCCTAATCGTTTCTGCGAATTTGCTAATCTTTATTTGATCTGTTGTCAGTGCATAACCCACTGGGAACTAATATTAACACAAATAATGTGCATATGCCTTCGGTTAAATTTGGACCTTAGATTGTGTTTTTTTTGCTAGAATGCACAAGGGCCCATGAGCAAAGTATGAGAAGCAGCTTTGATTAGACATTTTACAGAATAAAAACCAGGAAGGTTATCTTGCTGTAATTGCATTTGAAAATGAAAACGAAAAGTATAAATTAAATAGGCCTACAATTGTCACAACAACAACTTTTTTTGTTTTATTACATTTATTATGTTGTTCTGATTTAAAATTTCATTTAATTTCTGGGCCTTCACCCAATGGGCATAATAAATGAAACCAATGAAAAAAAAAAAAACATTTCCAGAGTAGCAAAAGCCAGTTTCTTTTTCATGAAACTGTCAGTGAACTTAATTCTTTTTTTTAATGCCAATTATAAATATCGACAGACATAACTTCAGATAAACAGAAAAAAAGTAATCATTTTAGTGCAATTATCTTAATTATATGGTTTGTTGGAAACTCAGAAGTGAAGACCAGGAGAACTTGGATATCTCTTTCATGCAAACGTTACTCTTTATTGAGAACGGTAGCTGCAGTCATCAAGTCTAACTAAAACAGTATAAAACACTGTAATTTATCCACATTTCAGGGGGAGGGATTCACACAGTAGAGGAGGAGACAATCTAAACAAATGAATGCAAATGTTGTATATGTAAAGAGACCTGCCCCCAGACTCCAAATCCTAATCCAGTCATCCTAACGATTACAGGGGCTCCGAGAGCCATTAAAGACAAAAGGTGAGAATCTCAGTAATCTGGCTCATTTGATTTACAATAAAGAGAACAGGAACTGGCCTGGAAACTTTGCATAACAGAATAATTCATCTGATGTCATCATCTTTACCTTAAATGCTAAACACAATGTACTTCCCTTAGTTTTAAATAGATTCTTAAATATGTAATCCCACAGCTCATCCATTTTCAAATATCTAAATGTAGAAAGTTGTTGACTGCATTTTTGCAACGTGTGAGTGATTTAAACATACTCTACAATGTACCAATTTTGAGCTGAATGCTTTAAACACATATTTGTGTGTGTAAATTTGGAGGGACCACTTGAGGTAGCTTGTTTTGGGGTTTAAATAATTACTTGCATAAGAATGTTTCATGATTCAAAATGAAATTGTCTTTGCTAATCGCATTTCATTTTGTGTTCAGTGCAAACATTTGGAGGATTTTTCTAATGTATGAATGCATTCATACTTATTTCTGACAGTTGTCCAGATCCAGGATTACCCTAACAGCCATCTTGACCTGCACTAGTGAGACAGTCATGAGTCACACAGTCTATACAAATACTACACCTACACAAGTGAATGCATTATTAGACTGTCTGACCCTGGCATTACTACTGTAATAATCATTCTCATCCATATTATAGTGCTTAATTTATGTTATCTTTATGAGGAGAGTTCAGATGCATAACATCTCAAATGCTCTGTTGTAAACCTAGTGGCCTGCCCACAGAAAAAGCGTCATAGGTGCGTTCCCAACACAAAAGCTGTTCCACAAGGCAGGTATTTTAGAGGAATGCTTCATACAAAAATTGTTATTCTGTTATTCATGTCACTGAAAACCTGTGCAACTTTCTTCTGTGGAACGCAAAGGTTTTTTTTTTTTTTCTTCCTATACAGCTACAATGAAAAAGAAGAAGCTTTCAAAACTACAGAACTAGTCATTCATTATGGTATTCTGAAGGCATACAGTAGAGTTTTAAGTCATTTTTAAGTGACTAGTTTCATTCTAGTGAAGATTATCTAAGGGACTACCAATGAAAACTATCCTTTGGGCTAATTTGGGAACATTTACATTCATGAATGTTGATTAATGTACACTGTCCCTTTTAAAATAAATATATACATAAATAAAATCTGTGATTACAAATACTGTTGCAACCAAATCATTGTCAGTGAATTTGAATTCAAACTCGAGAACCAGAAGCCATTCAAATCAGTTTTGTGAACTGGAAAACCCTAATAAAAAAAAAAAAAAAAAAAAAAAAAGATTGATTAATTTACTAATCAGGCATTGCTACTTCTCTCGTGAACATAACACACCAAAGAAGTGCTAGGGTGGATGTAAAGATTTCCTGTAAATAACAAATATTTAGGTTTTTGTGTCTTGCACAGAGCTGCATTTGGATTTAGAAGACTTTGAATAGCACACAAGTTGTATAGCCTAAAAGCTTTATTCTAAAGTATTCCGCTTCTTCCAAATTTGTACTTTTGTGGGTCACAGAAGAAAAAAAAAAAGTATGGGGGTTGGGTTAACTATTCGTTTGTACAAGCCTAAAAACGTGATTATAAATAACATAAAATGTATATATATATATATATATATATATATATATATATATATATATATATATATATATATATATATATATATATATATATATATATATATATATATATATATATATATTAGCAGCAGATCCTTTAAGTCCTGTAAGTTGCAAGGTAGGGCCTACATGGATCAGACTTGTTTGTTCAGCACATCTAACAGATGCTCGATTGGATTGAGATCTGGGGAATTTGCCAAGTCAACACCTCAAACTCGTTGTTGTGCTCCTCAAACCATTCCTAAACCATTTTTGCTTTGCTGGAGGGCACATTATCCTGCTGAAAGAGGCCACAGCCACCAGTGAATACCGTTTCCATGAAAGGGTGTACATGTTCTGCAACAAGGCTTTGGTAGGTGCTATGTGTGAAAGTAAAATCCACATGGATGGCAGGACCCAAGGTTTCCCAGCAGAACATTGCCCAAAGCATCACACTGCCTCCTCCGGCTTGCCTTCTTCTCATAGTGCATCCTGGTGCCATGTGTTCCCCAGGTAAGCAACGCACACACACCCGGCCATCCACGTGATGTAAACGAAAACGTGATTCATAATCAGACTAGGCCACCTTCTTCCATTGCTCGGTGTTCCAGTTCTGATGCTCACGTACCCACTGTTGGCACTTTTGGCAGTGGGCACCTTGACTGGTCTGCGGCTATGCAAATCCATACGCAACAAACTGTGATGCTCCGTGTATTCTAACACCTTTCCATTAGAACCAGTATTTGCTTATTGAGCAATTTGAGCTACAGTAGCTTGTCTGTTTGATCAGACCACACGGGCCAACCTTCGCTCCTCATGTGTATCAATGAGCCTTGGCCACCCATGACCCTGTTGCCGGTTCACCACTGTTCCTTCCTTGGAGCACTTTTGATAGATACTGACCACTGCAGACCGGGAACACACCACAAGAGCTGAAGTTTTGGAGATGCTCTGAACAAGTCGTCTAGCCATCACAATTTGGCCCTTGTCAAACTCGCTCAAATCCTTACACTTGCCCATTTTTCCTGCTTCTAACACATCAACTTTGAGGACAAAATGTTCACTTGCTGCCTAATATATCCCACCCACTAACAGGTGCCGTGATGAAGAGATAATCAGTGTTATTCACTTCACCTCATAATGTTATGCCTGATCGGTGTATATAGTTTTAGGTATATTTTAAAATTAATATTTGCGTATGTGCTATGTATTTTAATGCTTATTAGGGTCAATGTAAAAAAATAAATAAATCTATTAACATTAAATTAGAAATCAATTGCGAATAGATTTTTTTAATCATCACTTATATAGACGGTTTCAAGGACAACAACATAAACAAACAGGTTTTTTTTTTGTGAATGAATTTGTGGCCCAAACTTCCGGTAGACGTCCGCAAAGAATCAATAACAACAGAGGCTGCGTTATCTATCTTATGCGTTATCATTTTTCATTTTAATTGTGCAACATTAACTTCATTTATATGTTTTTTATTGTTTCAGCATGTTTATTACAAATAATCTCCCAATTCTGTCTGCAATATAGAGTGGGGGAAACGCCCCCCTTAAAGGGTTAGTTCACCCAAAACTGAAAATCCTGTTATTAATTACTCATCCTCATGTCGATCCCAACCCATAAGACCTTAGAGAAGAAGAAAAATATCTTCATTTGTGTTCTGAAGATGAACGAAGGTTTTATGGGTTGGGATCGACATGAGGGTGAGTAATAATGACAGAATTTACATTTTTGGGTGAACTAACCCTTTAAGGACCGTGTAATGCCGTTCTCTGTACAGGAGCCTATATAAATGCTTGCGCGCTTGCCTTTCAATCATGCAATGTGTCTGAATTGGAAACTTAAACTTGTAGATAAAATACCCTATTTGAGATCGATTGTATATGAATGCATCACAGAAATCCCGTGCTCTATGGGCACTGCCATTAATAGAGGATAAAGCGAAAGTTCTTTTATACTCTGTGATAAAGGCCTATTATATACCTAATTTAAATATTTTGAGGGAAATGCAAATCCGATCAGTTATCCAGATGGCGACCACTTAATGTGAACAAATGTAAACACGCTGTGTCCTGATTGACATGATCACATGTTAATGCCAAGTGTAAACGCAGCCAGAATAAGTTACCTTGAGATTATATAATTTATATCCAAGAATAGTACGTCAAAAATGTGTTTCTATGGAGTAGTGCGTCATACTAGCCACTAGCCAGATCGATAAACAAACACAGACCGGAAGTTAACTTCGGGCCAGGCGCGTAACCGCATCTGATTAAACCGTCTATAGGTTGCCTTAGAACAGGGGTTTTCAAACTGGGCTCCTCCAGCTGGTTCTAAGTGGTCCCCAGAAAAGTTTAGAGAATAAAAAGACAAAGCAAAAATGGATAAAGTCTACCAAACATTCTAAATGTTTCTTTCCTTTCTTGCCGTACACATACTTTCCAGATTTGTGCATGTTTGCTTTTGCATCTTTCTAGTGAGTTTTCCTCACTATAGTCCCCTTTATCTTGCTCACTGGGTTGTAAGGCAGTATTCTTAACACAGTACATGAGCTGATTATATACATTTATTGTGAAAGTTGCTTGTATAAATACATTTTAATTGAAAATGTTCTTCAGGTTTATACATCCAACATAAGCATAGCCAATTCAAGTTTGCAAACAATATGTTTCATTTACTATGTCACACTTACTGTTTACCTAACAGTTTGAATGTTTTTTTCATACATAAAAATATATAGATTAGGAAGTGTCCCTCATAAAATATTCATCATATTTGGGGGTCCTTGGCATCAAAAAGTTTGAAAACCCCTGCCTTAGAAGGCAGCTGCCTATTTAGGGCCAGATTTGAGAGATTTTCAAATTAGAGTGAGAGTGCAATTCCAAAAAAGGGCTGTGGGAGTGGAAAGTTCTGCACGTGATCTACTGACGACGCGCAAATTAAAGAACACCGACTCAGCTGGATCATTTCCATAATGACCATGCAACATACCCGTTAGCGTCTGGTTTAAGACGTGCTTTTTTTGGGGCGGTAAATAATGGCGCAAACACCAGTAAATTGACAAGCGCAAACCTTAGTAAATCACACTGTGTGATTCATTTAAACTCTCCTCCTATATATGTTGAGTCTGAAAGGGAAACTCTTACAAATGCATATGCAAGGTCAGCCGCAAAAATAACTGTCCACGTCTTTTCAGCTCTAATATTTCACTGCGTGTCTTTAGTAAATCCTGACAGTAGTTTTTTAATGCCAAAAGAGGGTTTCGTACTGGCACAAGCTTTTAGTATATCTGGCCCTTAGGCAGTAGTAAGCGAGGCAGCTCACTAGGTTTTGGAGCGTGTTTGCATGATTGAACAGTCTCTGTTTTTTTTTTTTTTTTATTATTACGGAGGTGTATTCAGGTGCATGGCAGTTAGTTGGCTTCACCTCAGTGTTGGAATCGATACACAGTTTGGCATTGCATAGACCCTTCTTACTGCATATCCGAGATGCCAGAAATAGTCTTGTTGACTATATCAGGAGCATTCGGTAGGTTCCCTCTGAGCTCCCCTGAAACTCTGACTACAGACAAGATAAATATCAATAGATTTGATTCCTTACTATTTTCTCTACACCTTTGAAGGCCCTGTAATGCACTTCTAACATTTGTCATAAAAAGAGAAAAGTTTTATTTTTACGAACCCAGTATTGCATCCTATGTGAAAGTACTGACATTTCTGTGATAGATAACAAAAAAATGCACACAATTAACATGGAAAATGAAACTGTGGAAAGAGAGGAAAGATCCAGGGATCAAAGCAGAGGAGGGTATAGATTTCAGGACATCTGAAAAATAGTTTCCTCATTTTAATTGGGTCAAATAAAAATAAAAAAAACGGATGAAATGCCCGACCAGCTCAATTAATTGCAGTGGTTCAAAAATATTCTCGAGTTCAAGTATTAAATGTTACCTCTGACAAAGTGAAAACTTTTTTCATTAAAAACTAATTTATAGCAATGAAAAGTAATGAGTGTTTGCAAGAAAGAAGGTATGGTATTTTTAGTTCTAGCTCAAAATATCAGCTGGTATCCCTCTGAATAAATCACAATAACTAAATAAATAAATACAAATATGCAAAACAGCTTTGGTGCTAGTTTACCCTCTAACAAGGCAAGGAACCTGTAGTCTTATCACATTCTCTTGTCGCTAAACATATTACCCACAGTTCCATGAAATGCCCCTGCGGGAAGCCGTGCCTCAGCGACCTTGAGCGGCGTATCACTCGTCGTAATATCTCATGGAAACAATGTCCTTACAAGAGTGGGCTGTGCCACAGAATATTCCGGGAGGTATTACCTGCACAAATAATCTTCAGAGAGAGGTTGTGATTAGTCTGTTGCCCTCTAGGCCCAGGTAAACTACTTTATACCAGCTGTCATGGACTTGTGTGAGCGCATGTGTGTGTTTTAGCTGACACAGATAGTTAAGATGCTCGTCTGTTGTGCAAACCCATCCAGTTGTTTTTGGCTGCATAAATTACTTAAATTGCATTATAGATGATTGTGTTTCTGCTCACAGACTTGCTGTGAGGCCACTACAGTACTTTCAGGAGAACACTTCAGAGATCATTTTCACTTCTTGAAGTCCTCAGGACTGTGTGCATGCACCCTGCTGTAATGTGTTTTGGATGCTGGTGTCTCTAAAAAAAAAAATATGCAAGAATGCAATTTTTTGACATTATTTACTCTCAGCTACCCCATCATATTAATTAAAATCTTATTATGATATTTTATTATTCATATTATTTATTATAACATATTTATTATAATATATAAAAAATAGGTAGCAATTTATTTTAGTTTTAGTTATTTATGGTGTGGGGTTGTTTTTCAGGGGTTCAGGGCTCCAGTGAAAGGAACTCTCAATGCTTCAGCATGCCAAGACATTTTGGACAATTTCATGCTCCCAACTTTGTGTGAACAGTTTGGGGATGGCCCCTTCCTGTTCCCATATGACTGCGCACCAGTGCACAAAGCAAGGTCCATAAAGACATGGATGAGCGAGTTTGGTTTGGAGGAACTGGACTGGCCTGCACAGAGTCCTGACCTCAAACCAATAGAACACCTTTGGGATGAATTAGAGCGGAGACTGTGAGCCAGGCCTTCTCGTCCAGCATCACTGCCTGACCTCACAAATGCGCTTCTAGAAGAATGGTCAAAAATTCCCAAAAACACATTCCTAAATCTTGTGGAAAGACTTCCCAGGAAAGTTGAAGCTGTTATAGCTGCAAAGGGTGGGCCAACTCCATATTAACCCAAATTAAGAATGGGATACCATTAAAGTTCATGTGCATGTAAAGGCAGGCATCCCAAAACTTTTGGAAATTTAGTGTGTATATAGGGTACAACAGGGCTAAAGGCACACTTTAAGAAAAACTAGCTTGCATGAGGTGGCAATGTGGGGCAGAAGGCACACAGTATTGATACAAATACTTTAGCTAAAACAATGTTTTTAATAAAAGTTAATATTTGTTCAAAACAACCACTTTAGTAAAGTTTGTCTTTTTGGTTTATTTTGATAAAATAATTTTTGTTCAACACATAGACTGTCATTAAAATATGCTCATTTTAAAAATACAGAAGCAAGCTTATTTAAAAAAGTAAAGATTCTGAAAGCATTGAATGAGATCGCATACTAATTTAATATATATTTACAGTAGTAAAAATAAACATGATGTTTTATATTATATGATTAATATCATATTTTAAATATAATAGTTTCATTATAAATATGGTGATTATCTCTAAGGTGGACACCCAACTTAATATATGATATTTACCATCTAGTTTGGGGTCCAAATCTCACTAGTTAGCATGTATATTACTAGGACATTGGCTGTTTATTAGTACTTATAAATGTAATGGTTTTGGGTTTTGTTCATGTTCATGTTTCCTGGTTTTGTCACGTATTCCTGTTTGTCATGTGATTCCCATGCCCTCAGGTGATCATATGTCACGTTCTGTCATTGGTTCATTGTTTGATCATTGTTCACAGGTGTGTCTTGTTTAGTCATTAGTCCTTGTGTATTTAAGCCCACATGAGTCATTTATTTCCATTTTTGTAGAGAAAATTAATGGACAAAGTAGTTCAAATAACTTGTGTGGTCTATTTGTAGTCCCCCTCTCGATCTCTTTTTATGTTCCACAGAAGAAAATTTATACAGGTTTGGTTTCAGAATCTGTGCAGGTCTAAGGTGTAGGCAACTGAAAAATGTCTCAGGTGTTTGTGTGTTAGTGTGTGAACACTTTGTGGTTGTGAGACAGATGTGAGAAAAAAGAGCTGGCCAGCTGACAATGTGTATTTTCCCGTGAGTACTGTGGTGTGAGAGGTCACCCCTCTTCAGAACTCTTACTCTCTGGGACCTGCAAGGCTTTGTCAGCAAGATTGTACTGCTACCGTCACCTGTGACAAGACAATCAGCCTCTCATTTTCCCCTCCAGCACCCTTCCTCTATTAACCTCCTTTGAGCAAATGAGTCAGCCAAGCTGATTTTTGCATTTAACGTGATCGATTGGTGTGTGTTTGTGCCGTGACCTCAGTGGTAGCATGGGTTCTTATTTGAAATCGTTGCAGGTTTTAAAAAAAAAATAAATAAAAGTATTAATTTCTTTTTAAAAATCCCAAATTCAAAAAATGAAAATTCTGTCATTTACTCACCCTCAGTTTTTCATGTGCATATGATATACGTATGAACCCCCCTCTCCCTACCCCCATCCTACCCAAGAGCATGTCACATACACACCATAAAGTGTGCCACTAATTTTGGCGTTTACATTCCATGACATTGCACACTCGTACTATTAATACAATTATCATGTGATCATGTTGGAAAATCATACAGGTTTGATGACAGAATTTTCATCCTTTTAACTATCCCTTTAACCTTAATCCTTAAAAATCCTTACTGATCCCAAATTTTCAAACTGTACTGTACATGCATCATGAACACATGACTCTTGAGCCACCTCTTTTAAAATTAACTGAAAACTGCTTAATGTGTTATATTTGATTGTCACAAACGCCGGTGAAGATCCCATCGTCGGCCACCAGAGGTCTCACTCACCAGAGTACCGACTTTCATTCGGACTCCATTTCCCATGCACCGTCACTCTGGGACTGATTACGGCACACCTGATCATCATCACTCTGCCTATTTATACCCTGAACACACCCACACATGCACACTCATTGTGAAGTATTGTTTGACACAGGGGCATTTCTGAGCAGTAGTTTCTCTTGTTATTCTCCTGCCTGTGTTTGTATCTGCCTTGGACTATCGGTGATGACTCTGTGCTGCCTGCCCTTTGATTTCTGTTTGCCTGGACATTGTTTCATGACTGTTTGCTGCCTGCCCTGACCCGCTGCCTGTTATGACCATGTTTTCTGCTCTTCCTCTGATATTGCTGTTCTACCGATCTATGCCTGCTTGTACTGTGAGTTTGTGTACTTTTAATAAACTGCATATGGATCCAAACCTATCTGAGTCCTCGTTACAGAAGACTTCGCCAACTAACGATCCAGCAGTTCTCACGCACTTCTCAACAACAGCTCAGTTGTTTGGCCACCATGACGGAGGATCTGAGACGGTCCAGAACCTCCATCAAGCTACTGCGGCCTCTAACACTGTGGCACTTCAGCCAAGTCAGATATTGCCACCAACATCGGTTAACACGCTGACAAGCAACCCTCACTTGGCGTTTCCTGAGAAGTTTGATAGCACTCCATCCAAGTGTAAGGGCTTCCTCATGCAATGTTGGTTTCTGGCTCAGCAACCTACTCTATACTTGACTGACACTGGCAAGATTTCACTGGTGCGTTCCCTTCTCACGTGCAAAGCCCTCGACTGGGCGACGGTGGTCTGGGACAACCAAGTGTTAGAACGAGTCACATACACAAACTTTATTCAATGCTTGCGCACTGTTTTCGAACATGGAGAAGTGCGGGGGAACAACTGCTTGCACTTCGTCAAGGAAAGAGGACGGCTGTGGAATTCGCTCCCCTTCTGTACGCTGGCAGCACAAACAGTATGGGTGGAGGATACATTGAAAACCATGTTTCGCCAAGGTCTCAACAATGAGTTGCAGTCTGAACTCGCCTGCCGGGATGAGGATAAAACCCATGTACACCTCCAATGGGCAATAAACGGGGTCAAGAAACCGGCTGACCATCATTGTCGTCCCCATCCGAACTACACACCAGGGCAGTGGGTGTGATTGTCTACCTGGGATCTATGTCTGTGACTACCATGCAAGAAACTCTGTCCCAGGTATGTGGGTCCATTCCAAATGATCAAACAGATTAATACGGTTTCATACCGTCTGGAATTACCTGCCACTTCGCATTTCTCCCACTTTCCATGCGTTTCTGTTGAAACTGGCCGGTGGTCTGAGGGTGGAGCAGGAGTCCAGCGCCGCAGGCCCCCCACCCATGATCGAGGAGGCGTTTGCGGTGTGGGACTCCATTTCCCACGCACCTTCACTCTGGGACTGATTACTGCACACCTAATCATAATCACTCTGCCTATTTATACCCTGAACACACACTCATTGCAAAGTCTTGTTTGCCTCGGCTGAATTTCTGAGTGTTATTTTTTTTCCCCCTGTTATTCTCCTGCCTTTGCTCTCCACGCCTGCTTGTACTGTGAGTTTGTGTACTTCTAATAAACTGCATATGGATCCAAACCTATCCTTGTTACAGATTCATGTGAGATCTAAACATTTATGAACAATGCATAACTGTATTTCTCATTTCCAAATATTCCTTTCTCAAAAGT